>CM062816.1:724122801-724510301 GCA_031772625.1 Pinus tabuliformis
GGAACAGTAAAGTTTCTTAAGCACAAGGATACTACAAAGGTTCGGCTGGTCATGAGGCAATCCAAGACATTGAAAATATGTGCAAACCATTTAAGTATGTAAATTTGTTTGTTTGTTTTTTTTTTGTGTAATTTCCCCCCTGAGATTGTAATAGCTTATCTTACGTCCAAGTTTTAAGAGGCTTTCTGTGCCGAGAATTTGTGTTGATCCTTATTATCTGGATCATATTGTTTTTTTTTTTTTTTGCCTTGCAGTTCATTCCCCAATGTCACTTCAGGAGCACGCAGGTAGTGATAAAACTTGGGTCTGGCATGCAACTGATTTCTCAGATGGGGAACTGAAGGAAGAAGTCTTCTGCATTCGTCTTGGCTCTGTAGACAGTGAGCACTGTTCTTAGACTCTTCTAATCCTTGTTATGATCTTTTCTTTCTGTCTTGTATTTTTCTTTGATAAAATCAATGTTTGAGTACCTATATTCTTGGATCATTTCATTGAAGGGTTGATTTTGCATATGTTCTTAGGATGCTTTTGTGCAGATTATAGTGGGTTGGTAAGGGATCCCCCTCCCCAAACACCCTATCAGCATAGTTAAGACTTGAGTTTAGGGTGGCTTTAATTATCTCTAGTAATAGCAAATGATACGGAGGATTGTGCATAACCCACCCCCTTTTTGATTCCAATAAGCAGAGGTGGTCACTATGGTAATCCGATTTCAATTTGTAGTTAGAAAATGGGGTCACAACTTTCCATATTTTTTGTTTTGTTTTGTCTTTTTACATCAAACAATAGTATATTTATTAGAACCATAGTCAACTAAACAAACAGGAAACAATTTATTTGACAGGTGGAAGAAGTGATAGGCTTAGAGCAATTGAATTGTAGGCCATGCTTCTTGACAAATTGATGAACAGATGTCTCCTTACTTGAGATTTAGGTTGGCACCATGGCACCATCCTGTCCATCATTATACACTAATCTTGTCATTATCTTCTTCACTGTGAATGACTGGCCTGTTCCCTGCAAATAGATCTGGGCATAGAGGAGCCAATCCAAGAACAGTAATCTCTAGCACAAGACAATATTAATGATCTAAATACCTAATCCTGAAGCTTGAGTTTGATTTTTCTCTACTGGTTCTGAATCTCTGATTGAGAATCTCCCACTCGTCATTATCAAACCTTCTCCTTCATCATTGGCATCAGCTGCACTGCTGAGGTACTTTGGTTGGTTGTCATTGGACTTGAGAGCTTGAAGTTTCAAATGATTATAGTAACAGACACCCAGAAAAGCCAGTCCACACCCACTCAAGTTTATGACTGTAACCTTTTCATTTATTACAGACAAAGATTATGTTATGAGCAGCCAGTCCTTGACAAGACCAGCAACATTCATAGTCAAGGCTGAAGTCTTTCCTATCAGAAGAAACACTGCAAGATTAAGAGCCAAGGCACAAGCAGAAATGTCATGTAATCCAAATCAAAGGAAGAGGCCCTGATTATCAGAAATGGGTATTCTACTAAGGCCCAGGGGGTGCTGAGAAAAACAAGGCAACAAGGAGCAACAAAGATGTGATGGGATTCAACTTAATCCCTTTTGATGTTCGTGGAATTTGTATGAGAACCAATTGGGTAGTCTCACATGCAACTGCACTTAACTGGAGAATCACCTCCCATGCATTCATCTTGGCCTCCCCATAAGCTGAAATAGTAACTCCAATGGATATGGCCAACATATTGGCCTCGGGCTCACCTTTATAAGCTTCTTTCTTCAGGGAAACCACAATCAAATACACAGCAATGGGAATTAGAGCTTTCAGCATTTGAAATAATGATACTGAGAGGAAAACATAGGCAGAATTTGAAAACCAGAGACCCAAAGAATACACTTATCAATACTATGGGTTCAACGAGCTTGAAGACTCTTACAATAGCAACAGCCAGTGTTGAGTAGAAGCCCATGTGAATCATGGTGGGACTGATCACACTAAAGTTGTCAAGCAATGGCAACTCCAATGGATATGGCTAACATATTGGCCATGGCCTCACCTTTATAAGATTCTTTCTTCAGGGGAACTGCAATCGAATGCATATCAAATGGGCACAAGAGCTTTCAACATTTGAAATATCGATACTTTGAGAGACATGCACCAAGGGCTGCATCATTTAGGATTTGTACTCAGTTTAGGTGTCATATTCAAGGGGAAGTTGTTATGCTTCCCACCACTTCATAGATTGTTAGAGTGATGAAACAAAAGAGGCTCCCTCTTGAGGCTAGATTATGTCATTCATATCAGCTGTGTTGTTGATGTCCTAGCTCAGCCAGGTCTTGCCAAAACTCTGTTGAGGTTCAAAATTTATTATAAACTGAAATGTCTTCACAAGAATTGACCTCATAAAATGCCATAATCACAAGATATGCCATACATGGCTGTGATTATGGCTCGCAAGACCCTTAGACTTTGAGCAATGAGGCTCGCAACATCACTTATGATTATGCACTCTACAATTCTGTGACCAGCTGAATGTCAAGCAATTGAACCGCGATTTAAATCCTATTTTGTCAGCAATAAGTACTATACTTTGTCTTTATTTAGTGTAGAGAACCAAGCACTTATTCTACTCATCTATAGAAGGGACAATGGTTGTTTGCCTATGAGGTATAAGGAAATCCTATCAGATGTTTTGTATTTTCGTATGGAATTGAATCATACTCCTGCACACTGTAACATTCATATATATCAACCTGTAGAGGCTTTAATAACACCTGGTATTCTGGTTAGTGATTTTATTGGACCTCATGTGCATATCCTACATGCACAGGATGGACTATTCATATGTTACAGGGTATTATTCTTATTATTTAGGGTGCACATCTTCAGGTGCTCAATAACGATTACTAGAACAGTCAGTTAATTCTGCAATTTAAAGGATGAAAAAGGAGGTTATAGGAGTCTAGTTTTGGTTCTCATCCACAATGTCACACTAGTCTGCCTGGGCATGGTTCTCATGGTTTAATAGTGACTTGAGGAGTCATAATACCACAGATCACTAAACACGAACAGCTAAGGTAGCCCAAGGACAATAGCCATCTTTACACATTAATTAACAGGTCTTACATTAATTATCCTAGGGGGTTTTAATACTTCCAAATGCTTAAAAAACAGTTAGCAGAGCATTCACATTACACATTCCAGCAATCTTTTCTATAAACCAACCAAATGCAGTCAGGAGAGCCCTCCTTTTAAACTATACAACCTTATTGTTAGCATGATCAACCTTATTTTAATATATAGTGTGACAAACCGTATGTGACAGGCAGGTGGAAAACTTTTCTCGCAATTGACTAAGCGACGTCCTGCGAGCCAAACTTGAGATGGAAACCCTCGTCAGAAGTATATGCTTGGCTCTTTTCCAAACAAATGAAGAGTCAATGAGGTTTTGTGTAATCACTTCTGGTATCGTATTGGGTTAACCCACCCCCTTTTTGATTCCAATAAGCAGAGGTGGTGACTATGGTAATCCAATTTCAATTTGTAGTTAGAAAATGGGGTCACAACTTTCCATATTTTTTGTTTTGTTTTGTCTTTTTACATCAAACAATAGTATATTTATTAGAACCATAGTCAACTAAACAAACAGGAAACAATTTATTTGACAGGTGGAAGAAGTGATAGGCTTAGAGCAATTGAATTGTAGGCCATGCTTCTTGACAAATTGATGAACAGATGTAGTTCCTCGTGTAAAGTATCACCTTAAATCATACAGTTAAAAAATAATAAATCTATGGTTAGTGTGTCATTTTTAAAACTATTTCCAGATCCCATGGAAGTTTGTAAAGTTTCACCTTCAATCATAGAACGTAATAAAACTATGCTTACTGTGGGTCACAGTGAACCATGCCCAAGTCCCAATGGAAGCTTGTGGGCCAGTTTCATTCAGATGGGGATATCATACCTGATATTCACAGCAATGTGGGTCTCTCCAAACATCTTACGCTATAGCATATACCCTGTCTTCCTCACAGACAGCATGAAATGCAGTTTGCACATTGACATTGTGGCATACAGAGCATATGAAGATGTTTTATTACAATGCAAGAACACTGGTATCATTCACATGGATAATCTGGGCATCCAGCTTTGGTGTGTTGGGTGACATTGGTGTGAACTGGGGAATTCTGTCATCACAAAGACTGGCTCCCTCTATTGTTGTGAAGCTGCTACAGGCCAATCACATTATGAAAGTGAAGCTCTTTGATGCAGATCCCAAGGTCTTGGAGGCTCTGATCGGCTCTGATATTCAAGTCATGGTTGGCATTACTAATGACTTGCTGGAAACTCTCAGTTCGTCTTCTGAAGCTGCTGACATGTGGGTTCGTGACAATGTCGTACGCTATGCTTTCAATGGAGGAGTCAATATCAGGTACATCCTTATATTTTGGCTTTCCATGTGTCTATACCAGCTCTATTTTATTAGTAGTTTTGGAAATCTGATAGTCCACTACACTATAACTAAGAACAGCTCTCTCTAGCAGGTACTTACATCTGAGAAGCTCAACGAGTCACTGAAGCTAATAAAATAGTTCATAGAATCTCAAGACCTCAATACAAAGGTCAAAGTTTAAACTAGGTTATTTTCATGCTGTATAAGTTCTTGATTTGAGTGGAAATTTGGGAAACAGAAGTTATTTGGTGATCTGGCTTCTCTGTCATTATATTCCTTAATTCTTTGAGGTAAACTGTATATATATCCAGCATTCAGATCATGTTGGTCTATTGGCATACAGTACAATGTTTTAACTTTTCACTGAGTTGCAAAACTCTTTGATTTATCCTGGGTTTTCCGAGTTTATGATTTCCCAGTTTTTGCTAATTTTCTCCTGAGCTTTCCGAGTTGATGACCCCTACCGATTTTTGCACCAAACTAATAACTTCCTCTATGATGTAGTTAGAATCCATAGTTTAAGGAGATTATATATCTTCGTCACCCATTGAGACCATGTTGGGCTGTTGGGTGGTGTTACAATTTCAATGATGCTGCTCTATGGCCTAATATCTTCCTTATTTGATGACGTTAATTTGTTACAAGTAGTTGCTGCAGTATATGGCTTTTAACATTTATAGACACAATTTTATTCGGTGCATCTACTGCTGCTGGATCATTTTGCCAACCAACAATTAGAAGGTCATCCTTCGCTTATCCCTGTGTTTAGGGGGAGATGTCATGCTAATCTTGAGCTTGCCAAGGCCATGCAGCCCTAGGTTCTCTGATTGTCAGGAACACCCATATTTGTTACATGAGTCCAATCGAAACTTGAATAACGTCATGGGATATGAAATTGGTATCATTGGTTTTTCATCGGTACCATCAGAGCCGCAGTTTGCCAATTTTTGCCAATTTTTTTTGCCGATGTTTCCGAGAAGATATTTTCTGTACCCTCTGCCGATTTTTTGCCGATGCCAATTTTTTCAACACTGTGCTCGATATAGAAGGCATCCTAATTGGTTGATCAAAATATAGGGTGAATGTCATAATCAGACAGATGCTATGGTCAGCCATTTTGAGGTGTTTGTTTTATAGACTTCATTGGTTGAGCACATTGGGTACAATGACTGACAACATATAACGTGTTGATCCAACATTCTGGATCATGTGACTATGAAGGGTTACGACCCAACAGTCTGGACTGACGTACACCAACTAAAGTCTTAGTCACTAGTTGTCGCTTTCTTCTATAACGTATTGAGCTCTCACACACATACACATACAACTTTCTAATGATTCTCACATAGACAAACTCTAATGCACTCTCAAAACCAGATCACAATGGGCTCATGAAAACTTCGCTTTCATAACAGAACCAAATTCACTTAACTAGGTCTGGCAGCCCAACTGGCACACAGACCTAAATCTTAGCTCTCATAAGCAGCTTTGGTGCCAAGTTCCAACTTAATAATTGCGTGAACAGTAATGCAATTCTAGACCAGTAACCGTGAAAGAATATAAGAAGCGTAAATCAACTATTACATTCCAGTTATAACATCTCAAATGATTAAGCACATTGATATAGTTCATCTCTAACCATAATATAAATTACATAGCAGCATGCAAAATGGGCTCCGGACCGCAATACCTATCATTTAAAAGACAAGGGCTGTCAAACAAGTTGCCAAAGGATGGATTCACCTCCCAGTCGTAGACATTCCTACATGACTGTTACACCCAAGCAGGGCTAATGATATGATAAGGGAGCACAGTTACGGGAGCATACCTCTCTCAGTGTCACAAATTACAAATAGTTTTACAACAGAAATCACCTAGCTGTACCTAACCAGGTTTAGGTCTTCTTGTTGGCCTCAACTAACTCATGTGAAAATCAGTATGCTAGCCCAAAACTACCTTGCTGATCCCAACTAAATAAAGGTAAGAGATATGCTAGATCAGGCTTTTGTAGGAGAGCACTTCTACTGGCTCACAACATCATTTATGATTATGCACTCTACAATTCTGTGACCAGCTGAATTTCAAGCAATTGAACCGCGATTTAAATCCTATTTTGTCAGCAATAAGTACTATACTTTGTCTTTATTTAGTGTAGAGAACCAAGCACTTATTCTGCTCATCTATAGAAGGGACAATGGTTGTTTTCCTATGAGGTATAAGGAAATCCTATCAGATGTTTTGTATTTTCGTATGGAATTGAATCATACTCCTGCACACTGTATCATTCATATATATCAACCTGTAGAGGCTTTAATAACACCTGGTATTCTGGTTAGTGATTTTATTGGACCTCATGTGCATATCCTACATGCACAGGATGGACTATTCATATGTTACAGGGTATTATTCTTATTATTTAGGGTGCACATCTTCAGGTGCTCAAGAACGATTACTAGAACAGTCAGTTAATTCTGCAATTTAAAGGATGAAAAAGGAGGTTATAGGAGTCTAGTTTTGGTTCTCATCCACAATGTCACACTAGTCTGCCTGGGCATGGTTCTCATGGTTTAATAGTGATTTGAGGAGTCATAATACCACAGATCACTAAACACGAACAGCTAAGGTAGCCCAAGGACAATACCATCTTTACACATTAATTAACAGGTCTTACATTAATTATCCTAGGGGGTTTTAATACTTCCAAATGCTTAAAAAACAGTTAGCAGAGCATTCACATTACACATTCCAGCAATCTTTTCTATAAACCAACCAAATGCAGTCAGGAGAGCCCTCCTTTTAAACTATACAACCTTATTGTTAGTATGATCAACCTTATTTTAATATATAGTGTGACAAACCGTATGTGACAGGCAGGTGGAAAACTTTTCTCGCAATTGACTAAGCGACGTCCTGCGAGCCAGACTTGAGACGGAAACCCTCGTCAGAAGTATATGCTTGGCTCTTTTCCAAACAAATGAAGAGTCAATCAGGTTTTGTGTAATCACTTCTGGTATCGTATTGGGTTATTGTTAGAAGCGATAATTGGATTCGGATTCTCATCGAGTGAGTTGTTCTGCTTTCTCAATTTGAGAGGGTTTGTTTGGAGGGAAAAACGAAAGAGGACATACAAGAATAGGGAGGGGAAAGATGCAGAGGAAGAGGATTGAGAACATTGTCAGCAGGCAGGCTACATTTTCGAAACGTAGGTGGATTGCTAAAGAAAGCTTACGAGCTCTCGGTGCTCTGCACTGCAGAAGTTGAACTTGTGATTTTCTCCCCAGCAGGAAAGCTCTATGAACTGTTTTTTAGTGCAAATCCTACTATTTTGATTCTAATAATCATGGCTATGCAAACCTCATGAGATTCTTACTAATAACCCCGGTGGTGCAAGCCCTAGTAAGCTCGATGTTGAAAAACTTAGTGTAAAACCTCCAAATCGCTGGTTTTGTTGTAGTGCTTATTGGAGAGTATATAAAAAATTTCACACCTTTTTATGAGATATGGGAGGAAAACATGTTAAAGATTTTTAATAAATATAAAATTTCCAAAATGATGCTAGTTACGTGTGATTCTTTTTTCATTGTTTGTGATTATGAAAAATGAAACTCAATGTTTTTTCATTAGTGCACACATATTTCATTCCAGAGCCGATAACAATAAAAGTGAAGAATTTATGGTCCAACGTTATAATTAAGGGAGATGTTTAAGGATGACGTTTGAATTTTGTTTTTCATTTTAAGACATTTGGAGCAAATATTAGGAAGGACTTTGAGAAAGGATTGTCCTTGATTTTCGAAAATGGAGTTGTTCCTTTCCAGCCATATGCCCCAAGTGACCATCAAAGGGAGAGCTCATATGTTTTTTGGATGTTTTCTTTATAGCCATTTTTTTACACATATCCATAGAGTCCCCATGCCATTGATGTGAATTACTTGTTCGGTTTTTTTTAACCAAAATTTTTAACCAAACAAGAAAAATTTTAAAAATGCCTCAAGATCAAAGACTGAAACAAAGACCTATTGACATACCTTTTAAAGTATGGAAAGAACTTGTAAAATCATATGAGAAGTTGGATGCACAAAGAAAAGCCGACAATGAGAGCATTCAGGTATTGAATTTTTCATTAAACATTATTTAGAATGTATTAATACTTATAAGTATCTTAGACATGTATTTGTGTGAAAATAAATTGAATTGGTTTATGTTTAAGGACAAGGCATCCAAGGCGAGGTTAACCAAGACAAAAGTCACTCATCGTAGTGGCCAGAAAGGTTTAAAAGCACTGATAACAACCTTTGTAAGTATATTAAACATGTGATATTTTTTTAATAAATTTTGTACTAGAAGAAAGTCATTGTTATCTAATTTCTCCCTATTTACTGATTGATAGGAACTAAAATATGGAAGACCTCCAAATCATTTGGAAAAGGAGGTGCTACAGCAAAAGAGATGGGTTGAATTTGTTGTTTGGATGGACTCTATGGTATGTAATCTTAGTTGGATTTTCAATATACTTTTAAACCATATTTTCATTTTATTTTTTAGTACTATTAGATATTATATCTTACCTCATTTTATGGTTAACATTGTATAACAAAAACATGCGTTGTGTTATGTAATTAATACTAACATGTAATATTGATTTTTTTTGTCAGAATGCTATAGGTAATGATTGCCAAGACGATGATCCAAATTATGTTCAACATATATCAGGAGATGATGAGGATGAGGATGGGGATGATGGTGGTGAAGGAGGAGATGATGATGATAGTTGCGGTGTTGGTGATGATGTGGATCAGAGTAATGAGGATGGTCAAGATGATCATGAGGATGATCTTGGTGGTGGTAGCTAGGCATGCACATGCATTGTTTTTTATGAAGAAATTATTGTGTAGAATGACATTGCTATGTTTAGATGGGTGTTGTGAATTTACCCTATATCAATGAGACATTTTGATTTTGTAATCATACGATGAGTTTGATTTATGTATGTTGTTAATTTATCGTAGAATAACGATATTCATGAAATATTTTGATTTGTTAATCATATTTGAATTTTACTTGTTTTGATTAAAAATAATACTGATTTTATTAGTATTATGTTGCTATTTTATACATGTTTTGAAAATTGTTAATGACACATTGTTATTTTTTTGGATGGATGTTGTCAATTTCTCTTAAATTTCTTTACAAATGATTTTGAATTGTGATATCTGCTTTAATGATATTTAGAAACTATCATATATTTCACTATGAATCTATAAAGGGGGTCATATATGTAAAGGAAAATATACTCTATATAAGAAGTCAAATGCGGATGTAACCATGGATGCAAAATTGAAAGTAAAATTGGATGTTAAACTAGGAATTAATACAAAATGCAAACAATTGACATACAAAGTGTTTTAAATTAGAAGTGAAAAATTGTGCAATAGTTGACACAAAGAAGGGAACAAAACATGGCATACAAAAGGATATCAAATTGGGCAAAAACAAGGACACATAAATGGGCACCAAATTAGATGCAAAAAAAGACAACAACTAGATGTAAAATAAGATGCAAAGTTGAGCGTTAAAAAGAAGCAAAAAACGTTACAAATTAATATGCCAAATGATGATGCAAATAATGGTGTAAATTTGGGATGCAAACTTGGGTGCAAAAAAGGAAAAAAAAAGATGTAAGAAAAGACATAAAACAAGATGCAAAATGGGGCTGAAAAAGGTGAAACCAAGGATTTCATATTGGATGTAAAAAATGATTCCTAATCACATGCAAATTTAGGCTCGAACTGAGACACAAAATTATATGCAAATGTGGACACAAAATGAGGCAAAAAAAGATGCAAATTTGGATGGTGAAAACGATGTAAAACTAGACACCAAAAAAATGCAAAATTGGATGAAAAAGTCGGTGTAAATAATGGTGCAACATTCGACACAAGTAGACACAAAAAAATGGTGCAAAAAGGGGCATAAAATAGCTTAAAATTGGATGCAAAACTTGAGACAAAAACAAATACAAAAGTAGACGTAAAAAATGGCTCTAAATTGAATGTACCATTAGACACAAAATAAGATGCAAAGGTGGACACAACACATGACTCAACATAAGATGCAAATATAAATGCAAATTTGGATGCTCAAAATGATGTAACATTAGATGCAAGAGATGGTGTTAAAAATGATGCAAAATTGGATGAAACAAATGACGCAAAATATGGTGCAAAATGAGATGGGAAATATGGAGACAAATCAAACGTAAATGTGGATGTAAAAAATGGTCCAAAAAAAGATGCAAAAATGGGCACAAAAATGGATGCAAAATTTGGTGCTAAATCAAATTCAACACATGGTGCAAAGATAGGCACCAAAGCTGGCGCAAAAATAGAAGCAAAAACTAGTGTAAGACTAGATACAAAACCTGGCGTAAGACTAGATGCAAAAACTGACACAAAATAGATGCATAAAAAGACGTTAAATTGGATTCAAAATACAGTGTAAACTTGATGCAAATGATGGTGCAAAAATGGAAGCAAAGAATGACACAAAATAGGAAGCAAAAGAGAATGAAAAATAGATGCAAAAAATGACACAAAACTAGAAGCAAAACCTATCATAAAATAAGATGCAAATCTTGGTTCAAAATTTGACGCAAAAAATGATGCATAGTTTGGTGTAAAAAATGATGCAAAATCTAGCGTGAAAAAGGATGCAAAATCAGGTGCAAAAAAGGACGCTTTAAAATTTTTACAATAGAGCCAGATTTAGCGCCAGGTTGCTCATCACAATTACAAAAAAAATGCACTAAAATCTGGCGCTAAATCTGGCGCAAATCGCTGGTTTTGTTGTAGTGTAATAATGGTTTTTAAATGCGTTGTAGCATCAAACCTTAGGAAAATTATAGTGTAGGATGAGAGTGTTGTAGCACTAAGAAAAGCATGTTGTAGCACTTGTTTTAGGGGGTGTTACAACAGTAGTGTTCCAACAGTAAACATGTTGTAGCAAGGCTTCTAGACTCCATCGTGTTGTAGCAACAAGGTCACAATAGTGTTATAACTATGTGCTAAGGGGAGTTACAATAGCATAATGGTGTTGTAGTAGTGGGTCCTAGTGATGTTGTAGCAACCTATGGGAGTTGTAGCAACACTTTTGTGTTTTATCTATATGAGTGTGTTTGTACAAGCAAAAGTTTTTGCAATAATAGTAAGAGTATTATTGAAATTGTACTACACACATTCTTGAAGTATTTTCTCATGATTTTCCACGAGTTATCACAAAGAGGAAAATTATTTCCTAAATAGCCAAGAATAACATTAAAATGACATAATCAAAAGATAACGATAACTTGATAAAAAATGCTTTATCATGGGAAAAAGGGTGATGAAGTAGCATGGAAATAGAAAAATGTGTGCAAAAAGGTATTGGACGGGTGTTAAAACGATGCCAATTTTAGCACTCATCAATCCCCCTTAGTCATTTTACATTTGAAACAAGAAGTTTATCTTTTAAGGGAACTTTAAGCCCTCCACCATCTAGTGTCAAAAATTCTGGTGGGGGGAAGAGACTAATGAATGGTGCAAGGCTTAGACTCATGATCCTGTGGGTCTTCTTGAGTCTACCAACTCTTGCTATGGGCTCTAGATCTGTGGTTTATAACTAAAAGCTAGTATTATCTCACCCACACTGGATGGAAGTAGCTTAGTGGAAAAACCTTGAGACATCCATACAAGGTGGAAATTGTGGATACATCTAGTAGAAGCGTAACCATGCCTTTTTGGATGTTCCTAAATACCACTCGTTACAACCCTCCATTCGTACCTTTGCTAGCTTTTTCAGTGGAATTATCCTATCCAATTACTGTTTGGGGGGAAACATGTTAGGTATTTTTAGTATTTCATGTCTTATTATCTTTATTTCCATCATCAATAAAAATTGGTTTATCATAACTATAAAACATCATTAAAGTAATTAACATTTAGCACACATCACGAACAAGATATGGAAAATTCAACCCAAAACCTATAATGTTTTTTCTTTCTTGAATCTTCTAGGTATATCAAAATAACAAATGATCACATATCACATAATAATGTTTGGCCTAAGACATTCCAAAGTTTGAAGGTAAGCTAGGTGAAGACCTTGCTAACCACATAATCACCTTTTACTCGTGGTTCTCATCAAACACTATCACTAATGACTAAATTCTATTGAGGGTTTTTCAACGTACTTTAAATGTTTGCTCTGCAAAATGGTGCATTAGTGAGAAGTAAGGAACCTACAACACATTTGAATCCATAGCCAAGTCTTTTCTCACATTTTTCAATTACAAATCCATCATGATATAGGACATGAACTAATAATTGAGTTTAGACTTACATTTTAAACCCACATAACATATCATATCAATGAGTGGCATAGAAGGAATGATATCTACAAAATCAAGGCTCCCAAAGAACTTCTATTATATTTTTTATTCAAATCATTTTTTCCTATCATAGAAAAACATGTCACAACCATTGTGCCTCAATATGAAGAATAAAAAATCACTAAGGCTCACTAAGGCTCAATATTTTGATATGATTTATGTGTAGTTGAGATATATTTAAATGATAATCCTTGATGCCCGATGACCCCAACCTTGTAGTAAAGATAATACAAAGGAATCAAATTTGACAGAGTGGACTTATTAGGTCGATTACTTAGTATAACCCTCAACACAAGAACCAATATCCCTATAATAACTAGGGAAATCTAAATGCCCCCCCTTATACATTTCCTACCATAGGAGGGGTACCATATAGAACTAAACTGATCAAAACCCTTGTACATCAATTTCCCCTCCGTTGTAGGGCATTGTTTACTCCACCTTACATAATTATGATGGGTTGTCTACATCCCAACCATAATAGGGGAATCCTAGACAAGGAACCTATTACTTATTATTCGTCATCCCACACCAGTATAACCTTTCACATTAGCATCCTCAATAGAATGTAAGAGCTAACTTTGTCCAACCTTCCTTTCCCCAATAACAACAAGCCTTTGAGAAACCCAACATGTCCAACCCATTTTAATAGTAAAACAACGGGAAGAAGAAAATAAATAACAAAAGAAAAGGAATTAAAGTACAAGGGAGAAATCCTTAGAAGTAGCATTCTCGTGGTGGAGGAAACACCTAAAATCAGAAGGATAATTCGAACCAAGGTTTTGTTAGTTCACATAAACGAGGGAACATTAGTCTTCAAAGTGAAATTCCTTGCAAATTACGTGGAAAATATGAATAGTACATATGTGGCTAGCCCCATATTGTTAATTTCAAATGCATAAAGGAGGCTATGGGTGGTCATGGAACCATTGGCCAACTTGAATTCAACCAACAATGCATTGCACTATAGAATCTCTTCCCTCAACAAATGGTTATATCTAACAAACATGAGACTAATTCTCCTCGTCTCAATAATGCTTCATTAGGAAATTCTCAAGATGCCATAAATTGGGACATCTATATTAACTCTTAAGATAATTGATAACAAACTCATCATCGTAATTATGACCCACCTCTAGACTCCAACCACTCATCAACTGATGATATGATATCCACTTGCATTGCACCCTTGATAATCCTACATCCCACAATTGGTCCAATTTGTGGATTGACTAAAGGACCGCTAAGGCATGCCTCTCATACTCAAAAGAAAAACATAGTTATAACATAATCGATGACCTTGCAAAAATTCCTTATTTCCATATTGGCATTGCAAGTTCTTCACACTTTCAAAATGTACTAGAAGGAATTTTTCTATGCATTGGGAGAAATTAGTCCTTTCAATTCACATCTGATCACATTTGATTTAGACAACTCAGAAGCATGACTAGTCAATTTCTAGATCCATGTAACCATTTATTTTTGCATCATAGAGGAGGGTGCATCCACATGAATCATCTCTAAAGCATGTGGAAATAACTTGGATCCCTTGAAATCATGACCTCATCCATCACTCTGAGAGAATATGATGGTAACCCTTCGAAAATAATTATTCTCTTTCAAAATTTACCTATGGAACTCATAGAGAAAAACAATCCTTATTGATATTGAGGTTTTATATTCCCTTCTATATCACAACATTTTCTTTGGATGGAGTTACATGTACACCATATCACGAGATTTCGCCATAATTGAAAGATAACCAATATCAACTAACTCACACAATAAGAGTTTTGGGCATTACCCTTTTGTGAAAGCATGTTACCGTTTGATGGGTCAAAACATGAACTTATTACTTATTTGATACAAGTATGGCTTGAAATATTCAAAAAAAGTTCTCTCCTTGGTACATAGCATTGATATCCCCATGTAGTTCCTACTAACAAATTTCCCCTATTTTTGTGATTACCATGAATCCCACATAATCATACCAAGAGACTCAACCACTAGAAGTACATACTGATATGAATTAAATAAGTGATGCACCATTCATTCCTATTTCTATCATTCAAACTCCTTTCCTATCATTTCCACCTAACTTTGCATCGCATCAAGTGATGGCCACGTTAATTCTACCTAATATGGTTTTGGTGTAACTAGTATAGTATTTGGTACCTCCTATAATGTTCCCAATGTAGCATCCATATATACTAGTTCAGTACAACTTTCCTCATCATCAGATAACCCAAATCGCACTAAGTCACCCAATTTAATGACACTATATGGCACCAAGAAATATGCTAGAGGTAATAAAAAAAGATAAATTGGATGCCTCAAAGAAATTGAACACTAGGTTTATTATCCCTTGTACCCTTTGTGACATATAAGTTCACCCTACCAACTATGTCCTATCCATTCAAATCTAAAGGATCTCCTTCATGCCCCATGGGAATGTCCTTTTCTCACCACCCCATCAATTGATGAACTTCCACCTCTGTGCACTAAAACCTTGTGTACTAGCCACCAATGTGAAATTTGCGCCCTCCATGGTCATTATTCACATCACTATCCTAATCTCCCTTAATATCGATATGTGTTGGTCGCATTAAAATAGGCCTCCATAGTAACTCCAACACTCCCACCAACTTCATATGTCAGGATTCCCCATATACCACTTACTACATGACCACTTCACTTAATCAATGGCGAACATGTCCATGTGATTTGTGTGGATATGAAAACATTTCACATATCTTTGTCTTATGATCATCACACATTATGTATGATGAATGATTCAAGTCCCAACCTTTCCTTAATCAGAGATGATTCAACCACTTATCGAGGTTGTAAATAACTCCCTCAGTTGCCCAACTTCCTCCAATAATATGAGTGAATATTTGAGTCAATCGTTGGTTATGCCCACAATTTCTCAACCATCATAAGTATAGCTTTCCCTTCCATAATTAGCAAGGAATAAATACCACCTCCCACCAATTCCAATGACCAATAAAAACACAAGAACATATACTTCATTTCCTCATCCGTGGGGGAAATATCATCAATCATTTACTCATCATTTATTGGTGTCGAGATCGATTCATCCACTACAAATATAGTGGTGATTATGATAGTGTCAACTCACGAGGTTCTGATTATCTCCTCCACTATTGGTCCTATGTAATCAAGCCTAAATTCACATTTTTTTACCTCATATACTATCTCCACACAACTTCTTATGCACCACGACTCTTCTCTCACACTACCTAATTTTAAAAAGTATTCCATTCAAAAGAGGACATTCATGAAGTCATGATAGAACCTAATGACCCTTGGGACACCATGCATGATCATTCCTTATTTTTACTAGAAGGAGCATTGAAATCACCTATGCCACTTGAGATAGATTTTTTTGTAGTGGAAACTAAATATTTCATTCCCGCAAACCCACTTTGATTGGTTCAAAAATCTAATATATGCATTGCACAACTTTGAATATGGTAATATGGCCAACATATATCCAACTATCAAAATCAACATATCTACTAAAATTCGCATTGTTGAAGAATTATCACCAAAAGAATCTTCTTCACCTAAGGAGGTTGTAACATACACAGTGCTATTCTAGGAATTTAGAGATATTTTTTCTTGGTCATACACCAAAATGCCTGCTATGGACCCCACCATTGTGGAACATCATGTTGACACATGGTCTGATGATTTTTCAGTACAATAGAAGAAATTTATGTTACGCTTGTCTAAATCCTTGGCTACCAAAGCTAAAATTGATAAGTTTCATAGCGAAGGATTTCTCTACCATATTTCCCATACATCATGGCTTTCAATCCCAGTCCTTGGTTTTAAAAAGGTGGGCATCATCAAAAGTTACACCAACTTCTAGGATTTTAAAAAACTGTGTTTGAAAGAAAATTTTCGTATGTAACTTATTGGTCAATTTATCGATGATTTTTTAGGACACGAAGCTTAATCCTTCATGGATGGATTCTTAGGGTGCAATCAAAGATCCAAATATTCCACATGGATAAATACAAAACCACCTTCATGATACCTTAAAGTAAATTCACTTATTGTGTTACACCCTTCAAACTCAATAAGCCTAGAGCCACTATGTAATAAGACATGGAATGCATCTTCCATGATCTGGATCATCCCATTATTGCCTACTTGGATGATCTCACTTCTCATTCGAAGAAGTATTTGCAACACCTTGAGAAGATATACATGATCTTCCATCATTGTACGCAATACCAATTTCATTTGATCCAAAGTAAGTGCATGTTTTGTGTCTATATTGAATGACTATTTGGGTTCATTATATCCCAACAATGGATTATGGTTGACTACCTAAAGATCCAAGTCACCCGAGAGATTCCTCCACCAAAAACTTTGCATCAACTACAATGCATTCAAGGTAAGTCCATTTTTCTGTGGAATTCATCCTCGATTATGACACTTGTGTTCATGGTTTTATTTTTCTCCTTTGTCAAGATATTTGATTCCAATGGGGTGAAAAGGAATAACGGTGATTTGAAACTCTAGCACCACATAGCACCCCTAAAGAGCTCTACTATGACTCAAGAAGAAACATAAGAAATTTTTCAATGTATTAAAGATGTAAAGAAATTGGAAAACAAAATAGATAAGATGGAAAACAATATCGAAGTTTTGAAAAACTCCAAGTCCACCCTCCTCTCACATATATGAGATGAGAAAGTGCTTGAAAATGTGGAGGAAGAAAAGGATTGAGTCCCAAAATCATGATTTTTCATCCCCTCAAGATCCTTTTTTAGGGATTCAATACAACACTAAGGAAATACTTCATTTTGAATATCAATATGATGATTTTTTATGGTAATGATCGTATAACATGGATATTTTAAATAAAGCAATACTTTGAGCTACAAGTGATGACCTTACAAAAGGTAATATTACATTCATGTAGCTAGAGCAAGATTGATTTGTATGGTATCAATGGATTCATGAAAGTAGATATGATTATGTTTGGTCCATTTTATAGAGAAATTGATATCAAATTGTTGGGATATTAAGAGAAATACATTCTTTAGTCATTTGGTAAATCTATGGAAAACAAGTCCAATTATATAGCACATTGAACAATTCCAAAATTTGAGTCTCAAGGTAAAGGGCATTTCAAAGGATAAATTGTTAGACCTATTTATGGGAAATTTAAAGGTAAGAATCCAATATTAGGTGTATCTATTTCGACCAAAATCCCTAAATCATGCTTTTAGTCTAGAAAGGCAAGTTGAAAGCAAAAATATGACTACTAAAAGTGTGGTCACTAACAATTATACAAAATATCATTCTCCCTCTCCTAAAATCACCCAAATGACTAGGTTGACACCTCAACAAATGTATCAAATAAGAGAAAAGGGACTATGTTTCAATTGTGATATCAAATACAGTAAGGAGCATACATGCAATGAGAATAAATTATCCTACATGGAAAGTGAAGGAGAAGCAGATCAAGAATTGGAGCTATCACAAGATTTAATGCTAGAAGATATTGCTCCAACAATATATTTCCATGCAATGGCTAACATATGTAGTTCATAAAACCTAAAGGTATAAGGATATATCAAAAATAAAAAGGTAATAGTGTTGATTCATCAATTACAAATTAGCAAAATATCTCGATTGTTTTATATTTCAAACATGAGAACCTCCAGTTATGATTGCAGATGGATGTACCATAAATCATTCAAGGAAGTGCCATAGTATTAAGTTGAATATCAAGGAGTATTTATTTGATAGTACCATTATTTCCATCCAAATGGGAGGTGCTAATCTTGTATTAAGATTCATATGGTTTTAGTGGTTGGGAACATTACCGTTGATTTTCAAGATTTTTTCATGAAATTTGCCTTAGTGAGCGAGGAAATTGAGCTTAAAGGTATGCAAGGGAAACCCTCAAAAGTGATAAGCTTTAATAGCATGAAAAAAATATCCAAAAAGGGGCACCATGGTATATTTTCACAATTTTGCTAATTATATGTTTGAACATCTATATCATTTTCTCCAGGGGATCTTTGAAAAGTTATCAATGACAAATTTCCAAGGTATTTGGAGATGCCTAGGTTTCTTACACCTTCTCAATATCATGACGATGTCATTCATTCAAAACTTATAAGTGTACCACTTAAAATTAGGCCTTAGAGGTATCCCATATCCATAGAAGATTGTGATTAAGAATTCTATTCAAGAAATATTAGAGATTGTGTCATTCAGCCTAGAAAAAATGTAGTGTCTTAACCAATGATGATGGTTCATGGTGGACGTGTCCAAATAAATTAAAATTGAAGTATTATATCCCCTATAAGGTGTTGTAGAGGATTGGAACTATGGCTTACAAATCGGATTTGTTTCATGTGTACATCAATTCTTCCAGATTTCTTTCTTAATCAAGGAAATCAGTGATAATACCCCAATCAAATCTATTTTACTAGAGAGTAATGAAGAAAGAAAAATCATATTATAACATGACACAATCGTTGAAACAATCATTAAGGAGCTAAGAAATCAATTAATTACTCAGTACCTTATCAAGTGGAACAACCTACCCATCGAATAGGTAAGATGAAAAGATGAGGTATTCATGTAAAAACACTCGATATTATTCAAGTATTAAGAACAACACTTGCTTGAAGTGGAAGGGCATGTTCATCCCTAGACAAATTGCATGGTTCATAACATAACCATACAATTGCAACCAGACTTGGCTATACTTGGGTCACTAGTAGGTTAAGGGTTGTGGAATTCTTGATCAATGGTTGTCGACCATCCTAAGAAAAATGATGCTAAACTAGAGCGCCAAATCAAGTTTGAAGTCAAATGTTGCATTCCACCCTTGAAACCATAATAGGGGAATGGACATAATAATCCCACTTCTTCACCAGATATTCAGAGTAAGGCATTCACTAGATGGTAAGAAAATTAATGAGAACAATTGATAAGGAATATAAGGTCTTATCCCTCCTATCCTAGATTCATGAGAAATACTTATAAATTTGAATTCCATTTACCTCAATGGTTCACTAACACAGGTGAAGTGAATGGGCTATTGAACTGGATGTGTATATGCATGATCATTAACATATAATAAACATTTTTTTCCTTACTACTGCATTTGCTTTATAGTTTCTCATGTTATTATGATTGTGAAGAATATGATACCATGTTACATCTTCAATGTCACCATTCATTTGTCTAATCATGTGCAACATGAAAGGCAAACAAGAATCTAATGGATTTGAATTATTCAACATGCACTGGATAATGAAACACGAGCCTCCCAACACTAAGAGATTTTTTTTTGTGTAAATTGATAGTTTGAGAGAGTCCTAGTAAAAATGTGTCAACTTTTATTTAATTGTTTATCATGAAACCCAAACTCCATCCATATTTACACATCATTCTCCATTCTCACTTTTTGAAATGATAATGACCCATTCCACACTTACCTCCTCAATTAATTATTTAATTTTTTTACCCCACATATATATATATAATTGTTATACAAAATTATTTATAATAAAAAAAAATATTTTCATTTATATATATATTCGTATTGAATTATGTATAATTAATTTAATAATATATAAATTTATTGGCAGAATTTCCGTAGAAACAATTTGTATTCCGAGTAATTACTAAAACTACTCATAATTACACATGATATGAAAAACGTCATGTTATAACCCATCGCATTCTCATATATGTTTTAATGATATACGAGGAAGATTCGTAAAGATGTGTGGAATGAAAGATACCAAACTCACTCTGAACTTGTATTTAGCTTTATCTTTATTAAGAATTAGTGCAGAGCTTGAAACCATACTACTAAATCAAGAATTCATTGGTAGCAACAGTAGTTAAAATTTATTTCTTTGAAAATTATTTTTAAAAGTTTTCTTAACTTTGAACTTTGAATAATGAGCATTGTGATGTAACGTGAAGTGAAATTGCTATGAGATAAAAGTGATGAGAGATGTTGGGTATTAATAGTAAAATGAAGATAATATGTTTTTTTAATGAAAAAATAACTATATATTAATTTTAAAGGGAAGTAATTATGAATAATTTATTAGCTAGGTTTAGTTTATGTAATTATGAGAATATTATTTTTTCATTTAGGTTTAATTTATATAAATAATAGGTTGAAATTTTATAAATTACTTGTTATAACTTTAGATTTTGGGTGGGTGAAGTTTCGAGTTTTTATAAAATTTAGTTTATATTAGTATTATTTTTATAGAATTTTTTAATAAATTTTATTAGAATCTTTATTTTAAATGAAAAATAATTAAAAAAAGGTGTAAATAATTTCGAATATAAATAGTTGGGATTAGATTCGATTAAGAAGTTAAAATAGGATTAATGCATTAAGAAAATGTTGTATATAGAGTGGAAAACATTTTTCTCATTACAAAATAGATGCTAGATAAGAGAGGTTTGGTATTAATAAAAGTTATGCTGCCTCTTTTAAATGCTTATAACTTCAATACTCAACATTTATGCATGTGAAGTACAATAACCAAGTATATTTACATATAGAGGTAATCAAAGTGAGTAAGCACAAAAACACATGATGACAAGTAGTTTAAGAGTAAAATAACACCCCTTATGAGATACTTCTTGTTGAAACATGAATATAACCAATAAGAATTGGAGGCATTAGAACAGTTGATTATGTAGAGACAAAAAATGACATCCATGGATAACACAAGATTTCATTTATAAGAAAATAAGATGAAATAACAAGGAAGGAGAAAACTTATATTTGATTATCCACAAAATGGTTTGAAGAGTGGAGTATAGGAGATGAATTGGGCACAATAGAAAAGATACATAAAAATATCATGTAGAATAATGCTATAGGTAAGGGGGGAGATAGATCGGGAGGGGTTTTACCTGGCCCCAATGAAAAATTGTGTCCAAATTTTCTTGAAGACACGGATATGAAACTAATAATCAAGTAGAGTTTGTTGCCCTATGGAAAGGACTAGAAACAAATTTGGAAAAGAAATTCCTCAATTTAATGTTTTTTGCACTTTTGATCTTGTTATTCGCTAAGTAATAAAGGCCTTAAAGGCCCATGCTCAGATCATCCTGCAATCATCCAAAGGATAAGCTTGATTGTTTCTTGCTTTTAAAATTTGGAAATTGTTCATGGTTAGAGACATCTAAACACAATGGAATATTCCTTAGAAAAAAAGGTTTTTCTATGGAGCAAGGTAGAATAGAGCTGAACAATTAATTATGAAAATCTTCCCAATTCCTTAACATGCGACGAAACTCTTCCAACTTCATTTTAAAGTTTTAAATGATAGAGAATTTGAATTGTATTTTTAACATCATAGTTTTCTAACCTTGGGCTCACATATTGATAATAGTGGGCATTGGGATTAGATTTCCTCTTATCCCTCAATGTTGGCCCATAAAGTCTCTGTCTAGGTTTTCTTTGTTTGCTATTAAGGTCCATCTACTCCACCCTCTTCTTCTTTCAAGATGGCTTTGGCATTTATATCTCTTTAGTTGGGTGTTGCTGGAGATCACCACGAACATGGTTTTCATGCATCAAGTAGTGAGTTTGTTTTAATTTCATTGCCCTTTGTTCCCTCTAAGTCATCACCTAACTATACTCTTGAGGATTTTGGCTCAATTATGGAAATGTTGATTCAAATTAGCTTGTGGGAGGGTCGCAAACACAATATTTAAAAACGAATACCTGATCCTTTAGTGTTTACATGTGAATTCTTTATTTGTTTATCTTGAAGAGAAAAATAGTTTGCTATTTGGATGGTTAGTCATGTCTAGTGATTTTTTCTGATATGGTGGATTCTCTACAAAATCCAAAGAATATGGAAGATGGCTCGTTGTTAGACAAGATTCTAGACTCCACGAATCGCCAAGCAACATCAGGATGATGTGGTTGAATGAGAAAGGCAGTCTTCACTCCTTCTATTGGAAGACATATTTCTTCATCTTCTTAGCAGTTTGGAGATTTCATTGTCTAGTATGAGCGAGGAATTTCTCTCTCTCATCACTTGGATTGCATCCCTTGAGGATCTCATGGCCGGCCCTCAACCTAACATGTTGGGAAATTTTCTAGCATCACCTTTAGAAATAAAAATCATTTTCGTTTGAGGAGGTTCGATCCCCTATACTAAAAAAATTAATGATTCTCAGGTATTTTGTTGGTTATCTAGTTTTCAATTTTGGTCACCACCTTACAGGTTAATGATTCGATATAAATACGCCTTTCTTCTCGGGTCTTTTTGTCGAATCATAGGAAGAATTTTTTTAAGTATAAGAAGAAGACGCAACTTGAATGATTGTTCTAATTTTGTATGGACTATTGATACCTTTTTGTGTCAAATGATGGAAACATGTTGCAAGGATTTTGGCCCATAAACCAATCTTTATTAATATAAACCCTTACTCATTCCTTTAAAAAAATTCTATAGGTATGGTAAATGGAAAAAACACACTAAAAGAAAACATACAATATAGACAAGTTCACCAAATAGGTGGAGATCAAATTGCAAAACTACATGAAACTTTATACCCCATGTCATTGGAAAACACGTAATAACACAACTAAGAACAATGTCACACAAGTTGAGATGTGAAATAAGAAGATAAGGACAATCTAAGGAATTTTAGATATGGAAAGTAATCATCTAGTAAGTGGAAATGAGGAGGTAGAAAGTAAACAATACATACTCTTTTATTACAATATGATGTATTGGTAAATCAAAGAGATGTCAAATTGCAGATTAGAGGCTAGGAATCTGTTAGGTCCCTATACTACTAGTGTAACCCCTCATTGTTATTAGTAAAACCCCTATTATTATATTGTTGTGCCCATGTAGTTCCCATTTTGTTAT
The DNA here is from genome assembly GCA_031772625.1 of Pinus tabuliformis. Classification (NCBI taxonomy): domain Eukaryota; kingdom Viridiplantae; phylum Streptophyta; class Pinopsida; order Pinales; family Pinaceae; genus Pinus; species Pinus tabuliformis. Next base: position 724,146,597 of record CM062816.1, read on the forward strand.
TATTGTGCCCCATAGAAGCCCACTAATTTTATTATTGTGCCCTTACATTATTATTGTTATGTCAGCTATGATTATATGATGACCCCTTAGACTCATATATATAGAAAGGAGGCCTTGTCATTTGTATCATTGAAGAATTGTTCATTTTTGTAATGTAAAAGAGGTTGCCCCGTCGAAGAGGCTTATTTCTAAGGCATTTATCTATCTTGTCTGTCCTTTTGTGAGCTAGTTTCATAACATTTGGTTTCAGAGCTTTGGATTCTAGGGTTTCACTACTCCAAGCAGGTCATCGTGGAATTTTCGCTAAAAAGTTTTCGCAACGAAGTTTGAGAAGCTAAAAAAAACCCATTTGAGCAGAGATCGGTCTGAACCTCGAGTCTAAATTTTAGATCTTGTCTCGATATATTTGCGGAGATATGATCTAACCTTTCTTACAAAATCCAAAGAATATGGAAGATAAAGTTGGCCCTCAGCTGTGAGGTGCTCTCCCTGCAATAGTAGTGCTGGTAATCCTCCTTGGAAAGGGATGAAAAGGGATGAAAGGAGGGTCTGAACTGCTTGCCTTACCCTTCTTCACCCCGAGGAAATATAAGATCGAGGTAATATAAGAAAAAGTTGATAACGCTTAAAAGACGCCTACCTTTCCTTCTAGCGCTTTCAGTACTAAGGGCAAGGACGAGGTTACACTAGGTATGACTAGGTTATACCAGGTCAATCGTTCATCTTTATAATTACTTGGTGCTAGTGTGACAAGTTGGTGTGACAAGAAGGACAAGGACGAGGCCAAGGGAAAAGGAGTTGCCTGAATATATAAATTACACCTTACCTTTTCGATTGACTATAGAAGGGCAAGGCGCTCAAGCGCAACACCATCTATAATGACGCCTTATTTAGTTAAGTAATCATAAATCATTCGTGAGATAGCTCTGCCTAGCTCACGCACGATTGAGGGGGCAAGGAAATGCGGTTGAAACTCGGGCAGTGTAGCACTTATATCCTATTAGGCGAGTCTTTTTCAAAGCTTTCCATTTCCCCTTCACAAGTTGGCTAGCTCTCTTGATATGGGGTAAAGCCAAGGGTAAAGCTTGAGATGGTTGGTGAACTGAATAGCTCTTACCGGTACCGGAACGATCAATATCAATATCATAGTCGTCGTCCCACATAACTCGAGCTCAATGGAGCAATCCTATAACCTTAACGTAGCAGGGGTAAAGCTTACTGGATGGATTTCTTCTTATTGTTCCTACGGAGGCTGAGCTAAGTACGAGATCGAGGTTTCTTACTGTTCCTCCGGAGGCCGAAAGGGTTTAAGCTCTTCCCAGGCAGGGTTCGTACAGCAGAAGATAAGAGAAAGAAGGCGGAATAGGTATTGTCATTGGCAGTGGTCAGCCACTTCGTCTTCTCTTGCTTGTTAGTCTCAGTCGTTTCATTACGATAGTGACCGGTATCCCGGCAGGCAGAGTTCCCCCGCTTCAGAGAGTTCTTTTGATCCTGAGCATAACCAGTACCATGACAATATTTCCGTCCTCCTTTCACGAGCACCTGCTGGCTTTGTACCTGCACCAGGCTTTGCTGCACCAGGCTTTATTTCCATCCTTTTACGAAGCCCTTGGCGATCGATATCAATATGTTCCAGATCGTGAGCGATACCCAGTAGTAGATCCAGTAGCAGCCGTTGCAGCACCCGTTTCATGGTCCCTAGTAAACGGAGAAAGATGGAGAGGTCGTCTAAGCGATTGAACCAAGAGCAAAGAGAGGAAGTTCGAAAGCAAGCAGCTAACCGTATGGGAGGTTAGTTGGTAAACAACCAATAAACACATGTATCTATAAAGCCAATGACCCCGAAAAGACACTAAGCCTTCCAGCTCGCTTCTATTTCTCCGCTAGGTCTATTACTGTACAGGAGAACGCAATTACGAACGGTAGACGGTCCTGCTTGTAATATTTTACTAGGCTCTTGAATTGGACCAGCTGTGACGACGCCGGTAGAACCAAATCGCCTGGGTATGGTAGCGTGGGAAGGAGTAGGACATAGGGTATCACCGTAAGGGCCAGCCACCAGGATCTGGGGTGCTTTCCTAGGCAAACATCGGTCCCAGGCACCGGTCCCCGGCTCCATACTGGCAAAGGCTACACCCGGTTCAGGCTCTAGCCCAACTACAGCCTTACTCACTTTTTATTTCCTTGCCCTCAGAAGCGCAAGCCCCTCCGGGACCTTAAGAAACTAGCTCTTGCTCTTTCTTAGCCTCGCTCTCTCACCGGTTCACCAGTTCCAGCTTCCTTACTTGCATCCCTCCATGTTCCGACATTAGGATCTGTTCCCAGATAAGATGTTCCGACAAAGCCTAATGCAGTTGAATCCATTGAAGCAGCAGTTTTATGGATAGGGGACGGACCGGAGATGGAGAGTATCGCGCCCTAAAGTCCCGCTCGAATACTGAATGCGGTCCACTAAAGCTTAACGAAGACGGACCTTGTCCTGTTCTATTAGCTATTAGCGACATATATAAGATGGCTTTTGGGATGGATGGGGTGTGCAATCGATTATCTAGGGCGGTTTTTTACCTTTATTACGGGCGCTGTGCTTTTATTCGACCTAGGCTATTACAAAGGCTAAGAACAGGGATGCTTGGAAAGAAGCTGGACGAGGTGGTTACTTTGGATCTATAGGATCTTGAACTAAATCCGCAGCTAGCACTGCTGCAAGTGCTTCCGCTGGATCCCCTACCATCATCAGCGCGCAGGAGGCCCATTGTCTGTTAACAGCGAATAATATACCGCTTATGAGGGTGGCGGAACCGTAATAGACAGGCCAATCTGGAACAACAGGCAGCTAACCAGTAGGTGAGGAGCTAGGCGGCCAAACAGAACAATCTGCAGGTCATAAAAAGATATTAAGTTCCATCCGAAAGCACAGCCAGCGCGGATAAGACTACACAAACCACCGAAAGCACTGATCCTTTAGCTTGACTCTTGAGCCTTATCCCTGGATGGACCCTGATCCCTGTCGCTTTATTATATCCCACTCGCTTTACCCTTGAGCCTTGGACCAGGAAGGGAAGAGTTACCCTTGCTTTACACCGCTCAAACCTTGACTTATCCTTCGAACCTTTAGGATTGCTTTTATAGATCTACTGCCCCGTTATACCGACCTACAGAGGATACTATTACAGAGACTCCTTACGGAAACCTTTTCCTCTACGCTCAGACTTACGGAACTATGTTCCTCATCAAACTTATCCCTTGACGCTTGCTTTGATTGATACCCCTTCTCCATGAGGGAGGGAGGTTTGAGCCCTATCGCTTGAGAGACACCCACGACGGAATGACAGAAAGACACCGATGGATGGAGTTGAGCGAGAAGTTGAACACCGCGAAACCAGTGATGGAATAAAAGAAAATAAGTGGACCCACGAAGGAAGGAAGGACAGAAGATACAGTTACATAAATGGATGGAAACTGGACTACGAGTTCAATACGAACGAGTTGTTGAGCGAGAGACCAGGTTAACACTACAACCTGGTGAACCACAACCTGTGGTTAATTAGTGTCGTGCCTGAGCGAGAGCCGAGTGCGTGAATAAATATACAGGTTAGCTTTATATATGTTGCATGGTTGGTTCAGGGCGGGTTCCGGTACGGTCTGGTTAGGTGAGGAGTCAGGCAGACCGGTTTCATCAGGACATTGCTTGCTTTTGTTACCTTCCCATTAGGGTTGATCCTATCGCTTGCCCATTAGGAGGGTGCTAGCGCTATCGCTTCATCCATCCGCAAAAGATGAAACAGCGCCACTTTAAGCAGGACCTGGCAGAAAGAAAGAGCGTGTACGGTTAGGTCTTATCTGGGACGGGACGGTTAGGTTAGTCAGGAACAGACCGAATCAGTACGGGTTACACTTATAAACTAAGATTGATTGATTGCTACCTTCCCATGAGGACCTACGGGGGTGGGTTCAAGAGAGAGAACAACTCACCCAGTAATTGAGTAATGAATCAGTTGAGAACCTTTGATCACGAGTACCAAACCTGTAGTTGAGCGAGAAAAGAAACGAGTGGGTGAGCGAGAAACGAGTGCGTGAAGGTTAGCTTTATATATGCTGCATGGGTGGGTGTTTCAGGGAGGGCAGGTACCGGTACGGGTCCGCTTAAGAGAGTCAGGACGGGAGTCGAAAGAAAGGGCATTGCTTTTTCACCTGCCAGAAATACCCTTCTATGTTGAAGCCCTAGAACATGAGGTCTTATAAGTTACCAGTTTACAGTTCTCAGTTACCTGTTAGAGCCACGAATATCAGACCTTTGAAGCAGCACCAGATTAGGGAAGGGGATAGAGTCTCTATCAGCCAGGAACACTAAAGTAGCTGTAAAGTATTCTCTATGAAAGAAACTTGACTCTTTCACCTGCTCGAACTAGACCTGGAGCCCCAAGAATCCACGTAGTGAAGTGAGTGAGTCAGCAATTTGTCCCTTGAAGGACCGGATGGGATGGATGATCACCTTACCCTTTACTTGATTACTGCCTTTACCCTAGGAGAGAGATGGAGTGCTGCCCAACCACACTTGCCTTCAGCCAGGAAGGAACAGGAGGGTACGGCATCTATGAACCCCTTCCCTTGGTGAAAAACTAACCCACCTTAATAACTAGAAGACCTGCCTTCTACCTATACCACTCGCTTAATTAATTGCTTAGTGGGTGGGTACTGCTTCGCACCTTCTCTTTCCAGCCGGGATGAACCAAGCTTACCCTTCCTTTATTACTGCCCACCACACAGAACCACCATCACTGGCTGGATACACTTAATGCTGAACCCTTACACGCCTTAGCTTCGATACAGCATTGGCACAGGCGTTCAAATAGAGCAGTGGTGCACGGGCGTTCGACTACACTTCCTGAAAGATTCGTACTCTGATGAGCTGATGAACCAATCAAGTGGGTGAAATTCAAGTGGTGGTGGAATCTATTTATGGAGTTGTGTACTATTCAATTCTATCTGGTAGGGATAGGGGGAATTAGTCTTTATTACTTACGAGCATGCCACTTATATCCTTGGCTAGGCAGGCGCACGTGCAACCCTCCCTCTGATTGATACAAGCAGACATGCCTTATCATCCCGACCCCGATATATGCCTGGCCATAATGCCATCGGCCATATCCCTTCCCTGGCCCCTCTGCTTTCCCATAGCGGCTATAAGGTTATCCCTATATCTTCTATCTTCTTTCTTCCCCCCTCCTTTTATCCCAATCCCGATCTCCTCGGTACTTAAACAAATTGCAAGTGTGAGGCTTCTAAACACCATTTCAGTTATAAATAGAAGCCATGGGCTGCACTAAAAGGAAGGAATTCATTAGTAAGGTTATGTTGGAGGAATGCTTTTGAGACCATAAACTCTCACGAAGCTCTTTCTCCCTTCCTTGCTTACATTTGCTTGGTAGCTTCACCTAACTACTCCCTCGAGACACACAATGCCATCAGGTACCTAACGGAACACATGTGGCAGAAGATTGATTCTTTGGGCACATGCTCATCAATCTAAATAAGCATAAATGACATATATAATGGTGCTTTCCCTTCTTGGCCGACCACGGGAGAACGCAGCCGCGTCTAGACGCTTTAGTATGAGGCATAATCTCTTAGTGCAGCTCGAAGAAAGGTAAGGTTGTTGCAAGCTCCATAATTTCATCTCAAACAGGTCATCATGGAATTGTCGCTATAATATTTTTTCTACAAAGGTTAAGACTCTGAAATTAAAACCTATTTGAGACGAAATCGTGGGGAAGCTCCGGTATAAATATCATATCTTGTCTCACTATATTGTCGAAGATATAATCTGAGAAAGTTAGTGTTTTGGCAGACTCCCGAATTACATTCTAAACAGGTGACCATGGGAAAATCATCCTAAATTTCTCTCTTAGCAACAAATTGAAATTTCGTAAGAAGTTATAGAAAGAGGACAAAATGTAGTTTTCTATGTATATTTTTCAGATTTGAAGGTTGAAATAGTGACACGTGGCATGTCATACAAGTTAAATCTACTAAAACATTATATAATCAGGTCATCTTAGGAGATTAGGCATAACGCTTTCTTGGAGAATGAAATTGTGATCAGACCTATGGGGTTAGAAAGAGGACTCATACGACTACTGCATGACACAATTTTAGAACTTGGAGATCTGAAATTACTGAGCTACAGTGGTTTCAGGATAAAACTCCTAAAATCAAGAAAAGGCGATATGAGGAAGTTTGATGGCAAGGATCCGGTAAATTGGATACTATAGATGGAGCAATATTTTGATCTACATGAGGTTCAATTGTTACAAAAGGTACATATTGCATCTTTATATCTAGAACCAAATCAATTTTTATTGTATAAAGGGCTTTGTTCTTGTAAAGCACTTTTCACTTGGTCAATTTTCACGGAAGAAATGATAGAACATTATGAGGATACAAAGAGTAACACCTTCTTTAGCCAATTGATAAATCTCGAACAAAAGGGTTCAGTGGAAAATCACATTAAGGATATTCAAAAATTGAATATAAGGGTAAATATTCCATAGATGCAAAGATTGATGTCTTCATAGGGACTTTAAAGGGTAACATTCAACATGAGGTTTGTCTTTGGGAACTTGATTCATTGGAGAAGCCATTCAGGTTGGCAAGAAAAATTGAAAGCAAAATAATGGAAACAAGGAATCCCACCACTCACGACTATAATTATGGAAGTGTCTTTTCTCCTAGCCTTCCACAACCTACAAGTTCTACACAACAATAATTGGAAGGAAAAGGAGAAAAAGGGATTTGTTAAAATTGTGATAGAAAATACACTAAAGGTCATAAGTGTGCTGAGAATAAATTATTTTACATAGATTATGAAGACGAGGAAGAAAAGGATCAAGAAACATCAAAAAAAGAGGGTATACACTAGGAACCAACCCCAGAGAAAGAATAAATGAATCCGACCATATCTTGTAAAGCATTGGCAAGAATTACCAATCCTCAAACTCGCAAGATAGAAGGACATATCAAAACGAAAAAGGTTCAAGAAGTGAAATATCACACCGAGAAAGAAGAAATGAATCTAACCATGTCTTTTAATGCATTGGCCAGAATTACCACTCCTCAAACTATCAAGATATAAGGAAATATCAAGAAGAAAAATGTTGAAGAAATGAAAGATCACATCAAGCATCAAGAAATGAATCCAACCATATCTTGTAATGCATTGGTAGAAATTACACCCGGATGCGAGTGTTAATGCTGTGCATTTATGAGGGTTAATTCACCGTAGGCAGCTGTCCCTGCACCTGGCTCGCGGACGAGGATTGCACATTTCAATGGCATGCGATATCAATTGGACAGAGGACGGAATTATGGTCGCACAGTACGTCTTCAATGCACGCAGGGTTTGAGAGATTATGCTTGATGTTTTATTCATGGCCTGGTGTCTGGTTTATGCCATTGCCCATGGCTCTTTCCACCTCCACCTGATTTTCTTCCCGCACCCTTGTCTCGTTAAGGTAATTTGGAAGCTCGCTTGGGTTTTAAGTCTTGCCTGGTTCGTCTGCGCTCAGTCCTTCCCCATTCAGCTCTGCCATTTTCCCTTACCTGGTTGCTCTGAGAATTCGAAGATGCCTCGCCGTCGTGGAGTCTCTTGCAGTGGAGGTAATACTGGTAATCGAGGTAGGGCCTCTTCTGCTCCTCAGAACATTGTCCCTATTGCCTCTGCCTCCCCGTCCTCTCCGCCCTCTGGCCATGCTAGACCTCTCCCGCACAACTCCTTTCAAACAACCCGCTTCACCTTCCATAGCAGACTCAACAGGCCAGTGTTGTCAGCCAGCATCACTGTAATTCTTGCTGAGGAGGAGGATAAACCCAGCAGCTCGGCCCACACCACCACCTCTCAGTCTCAGGATGACAGTGTCCTTCAGGGGGAGATGGCTGGGGTCGTGTTTAATGAAGACAACATGCAGGAGGACGGCATTGTTCCTGAGGCGCCTCAGTCTCCAGCAGACTCGAGTCAGCGCAAGGTGCTTGTTTGTGGACCAATTCATCATCCAGGTAGCATCTTAAATCTGGTAATTCCTCCAGATGGTGGTATTGAGGGGAATGCAGATAATGAATTCGTCACCTGGATTGCCTCTTCCAGCCAGGTGGACAAGGATGCGCCGGACTCTCCGCAACATGTCAATTGATGCTGGTTCACTGCCTACGGGTGGCACTCTTTCCTCTGCTCTATTTTATTTAATGTTATGCGTCTATGTTTTGGGTCTCTGGTTACTGTTCTTGTATCAGTTCTCGTTTTGTATCGGTGTGAGCCAACATGAGTAGCAACAATTCATGGCTCGGCAAGCCTTGTTTTTGCCTCAATTTTGTACATGACGGGTATGACAGAATGTTTACCAGTAAAGCCATAGTAGGCGATAGTAATGCTATGTTAGACTCAGAACAGGATTATTTTTTTGTATGTCAGGGTCTAACAAATCATGTTTTGAAGTCTCTCAATCCTGAAAGGGCGGATAGAAGGATCTATATGTCTCAGAATCTCTGGTTGAGGGCTAGCTTCTGCCCCCTCTGAGGTCTCGACCTCCATGTACATATTTTTCTCTTTTTTAATAGAAATAGTCTTTACGCAGAAAAAAAAAAAAAAAAAAAAAAAATAAATAAATGCATTGGTATAAATTACGACTCCTCAAACTCTCAAGATAGAAGGACATATCAAGAAGAAATAGATTCAAGTAGTGAAAGATCACATCGAGCATCAACAACACGTTCTCCAACTCTTAAAGGATAAAGCCACTTTGGTCTAGAATCGAATGAAACAACAAGTAGATCAACATCGTAGTGAAAGAAGTTTTGATGTACGAAATTGGGTATTTTTACATCTACATCTCAAGCAAGCTATTTATGAGAAGGAAATGTTGGCAATAATACATGAACTTAAGAAATGGAGACCTTACCTAATGGGAAGATACTTCAAGGTAAAATGGATCATGATAGCCTTAAATACTTTTTAGAACAAAGATTATCTTTAGAAGAACATAAAAAATGGGTTACAAATATGTTGGGTTATGATTTTGAAATCATCTACAAAAGAGGGAAGAAAAATGTTGTTGTAGCTGAACTCTCAAGAAAGGATGAGGATGTGGAAGCATTGTTTTGTGCTATTTCTATTATCCAACCAGATTGGATAAATGAAGCAAGGGATGAATGGAAGAAGGACGAAGAAGTGTGGCCACTCATTCAAAAGTTGCAGAAGATCCCAGTTCAAATAATGTTGCCAGAACTTGACGAGGAAGGAAGAATCATATTGGAGCCTGGAGCAATTACAAAAAAAAGAACCCAACAGCTGCAAAATCGATCAATTTCATAGTATCTCATCAAGTGGAAGAACTTACCCGCTCAATATTCCACATGGGAGGACAATAATTTTATACAGAAGCATCAAGAACTACTCAAGTGTTGAGAAAAACACTTTTTGAAGGAGATGGGCATGTTAAGTCCGTATACTACTAGTGTAACCCCTTATTGTTGTTAGTAAAACCCCCTTATTATATTGTTGTCTACACATGTAGTCCCCATATTGTTAATATTGTGCCCCATAGAAGCCCACTATTTTTATTATTGTGCCCTTACATTATTATTGTTATGTCGTCTCTAATTATATTATGGCCCCTTGAACTCCTATATATAGAAAAGAGGCCCAGTCATTTGTATCATCGAAGAATCGTTCATTTGTGTAATGTAATGGAGGTTTCCCTATCGAAGAGGGTTATTTCTAAAGCGTTTATCTATCTTTTCTATCTTTTTGTGAGCTAGTTTCATAACAAAATCAACATTTCAAGAGAATCCAAATGATAAAAAAATTTATTAAGAAAGATATGAAAAAAAGAATAAAATGGTTGAAACAAGAATAGACAGTAATTAACCCTTCATATGAAGAAAAAGTAAAAAAAAATTATTTGAGTAAACCAGACCTATAATCTTGACTTACCATTAATATGTTAAGTCTAATTATCATACCTCTTGGTATATAACTTTATTGCTGAATATATATATATATATATATAAACGAATAGTTCAAACTCTTTATAACGGTAATAAATATATTTTATAGAGCTAATTATAAATGAACTTATACAATATTTAAATATTATATAGTTAGTTAGTTAGTTAATTACGAGTTTATCACAATGGTTTTAAATTGATTTGCAATAAATTTTTTCAATAAAATGTTGTTTCGATTTTGATATAATTTATTAGAATGATATATTTAAAAATAATATTTTTAATTAAAAAAACTATTAAATATATTTTAAATTTTTATATTATATATTTATGGTATTTAGAAGAGATGGTTATGTATGTTTTGTTAAGGAACTTTGTGATGTGAAGGTCATCAATTCAAAATTGTGTAAGAAAAAATCCAAACATGTTAAACGTTCATATAGCCAAGTGCAAAGCCTTGAGTCACAATTTCTCAAAAAAAAAAATTAAACAAATACCTAGTTAACAAACAAACAAAAAATTATATGATGCAACATCTATACAGGGTAATCTTATATTTAAAAATTAATTTAATTAATTAATTACTTATTTAAAATAAAAATATTATATATTTAAATCATTAAAAAAATTAAGATTATTAATAAATAAATAAATCTCCCAATAATATTTATAACAAGCACTAAGACCAATAAGAAAGTAGAAAAATCCTCACAAAGGCCATTCTCCATCACACTATAGCCTTGAGGCTCAAATGCAAAAACTACTCATTGGCAATGGGTATGCAAAGCTCCAATAATTATTCCCTATTTGGTCACGAGATGGATTGTTGGTCCATAAAGAATGCTCGTCATTCTCACTTGTACTGCATATATTCCTTTGCAGGTAAGTGTGAAAGCTTCACAAACCAACCTCCTTTTGGGAGAAGTCATGGGCGCACAATCGATGAAAACTCTGATCACACATAGGAAGCGGGAACAACCACTTAACAGTTGTCAACAAAGCCTAGAGTTTGGGATTAAATTAAGAGTTGCTACGATTGAGTTATCAACAAAGCCTAAAGTTTGGTATTAAATTGAGAGTTGCGTTGGAGGAGAAAGGGGACTTGTCGTTTATGTTACCCAGGCTAGGGACATGGTGGACCTTGGAGGATAGCACATTATGTATTATTATATGAAGAGGGTATATTATTATATGCGTATAGGGCTTTTAGATTAAACAGTTTGGAGAATCCATGGACTATGGTTGGTTTGGATTCCTAGGTGTCTAGATCAAAGCAAATGTAGGGTTATTTTATTGTGAGATGAGGTGTTGAGATTGCTTTCAGTTAAAGATAATTTTTCTTACTCGATAGCATATTAAAGGAAGATGATTTTCTTTCGATGACTTTTAAAAAACAATGGTACATGTGGTTTATGAAGGAATTGATATGAGAAGTTGAATATTAAAAATATTAATAAAGAGATGTACACTATGATTTTGGATGGTATTAGTATCCATTACATTTAAAGAGGTGATATAGGTAAAATTGCTTACAATGGCTTCAAAAAACAATGGGCCGTGTACTTGGAATATACATTTATGGTAAATATACATTTATGATGGAATTGATATGAAATTTGACCGGGATTAATTGAGAGGTGGACACTTTGATTTTGGATAGGATTATTATGAAGTCTAGAGTAGAGTACTAATTGGCAAGGAAATGCATGATGGAGTTGATATGAGAGATTTACATTGAAAAGATGGTTGCGAAGTGGACGTTTATATTTTGGTTGATAGCTATTCATTCAAGAGTCTGGTGAATATATAGATCACTTTACTTTTATGATGTAATGTTTATGGAACGAGAGATGTTGAGTATTATAATAAAGGTAAGGAATTGTTTGAAGGTTAGGAAAGAAATAAAGTAATATGAGAATATATAAAAAAGTTGAAATAATAAAATTTTAATATCATAAAAATTTATTTATTAAAAAGTAAAATAGTCATAAAATTTACGTTTAAAGGTATTTTGCTGTGGAAAGTTTATTTTAACAAATTGTTAAAATGAAAATTATAATTACAATTATGATGTGTTAGAGCTATTAACCTAAGTTGTATAAGTTGTGTTGTGTTTGTAATTTTTTGATATATGTTTATAGTGTCATGTATATAACTAATTATGTGTATGAGGATATATGATATTCAAAGTTTATCAAAGTGGTGTGAATGAATTAGTTTGATTCACATAATTTTAGATTTATCAAGTGTTGAGAGGGATCAAATCCATCAAGATGCAAGCTTTTTTTGGAGTGCATAATTTGAGAAAAGGTTTGTACCTCGAGGGATTTGATCCCTCTCAACACATGATACATCCAAAGTTAGATGGATTTAGGATGGTTCTAGTTGCGAGTAGCAATGTACTATTTTCATATTATCATTACAAGATATCAAAATTTATCAAAGTGATGTGCATGGATAATTTAGTGAACTATTACAAAGAAAAATCAAGCAAAACAAGTCATGGTATTTTTTTTTTCTTATTTATTTCAATATTATCAACACTTGTTTGCTAGTTTCTTAAATATATAAATAGATAGAATCTAAAATTATCTAATACTTTGCATTATATTTTTTTTTTTTTCTAAGTTAGGTTAATCTATTAATATGTAACAAAAATGTACAGAGAGGACCAAGCCTCAGCATAGTTTAACATAGTGTATCAGAGAATATCTTGACTACCCCAACATTGGGGAAACGAGTCCGCAGAGACAAAAATACCCAGATGGGATGTCAGTCCTTAAGACTGGACACAACAAAAACCAGAGAAGTTTTACCATGACAAAAAAGATCCAGACAGATTCCAGTAGAACTAACATAACAAAAAAGACCAGACAAAAGACACCTGGCAGCCACGTCATATCAATTGAGTTTGTCTGGGATGGTTCCTCAACAATCGGACACGCCCAGTCATCCTCCTCCTTCGTCGACGCCCTGCTGTGTGGCCCACCTGCCAGATGGACGTCACCATGGCTGCCAGCTGCCACCCTCGGAGCTAACCCTTCATTTCCGGTTCCACCTGGGGAGCGCGTGGCACCAGAGCTACCACCCTCAGCATGCTGACCACCACCAATGGTCTTGCCATGCAGAGCAACATTTCCTTCATCTGGCAAATTCTTACCTGTGTCTCTGCCATTTCTACGTCTGGGAGCCTCCTCTTGTTGCAAGTCTGAATTTTTTTTCTGGGTGGCTGGCTGCTCATTATCTTCAGTAAAAAGGATGGTGATTGTTGCAGTAATTACTGGCCTATTCAAGGTGCTCCAAAATCTAAATTGGTTCGGGTGGGGAGCGGGGTAAGGAAGCAGAGGAAAATTAGCAGAGTGAACTGTAAAATCTCTCTGCCTTGCACACGGAGACAGAGCACGACCTCGTCCACTACGAGTATTGGGATATCTTCGCAAACCATATCTATGGGGGTGATACAGTTCAGGGGAAGGAGAGGAGGCATCAGGCTCAGGATTCGGCTCAGTCTGAGGGTAGGTACTACCTCCCTGAGTCTCTCCTCTTTGACTTCTCATGCGATGTCGAACCATGTCAGAATAGCTGGCTAAGTGTTCAGAGGGAGCAATGACGGAGGGATTGAGAAGGGGAGCAAGGACTGGCTGGGTGGTGGTTAACTGGTAGAACCTGGAATGGGAATGGTGATGCCCATTTCCGAAATCGACACAGCAAGCTAACCAGCAACGATGCCCAATAACTATGCAGGAGCTGGGTTCAGTAGCTTGGAGTGGGCAGTTACAGTGGAGCAGGGGAGAAGGAGAGACAATGAGCCGAGGGGAGTCCATGTCTAAGCAATTAACAGCTCTTCCTCAATTCGAGCATGCATTAAATGCTTCCTGCGGTCTGTCAAGAGATCGGCTCGGAGTGGTATGGGGAGGGGCGCCATCGGCCAAGTGGCCAATCCTCTCGCCATCGTTCTTCATATTTTCCATAAATTTCATTGAATATCACCCGCATCCGGGTCTTTGCATTATATTATTATGTATTATTAGTGCAACCATATAAATTAAACGAGTGATAAATGTCTATATGCATACATCTCAAATTCCCAAGATTAAAAAAAAATCATAAAAATTAACTAAATTATAGCTTTTATTATTAAAATAATAATGTATGAGTTAAACATATAAGCCTTTAAAAAAGCATGTCACAAGATTCTTAATCATGAAGATTCATCCTACCTTATTATGGAAATTCATAACTTGTAAATAGGCTTTCTTACAATACTATGACTTACTAATACCACATATCCAAAAAATCCATAACTCATCTTTACATGACACATACATATATAACATTTTTTTAATTAATCAGTTTGATTAAAAAAAAGTTGCATAAATATTTTAAAACAAATATTACTATTATAGAAAATATTATGGAATGTTTTATGAAAGTTAAATCCTTACCATCCACTTAATAATAATTGGTAATTAAATTGAAATTATGTAAACTATATTAAAAATATATACACTTATTAATGTAATTATTTAAGTATGAATTTTTAAAATATAATTAAAAATAACATTATTATAATAATTAATATTAAAAAAAAATCGTTAATCAATATTTCCTTCCTATATGGTTTTTTTTTTAATTAACACTTTATTTTTTTTTTAACTGGCGTGAAATACTTCCATATTTTTAACATATAAACTTACATTTTATTAATAAAAAATTTGAATTAATAATTGTTTGAATAGTATTTTATTAAAACTTAAATATTAATTAATTCATATCTCTATCTATTTTAATTAATTAATCAAACTTATAGATAATTTCAAATGATAAATTTTAAATAAAATTAAACATTTTTCATAAATTAATTATAAATAAATTTATATAATAATATTTATTTATTTACAAATAATTTTTAATTACATGCTATAAATTATTTTTATGCATTTTAAAACTCAAATATATTATATTTATATAGAATGATATTTGACTATTTCCAATTTTGGAGATAGAATTGGAGAGAATATATCAACAAATTCCAACAAACTCAACCACACCAACAAACCAAATATACTATTGTAAGCATTAATCCTGACACTCTTCCTTAATGCTTACATTATAAAGAACAAAATTGAAGTCACATAAGCATATTTCATATTGATCTTTTTGTCTGGACTGGTCATCGTCAACATTTCCATCCACTATGGAATCTCATAGACTATGCTCTTTCTCAACCATCAAATTCAAGCTACCACTTGATCCTTTTAAGATATAATTGATTCTTACCATGATTGATGTATTTGTAGGAGCAATGATTCTTACCATACTTTCATTTACACATTGTGTCAAAGAAGTGGTCTTGATACTAAATCATTATATTGACAAAGAAATAAGGCATTGCATTCACTGGTTATATAGGAAAGTCATATGAATAATGAATATATCTAGCAACCAATCCTACAAAGTGATATGTTTTACACAATCATACTTACACTCAAATGTATAACAAGTAGTCATTATTCTTGGGTTTCTAATCGCCAACAACCACAAACCATAACAAACTATAGACATAATCAAAACTAGGGATGTGTTCAAGGGTTTCAGAGCTGCAACAACCGCTAGTCTAGATTATGCTACCATATTTTATGATTGGTTCTTTATATTATTTATTTTATAAACTAAATATAAAAAATCAATCTTAACAAAGAAGTAAACAAAGCTCATCACAACAAAACCCAATGTTGTTCATTTTCTCCATAGCCTCCTTAAACTTAAATGAAGCTCTTGTCTCCAAGTTCACCATCAATGGCTCAAGCTCGTTAACACTACCATTGGCACCTTCTAAAACTACAAATCTCAGCAGTGAAAGATCATGTTCTAGGGTGGAAAGGGCTTCCTTAACATCTAGAGAAAAAAATGACCACATCGAGAGATGGGGATTGTACCTTCACTCATTCCAACACACAACAACAATAATGTGACCTCCTTTTGGGTTTCACCAATCCTTCTTTGGTCTTGATTTTTTTGACTTCATTGACCAAGGAATATGTCTCGTATTTGTTAACAACCATAGATGAAACCTTCAATTACATGTCCTCTTCATGCATCATTCGCCTAATCACGTGTAGTGTTGTCTTGTGCTTGAGTACACCTTGCCAGAGTATGATGTTAGAAATCATTTTTGCTGCCATTTTCTTCTTGGAATAAACATGAGAGGTTTCACCTAATGAGGAGATCAATCATTCATTACCTTAAATATGCATCTTGCAGCTACCATCTCCTACCACATGTTTATCATTCTGTGTTGTAGACTAAACTACAACCTCTTATCATTGATTACACGCTCCCTTTTTAGGTGCAAGGTGTTAGAGTGGATTCATGTTGAAGATAGAAAATGATGTTACCATCTCGCGAAGACAGCAATATAAAATTTTGTGGATTGTGATTCGAGACATAACAAAATTAAGACAATGTGATTTCTATTTCACTCGTCTCCTCACAAATTAACTTGGTGAACAAACAATCTATCTAACACTTACAACAAATAGATATATACTATCCACTCTTCATCAATCCTATGTCCTTGATGACCCTAGGTCCTCCCGTGAGGGAGCTAGTCCCAAAGAGGCTCTCATACCAATAAAGATTTTTTAATTTCATAAATAAAACTATTTTTTTGTATTTTCAAACTAAAATATATTACATTTATATACTTGGGGTGATATCAAACTATTTCAAATCTGGGAGAGAGAGGCTGAGAGGGTATCTCAACAACCTCCCATAAACCCAACCAAACCAATCAACGAAATCTATTAATGTAAACATCAATCCTAACAAAATATCTGCTCATATATATACCTTAAAAAAAGTTGTGTAAAGGTTCACGTGGCCATTATATCAAGAAAGTATTGCATCAAATGTGGCTTTGTGTTACTGGTATGCCCGATGGTAAACCAGATCAGTAACACAAATTCAATGTCTTGAGATGGTTAAGGTTTTCCTAATCAGAGAATAAAAAATTACAAATAATGCTAATGGTATTCATAGAGTGACATGCACGCATGCCTTAGCTAACTATTTTCCAACTACTGAAGTTCCAGGAGCATACAGTATACATTTAGAGCAGTTGGATATAATAACAAAATTTCCTAGGCACAATACTAAGAATTAATCAAGGTGACGTCGGCCCATCTTTAAGGAAATAGGTTACCAAGCTCCATTGATTCTCGTCCCCGGAGTAAGTGCTCTACCCGTGAGCCTCTGCAGATCCTTTGCAATTCTTGCGGTGTTGACCATGATGAATGATATGATGAACAAATACAATGTGAAGACTTTACCCCAAACCACAACGATCCATAGCCACGAACGCAGGTCCCGTCACCCAACCACTGGAACCATCACCCTGCAACGACATGCTGGTGAGGCCGGCCAACCACGCAATTTCCTCAGTCCACCCCATCCAACTACCAGCACACTCTGCATAGGCTAAGGAACATAATGCCTTGCCAAGAGATGATGTCATTCCCAGCACGTTGATAATGCGTTCAAGAACTAAGTATATTTTCACCATACACAGAATTTGCACCATGCCCTCAACACTAGGGATGGAGCTACGAATAGATTTCTGTCTGAAAAGAGAAAATTGCATAGAAATCTCAATTCGACCATCTTCATTCGAGTGAGCAAAGAGATGATACCCATAAGACCCTGCTGGAGAATGAACCTCATATCACTTGACAGACCAAAATAGTGAGAGAGAGTCACGGCGTGAACAAGTAGACTAGCCATAACCGTGTGGATTTGAGATAACTTTGGAATGTCCATGTACAGGAGATCGATAGAGAGGAATTCGCTAGAGAGCTACAATGTAGCCCTTAAACACCATGCCCGAGTTACTCATTCTATGTTAAGTTCCAGTCCCATGTGGGAGAAAACCACCACGAAAACCATGACGGGCATGGAGAATTATGCTTGTCATACCCAAATTCACTTGCAGGGTGATGGAATTGGATCAAGATTGAGTCATTTCTTTAAAAATCCTACGCTGACGTAGGGTGATGAACCGTGCCACTCGTGCAGATGACCATTCCGGAGAATTATGCGAATACATTATGTGGAGATTAAACCAGGCGTACTGTCAATCGATTGCCATTGACACTCACATCACTTGGGAGTTAAATGTGATGTCATGTCAATTAACAGGGGTAGAGAGGGGGCAAGGTGGCATTCCCTTCTAATAATGGTTGTAACATCCCTTTATTGTATGTAACATTCTGCTAGCGTAAGTTAACAAGACTAGGTTCAAGGTGAAACAATGAAAGTAAATATTTTATTGCTAATAAATAAAAATAATGTAAAGTAATTGGAAAAATCAGACTCAGATGAGATTTTTGCCAAATAAAATTCTATTGGTGAATGGGAATGGATAATTCTGAATGGGAAACGATAATTCTTTCCTGATAAGGCCTCTAGTTAAAATTTTAGATAAACTTAATGGATTGGGAGATAAATATTCATTAGCTTTCTTGTAAAAAGATGTTAAGTTTAACATAAAAGCCTTGCAGGAGAGAAATGAAAGCTTTTATGGGAAAAGCCTCGTGGGAGAGAAAGACAAGCAAGATAACATAAAAGCCTTGCATGAGAGAGTCAAGATTTTTTGGGAAAATCCTCAAGGGAGAGAAAGGCGATCTTTTCCATGAAAAGACTACGAAAATTGATAAAAACATCCACTTAAAAGCCGGCTTCCGCTAAATGAAACCATATCATGAAAGAGGGTATTACCTACCCATTAGAGGAATTGAGAGAGGCAATTGATCCATGGCAAGAAATCTCGGCTTGGGCGTGAACTGGAGGAAGTCAGTGATAGGTTGGGTGACAAATGCTCGGTTTTCCAAGTGACTTTCTTTAACTAAGCTAGTTTACTTCAATTGCTTGGGATGTATGTGGCCCTTATTCTTTTTGTTGTCACATTTTTAAACTCATGAGTACAATTGCATGGTGTTATCTTATGATTCATTACTCTTGATGTTGTCAAAGTTGTGAGTGTATGATGCATGAATAATCTTGGCTCTTGAGATGATGGAATAATATTGAACATTTATGTATGAGACAACTATGTATGAGGAGTATTTATGTTTTAAGGTGTGAAATTTTACAGTCTATGGTTTAGGATCTATATGCTATGCATTACGCTTCATGAGGTGAATTGCATCCACTGAGGCTTGTTTAGATAATTAGTCATATTTCATAAGATATATGTCAGTGATACTTTCGTCTATGCCAGTAGAACTATGAACTTGCTTATGGATATGCTAGTTACAATATATTCATGATAACATTCCATTAATTCTTGTGTTGAGGCCTCATAGAAGTGAAGTCTGGATGCTCAAATCTTATGGGCTGAATGCCATGATTGCTTCTGTTCTCCAAGTTGTAATTTATACTTAAAGGTTAATATGAAATGTAAGTCTATTAATTAACTCTAAAAATCTACATCAAAAATCTCATAGAGCATAGAAAGAATTTGTAATATTGTACCCAAAAACAAATGTCACAATTTCATAATATACATTGCATCAAATAACATAATCAATATATTCACCTTAAATTTGTTTGAATTGTTTTATAGTGTGATATACATATATTTAACCATAACTATTTTATATTTTATGCTTAATGTATTTTATACATTCCATTCCAATTTACCAATTTCAAAAAAATTATCTATGAGTAACTGAAAATGTTTTGCTTAAATTTTTTAAAATAGATTTTTATTTATAATTAGATAACTATTATAATTAGAGGCATTAGTTCAATTTGTCGTCAATAAATTTAATGAGTGTTTTGACAGTTTGGTGTCTACAAGGATTTAATTTACGTCCATTTGAGGGAGGTGTGCTAATATATATTGAAAATTTTCCGAGGGATTTTAATATTCGTAAATTTGAGAAAGTGATTTTTTATATAAAAAATCTAAACAATGATTAAGAGTGGTGGAAAAATATAAACTTATAAAACAAAGTTGTAAAATAAAACGAGCTTACAAAATTATTACTTGTATCAAGGAAACAAATGGCCTTATGTGCTTGCAGCACCAAGCATAAAACAGAAGTAGAAAAAATGGAGTACCTTTACATGCCCAATCACACTTTAAAGGTACAACGTCATGGAGTACCTTACCCTCAAACACACATTGATAATATACGCACTGCCTTATTATCAATGTTTCTCGGCAACAACTAGTTAGATTATGATTTCTTAGATATTTTGGATTTTGTTACTATGTTTTTCAACAACAACTTTGGTTTCTTGATTGTGAGGCTATATGTAGGGTTATGGTCCATGGACTTACTGATGTATGATGTAATGATTGACATAGTTGATTTCTTGATTGTGAGGCTATATGTACGGTTATGGTCCATGGACTTCCTGATGTATGATGTAATGATGAGATAGTTGTATGGTTTTTTGATATTAGAAATCGATTTTTCGTTTTTTTTACTCATATAGGTTTAAAAATTAATAGAAATTTCGAACTGATTAAAAAAATTATTGTATATTTTTGAAAAGCATTGACATATTTAATTAATAAAATGTATTAAAGTATTGTATGTTTTTGAAAAGCATTGACATATTTAATTAATAAATATTATTAAAAATTTAAAGTAAATAATTATTATTCAAAATTATTGAAGATGATATAAAAATGTATAATTAAAAAATGAAAAAGATAGAAATTATAATTGAAATAATTTATAAATAATAAAATATTCATCAACATATTATAAATTATTAAGATTTTGAAAGGTGATAATATTACTTTTAAAACTTTGAAAGAGAAGTTACTTTAAAGACTACAATGTATATATATAGATTAAACAAAATCAAAGAAATATTACCAAAAAATATTTTGGAATGTTTAATCAAAGGATAATTTTAAAAATTAACAAAATGAACCTCATGAGGTAATATATGAACTCACAAATCATAATGGTGGAAATAAAGTTGTATGGCTTGAAAATTAAAGATCTTGCAAATGATAAAATTGTTCTTTAGTATAAAGTACATATCTTGTGATGTAAATTAGAAGAGTAAGTTAAGAGTATAAAAAGCGCTCCCAAAACAACTACAAGCTAAAAAAGAATTGTGATTTGTGAGTAAAATATCAAATATTGTTTCGACAAGATGGTTCAATTTAGTGTGTTAAAAATCAAAAGAGAAATAGGACATAAAGAAAAAAATTGGAATGATCTTGTCAAATGAAGACTAGGATATTAATTGTTTGAAAAATCATAGTCAAACCCAACTAAAGGGAATAAAAAATTTAAAACATAAAGATGTATCAATCTTGGAAGTAGAAGTTGAAACAATAGATCAATCAACTTTAACCAATCCAATTGAATTAAAGAGGTTCTTAGAAGTTGAAACTGAAGCTAAAGAGACTTTAATTGGTTCAAGTAATATTAAAAATTAAAGTGTCATTATTATCGAAATTTTATTAGTAAAAAAACACACATTTAGAAAATTAATTTAAGAAACAATTCAATAACAAGTAAAAATCCACTAATTTAGTGTTGGCTGAGGGTTCATTGATCATCATTGATGAAACAAATGGCATGCTAATGAATACAAAAATATTATATATCAATATAACAACACAAGTAAAATATGAAGTGATTAAATTGGATATTAATAAGAATCAACTTACCAGTATACCATATTGGCACTGAAGTTACAAAAATGGTAGCATAGAATAATCAGGGTACCATTTCCAATGTTTTTCATATATATTGAAGCTTTCAAAAATTAATACAATTCAAAATTCACAACAAAGGAACTTGAATCAAGAATCTTATCATTAGAGATTCATAAAATTAATCTATTTGTGGTGAATTAATTCTTTTTGGGTGCAACAATATTGTTGAAAGCTTTGGACATCATATTGCTGTGGGCCATTTTCTTATTAAATATACAAGAGTCACAAAAAATTTAATCATTCTACTGTAAAAAATATTTTTCTCATGCTCTAAGAACAAATCAATTTTAAACGAATAAGCTTGTATTGCATCAAGAGTATATTTCCACTATGTAATAATATACATAGTCTTTGTACTAATATACATAGTCATGTTAGTAAGTGTTTGGTTCAAATCACCTTTAATGAAATACACTAATATATGTTGCTAAATATATTAAAAATGTCAATATCTATAAACTTGAAAAAACATCTCTTAAATTTCCTTCTAAAATTTATTTAAAAAAAAATAACTATAATAAAATTTTGTAAATATTTTGATGTTTCACAAATTTTATTTCCTTTAATACATTAATAACATAACAAAGATCTATAAAAATTCATAAAAAAACACTAATTAAAAAAAAAACAAATAATCATAAAAATAAAAACAAGAAACAAATGGTCATAAAAATAAATAAAAACCAGAATCAAATAATTCTATCTCCTTCATGGAAGATAAAAAGGAAGAAATGTAAGAAAAACATCCCCTATCACACTTTAAGGATACAAATCCATTAAAAAGGAAAGAAAAATCACACTTTAGGGATACAAATCCATTAAAAAAAGAAAGACAAAGCTTAAAGAAAACATGTTCACACTTTGAGAATACAAATCCATTAAAAAAAGGAAAGAAGAAAGATGAAAGAGATCATGCTCTCATCATAATTTAAGGATAGAGGGAATGGCTTGAGTTTCATCATAATTTAAGGATAGAGGGAATGGCTTGAGTTTCAAATGCAAAATGCATGCTATTGTCAATGTGGTGAAGTATATCTATCCTAAAATAATGACATGTTTGTCCACCAAATGAATGAATAGAAAGTACATTAAAAAGAAATGGAAATGAAAGGATAGAAGATACATTAAAAGAAAATATTTTCCCTTTATCACGTACGATCGAAATGCCCTCCTTTGAACTTCCTTTCAATCAGTTCACTTATAATACATTCATGCATAGCTTTCGTTTGAACATTCTTGGCGTAATGATTATACTTTTAAAAAGTTGTTATTATGGGGTCCACATAAAGATATCAGCGTTATCCTTTTAGTACTCTTCCCATAGTTGTAAGGCACCATCAAAGTTTTTAACCTTCGCTCTTTAAGTAAATTAGGGATTTCAGTTACCACACAAGGTAAGTTTTTGATGGGTTAATATATGACATGGATACGGTTTTTACATTAACCCATTTGGATAATTCGTAGAATGTGGGTGGAATCATTCGTCGCATAGTGAGGGAATGCACTCATAGGATGTGAGGTGTTGGTGTCACTGTGGGGTAGCGTCAATGTATGGGGTAGTGTGAGTGTGTGGATGAATGGGAGATGGGGTGGGGAGTTTTCCATGTGTGGGATGGCAGAGGTTTATGGAAGAAAACAAGTTGAATGTTGCTTTCACTAATGTTTTTGTTTTTGCAATAATTTGGATAGAGACATCTTGGCATGGAGATGAATGGTGGAGTTGATTTGAGAGGTTGACCCGTGCTACTAGGGAGATGTACATGTAGATTTTGTAGGTGGCATTGACACTATTATGATGGAGAATCTAGATTTTGTAGGTGGGATTGACTAGGAGTTGGGAGAATATGTTGAATATTTCAATATTATGATTAAGAATTTTATATCGAGGATTATTTGGTATTACATGTGTAGGTGGGATTGACTAGGAGTTGGGAGAATATGTTGAATATTTCAATATTATGATTAAGAATTTTATATCGAGGATCATTTGGTATTTGTAATGTAATATTTATTTTTTTAATTAAAAAAATTGTTTATATTTTTGTAGCTGGAATGATTAGGAGTTAAGAGAATAAGTTGAATATTTCACTATTATAATGTAAAATCTTATATTAGGATTATTTTGTTTGTTTTATTAAACCAAGGGCTACATAATAGCTAGTATGTGCGGTTTAGCTTAAATATAGCTTAATGAAACAAAAAACAACTAAGACAAAGATTTCATCACAAAAATAATACAACTAATAAAATATTATATTGTTGAATGCCATCATAAAAAATTAAGAAATGTGATTAATTAATATTATTTGTATTAAAATACATATAGTTGTATGTGTATTTTACTTTTATTAATATATATAGTGGTTTATAATTAAATTTATTAAAATATGTTTTTAATATAATAATAAGTCACCTTAAATTGAAAATATTATGAAATAATTATTATTCATGAAAATAAAAATAATAGAAAAAAATAAAAAGGTGAAATAAAAAAGAAATAAAACAAAAAAAAAAAATTAGTAACTAATAGAAATGGAAGTTACTAAACAATCCATAATAAGTCCTCAATCAATCACTTTATAAATAAATAAATTTCAATAATAATAAAAAATAATAAAAATTGAATTCCTAATATTAAACTATGGATAAGCCTCATAAATTTTGGTCAAAGCCAAACTAATACTCAGTCAAAGTGAATTAGTTATACTATGTATAATAAATAAATATTTTTATTGTAATATTTAGTTTTTCCATTAAAAAAATGAAATGTTTATATTTTAATATTTTGTTTGTAGTTTTTTTCCCCATGGAAAAATTCGTAATTTCATTAGTGGAAGAAATTACATTTTGTAGATGCATATGCGTATTCCGATATTTCTATCAACATAAAACAGATCCGAAGAAACATCAAAACCTACTACCAATGTCTCATCAGGGTAGTAGCCCCAGCAGAGTCAGGGAGGAGTCCAAAAATAAGCCAAACAACAATGTAAATATTATCTTGGTCCACGTAGGGAGATAATACCAAAAATATGTGCAGTGCCAATCAAAATGGCCGTATAACAATTCATAAACACCAAAATAAATATGTACAATATCTGAAAAAACTGTCCAAAAATTAGACCAATATGTTCATAAAGGATCTGTGATAGTACTGGTAGCTTACTCCATCAATCTGTTCATTGATCAGCTAGATGCCCTGCTCCCGGTTCACGCCTTCTTTGGAAAGACGGTCAGCCTCTGTGTTCCGCTCCTTGTAGATGTGATTACATGAAAAGAAATAAAAATTGGAGATCAATCTTAATGCTTCATCTAGTATGTGTCTCAATGAAAAAGACTAGCAATAGGAACACTTATTCAACCAATCACAGACAATCTTAGAGTCACCGAACAGTTGAAGAGCATGGCAATTCTTCTCTGAAGCAAAACGGATGATATAATAGGCTGCTGAAAGTTCAGCAAAGTTATTTGTGCCCCCTCTCAATCCCATGGATAGACATAATGAGTGCCTCTCAGATAGGTGTAGGATAGCCCCCCCCACATCCTTCCACTTGTGCAGCCCCATCAAAATATGCCCAGGGACGGTTGGGATCAATCAGTTCTTGTGAGATGATTCGGGCTCTAGCAATGGGTAGATCATCAGGGATGAGGTCATAATCCGCTTTGATCAAGGCTGCAATGATAGTCCACCTAGGAGGGGAATTTTGAAATATAAGCTGATTGCGGGCAATCCAGACAACCCAACAAAACAACAAGGGGAGGTTTCTCAGTTTGAGGGGAGTGACTGAGGAATACCAATTGTTCCAGGCATCGTCCAGAGTGCCCGGATGCCAGTTACAATTTGATGGTATAGCGGATGTTACAAGGTTCCATAAGTGGCGAATGACTTGGCAGTTCAAGAAAATGTGGGAAGCAGATTCACCATCCTTTTTGCAAAAATGACACCAGTGTGGGCCAAAGAAGGATCGCTTCATCAGGTTATCCCCCGTTGGGATTTTATTTCTCAGAATGCACCACAATAATAGTCTGGATCTTGGAGGCGCCTTGAGTTTCCAGAGGTGTTTCCACCACTTGTGTAGAATGGGGACTTTCATGGATCTGCCAGCACAATGTATCTCTCCTTTGGAGTGTATCTCCCTAATTTCGCCAGTGCCCAGATGATCTCGTCATCACCCCCTGTCAATCAGATATGAGCCTCTAGGAGGGCTTGTATATAGTTCCTCCAATGTTGCTGCCATGGTGGAGGAATGTTGAGTTGGAGATCTGTTTTCCAAGCCTGTTGAAGAAAAGAGGTGTTGTTCTCATCAACAATGTGTGCAAGGTGAGTGATTTATTGCTCCCTTAGGTGCAATAAGAGATTTGGAGGTAATCTGTGCATATTCTCGCAACCAATCCACAAGTCAATACCAATGCGAACTCTGTTCCCCGAATGAATTCTCCAGGTGATGCCAACGCCATAGCTTTCAGGACAACCTTCCAAATAGTCGAAATACTTGTGTAGAGCCTAGCTGGTCTTCTACTACATTCCAGTACATGAGCAAGGGCGATATATTTTGAGTAGGCCACTCTTGTCCATAGATTGTCTGAAGCTACCAAATGCCAACCAAGCTTAGCTACCAGAGCTGAGGAAAATTCATCAATCTTTTTGAGTCCCCAGCCACCCCATTTTTTTGGAAGTGTGAGGGCATCCCATTTTGCCCATGCATATATTCTTCCCGGCTGATTACCCCTCCATAAGAATCTGCAGCAAATATTTTGAATCCTCGCCAGAATGCCCTGAGGAATCCAGGCTAGAGACATCCAATAAACCAAGGTCGCTTCCAGGACACTCTTGATGAGTGCTAATTGGCCTTCTCGAGATAAGAATCTTAAGTACCATGTGCTTAGCCTTTTTTCCATCTTTATGATGAGCCAAGTCCAATCTACAATCTTGTATCCTATTGGCTTTAACTTGTATCCCAAATATTTCAGCCCCTCCTCCAAAGCAATCAATGTAAAGTTAAATCTATGGAGGGCATAATGAATTTCATGCTGTGTGCAGGCCGCAACCGTCAATGTAGATTTTCCTTCATTAATGATCATCCCTGTGGCCTTTTGAAATAAGGAAAATATATCTCTGATCGATGTTATATCCCCCACACTTCCATTGAGAAATATCAGCACGTCATCCACAAAAAGAAGGTGTGTAAGCGTGCAGTCATCTATAATCTTAATACCAGAGAGTCTGCCTCTTCTATGCTCTTCTGTAATTATCCAACCAAGTCCTTCCATTATCAAGAGGAAAAGCAGAGGGGAGAGAGGACACCCCTATTGCAAACCACGAGCCGAGGAGAAGAAAGGGGATGCACTCCCATTGACCAATACACTGAAAGGAATGTTAGTGATGCATCCCATAATCCATTTAATGAAAATAAAAGGGAAACCAAGGTGGGTAAGAAGCATTCTCAGGTATAACCAATTCACTCGGTCAAAAGCTTTAGATAAATCCACCTTCATTATCATACCTTTGCCTTTCTTGCTGTGTAGTGTGTGTAATACTTCCTGAGTTGTCCTAATCGCCTCATGAATTTGTCTATCCTTTAGGAATGCAAATTGTTCAGGCAGGATGTGCTTTGATAAGATAGGCTTCAATCTGTTTGCAATAATTTTGGCTATTATCTTATACAACATGTTACAGAGTGAAATGGGGCAGAATTCATCAAAAGTGGACAGATTGTCAACCTTTGAGATCAGAGCAATGAATGTGGATGTAATGGCCACTTCCAAACGTCCCGAAACCCTTGACTCCTCCACAACTCTGAGGAGATCCGGTCCAATCAACTCAAAAAATGCCAAGTAAAATTCGATGGACCAACCATCAGGTCCAGGGCTTTTGTCCTTGCTGAACCACTTTAATGTGTCCTCCAACTCCCCCAAAGTGACCTCCTATATCAATTCCTCCTCCTCATCTTGTCGCACATATCTAGGGAAAAGCTGAGTGACCTTGATAACTTTTGCTAAGTTAATCTCCCTGGGGTCACTATAGGCATGTTTAAAGTGTGAGCTTGCTAGTGAGGCGAGCTGAGGGAAAGTGTGTGCTGTCCTTCCCTGTTCATCTTGCATTTTCCAAATTGTGTTGACAACTTTACTCCCATTAGCAAATTTATGAAAAAATTTAGTATTTGCATCCCCCTCCTGTATCCAGATGGCCCTGCTCCTCAATCTCCATTTTTCTTCCTTTTCTTTGAGAATCTTACCACGGGCTGAGTAGAGGGATGTGATGTTATTCTTGTGCTCCTCTGATCTGTATAGCCCTCCTAGCTCTTTTTCAAATACCTCCACTTCATTCTTAATCAGTCTCAGTGATTGATCATCCTGAAGTCTTTTTTGATGGGCCCAGTTTTTAGACATCTTCTTCAGCTCCATTAAGTTGCGAATAAATATGGCCGAAGCTGTACCTCCAACCCCTGGAGGGTTTGATTTCCAAAAATCAGTGACCATGTTGATATATGATGCATCCTTGAGCTAGGTAGAATTGAACTTGAAAGGACCCTTCGGCCTGTCTCTTCCTCGTCCCATTTCCATATAAATAGGCAAGTGATCAGAGAGCCCTCCTATCCCAACCCATTGTCTAATATTGAGGCCCATATCCATAACCTGTTCCTTGACCAGAAATCTGTCCAACCTCCTTGCAAGGCCATTATCCCCCACCTTATTTTTCCTCCAAGTGGCCTGTAATTTTGCAACAAGGATGTCTATGAGATGGTGTAGATCCAATATGGACGAGAAGTAGTCTGAGAGGGAGTCCCTTTGTGCTTGCTGACCCCAAGATTTGGCATGGCCTATTGAAAAATTTAGATCCCTTCCAACTATCAGGTTACCAACCGAAAATTGTTCTGAATCAATAAGGCAATCCCAGAAAACAGGCTGATTCAGGCAAGGTCCATAAATATTGACAACTCTGAAGGGGGTCCCCAACTCTGCAGAGTGAACATCAGCCCCAATAAAACCTTGTCCTCCCCAGTAGCTGATTTATTTGATAGTTCGAGTATTTAAACCCAAAGCAAGACCTCCAGAGCAGCCGTGTGCATCCAATCCTGAAAATCTCCAACCCGGCAGATAGTGTTCAAGGGTTCGAGCTATATCACTAGATTGACCCAAGGTCTCCTGGAGGAATATGATATCCAAAGAGTCGGCAGAGAGTAACCGACGGAGTGCTAGTTTTTTGTCGGGCCTAGCAAGCCCTCTGCAATTATAGGATAGAATCTTCATGGAGGGGGTTCGGATAGGGTTGTTCTTGCTCTAAGAACCCCAGTGATAGTAGATTGCTTGCCCAAAGCAATGTCTACATCAGCTTGAGCTTGTGCAATTTTGAGATTAGAAGGACGACCTCGGGAGGATTTAGCAGGGGGTGGAGAATGTCCAATCCAACCTGGTCCTAAGTTGAATGCCTCGATCGAGACTGGGTATTGTATCGAGGGACCAAGGCTTCAGACAATGTAGCCGAGGGCTGTGCAGGGGGGATACAAAATAGCGCGGGGGGAGTGGGGGAAAAAGAGGTGGGGGTGGGGGGGGGCAATGACACAAAAACTAGTAACAAGGGGCTCCAAATGGATATCAGTACCTGGACTCAATAACTGTTTAGATATTGAATTATGAATATCAGAAAAGCATTGTGTGGTGGGTAAGTGATAGGAATGCATACCCGAAGAATAGGAATCTCCCGAGGCCATCACTATAGTGCCAGGAATAGGTGGAGGGGGACGGTGAGGCGGCCGACAATGCTTCCTTAGAGTGTTCTGGGCTGGTTCCGCAGATCGCAAACCAGGGCTCGATAATGTGCCTGTTCCCCTAGAGTGTGGAGTAGAAATCCTATGAAAATCCTCAGAGGCACAAGGCAATTCCTCTCTAGCAGGGTCTCCATGTGACAGAGCATCCTGTTCCTATGGAACCTGGGGAAAATTCCTCGCTGATTTCCTACTATTCCATTTGTTCAGTGGGCAATCTTTGAAAAGGTGCCCCACCTTGTGGCAGTGCCTACATCTGAAAGGTACCCCCTCATAGTCCAGCATTTGCCTCCTCGTCGCATCCCTCCATTGAATGTTGATATACTCCGGGAGCCCTCCCGAGAGGTCCATGTGTACTAAGATTCTGGCATAAGCCATTCTTCCTGTCGAGATATAAGATTCATCATGTGTAAGGTACGAACCCATGGCGTCCCCAATCTGTCTGAATATCTGCTCAGTCCAGAAGTGACAGGGAAGACTCGAGAGACATACCCAAACCGGTCCAGCCCCCGCCTTTTCAGTCTCTGGATCAAACATCAGAGTCCACCTTCGAAGGAGGACTGGTGCTTGATCAATGTGCCAAATTGTAGTGAGGACCCAATTGGTTTGGGCAATGCTTTTGAAGCGCAGGGCAAACCAACCCCTCACAAAGGTTTGCACACGAGGGGGTTCCGACAGATGGTGTCCCCAGACCTCCATCGTCCACTTCTGTAGCCGCTCCACATTGTAGTGTCTGCCTCTAACACGTCCAACCAGAACCTTTTCTGCCGAGTCCATTGCCTCACTGAAAGGAGTGTCTTCGGCTAGTTTTAAGAAGATTTCGTTGCTGCTCAGAGGGAGGCGCTTTTTCCTTTTTGTAGTCCCTGTTTGTTTGTTGATCAAGTTTGCCGCCGCCCTATCCTCTGGACCATCCACAAGTGCAGCCTTGTCCTTCCCTGTCAATGGTCCTTTTGCCTTTAGATTGTCGAAGTACCCTGTGATAATGCCTATTTCCGTGAAGTTGCCCTATGGAGGGTTTCCCAAGTCTTGAGGAGCTGAAAGGACGGGTGCCCTACTATCTGGTGCATGAGGAAACCCTACCGAGGGTTTATCCGACTCAATCCCCACAGGATACAAACCTAAGCCCGACCCAAGGGCCTGTGTGTCTGGCGCACTCCCGTAAAAGACCTCCGATAAGGGTTCCTTGAGAGGTTGAGGGCCAATGTATTCCTGAATGGCCATTGCTTCTGGTGCAATCGAGATAGAGGGTATATGCTACCGAGAGAGTGAGGGTAGGGCATCAACCTCTGTAGCCAGTTCATGCTCAAATGTTAAATAATCATCCACTGTTGACCCGGTCTGAGGCCATATCGATAGATGTTCTGTAGAACCCGCGGAAAAAACGTCTTTTGCCTCCATAACTGTCGAGAAACTGAGCTGACAGCTGCCTGAAGGAATGTTGGTGGGGGACCAAAACCATCTAGGGGTAAACAAATAAACTAAACCGTCCAAAACCGCAAACAGCTAAGGTATGACTTAAACAAGCCGCGAAAGAACCTAAAGCCTCTCAGGTGTAAACCATGCTGATAGACTCCGCGGTAAGGAAGCCTGAAGTTCTGGGTCTCCAAAAAACTGTCCGCCAAAAACCCATTAACTATTACATCGTTTTATGAGATAGGTGAAGACCCACCCCAGTGCACCCGTGAAATAACACAGTTACGGAAAAACTGTCCCACCATGACTGTCGACCGAGGATTTTACCCTGCGCTAAACCCTAGTTCCGCCATGATCACCTTCGAGCTCCTGCAGCCTCCATTTTTTGTTGACACTCAGTTATTATCCTGTTTATAGTTGATATAGTATATAAATAATTAAATAATTTTTAAAAATGGTTAATTTCATGTTTATGGAAAGAAAAAAGATAATTAAAATTTAATATTTAAAAAATGATTAATTTTATGTTTGATCGGGAAAAAAATATGACAATAAAATTTAATATTTTATAGAATATTCTATTTATCATATAATGTAGATTATAATTATAGTTTTTAGAAGGTTTTTTTTAAGAATATCAAGATTGCTTTTCTTTCCTAACCAATCTTAATATGACAATAAAATTTAATATTTTATACAATATTAAATTTATCACATAATGGAGACTAAAATTTTAGTTTTAGAAAGTTTTTTTTTAAGACTATCAAGATTGTTTTTTTGCTAACCAATCTTAATTTTCAGAAAGTTTTTTTTAAAGACTATCAAAATTGTTTTTCTTTCTCAATTTTTTTAAAATGAAATAAATTCACTAAATATATATGTTATTAAAAATTTTAATATATATTTTTAATATAATTTATTTTATTTTTCATATATGTATTCCCTCAAATTTCTTTGTCATGAGAAACTTGTCCATTCTATTATGTTTTGTAGTTTTTAACACCTTTCAAGTATGTGCGCCGACGATTTTGCACTCTAATATTCCATCTAAAAGGATTTGTGAACTTTTTCCAAGTCCATTTATTTCTTTGGGCAAGAAGTTCAACTTTTCCAAATCAATTTATTTATGTGCGCATTAGGCTTTAACACGTTGTTTATTTGAATGTTATTTTTTCATAATCAAAGTTTTTTTTCAAACTCTCCATCTTACCTTGATCGATGTCTTCAAATAAGATTTTAGTAACTCCTACAGATAAGTTAGACATGGCTCGTGATATGTTTATTGGTATTTTCTAAGGGAGAAAATTTGGAAATTAAGTAATTTTGTGTCCTTTTCTAACAAAAATAAAACCCATCAATTTAGTCAAAAAGTCTTTTACTTTTTACTTAAATATAATTGATTGAATAATAGTGATAAGGAATTAATAATAAATTATATGTTTTTTAATTAAATATTTATCTACAATGTACATGTATATGTATGATGTTTCAAATAAAAAAATAAAAGAAGTCACTTAGAAATTTATACATAGGTATAATTCTTGAATTATTAAAAAAATTTAATTTTTTTTAATGACAATTGGTGACTTGGTAATTCTTGATCATCATTCTAGGGAAGGCCCAAGATCAAATCACAATGACTACTACTATTCACTTGAATATCAAGATACTGAAATTTTTCTATACCTTCAAGCTTATAGAAATTACTCGTCACAATTTTCAAGATTTTCAAATCTTTGCCATGCAGCTTAACATGCCTCTAGAGAAGAGAGCCCAAATAGAAAAGAAATTAAGCCCACTAATTACCACTTAAATTATTATCCTTTAACTAAAAAATACTCTAAATTACTTTTAATATGTTTTGAAATATAAAATTAAAGTATATTTAACCTATTTTTAAATAAAATTATAAATTCATAGTCCTATAAATACAAAGAAATACTAAAACACATAATCCACCTTGACATTGAAATTAATTATTTAAAGGAAAGATTAAAAAAGGAAATGATCACATCATTTAGAGTAATACACCACCCATAAACAAAGGTACTAAAACCAAGGTCCTAAATAAGAATTCTATCAATATTTTCCATATAAACAAGTTGATGAAATGAATTTTCCAAAATTCTTTTCAAAATAGTTTATTTATTTTAAAACATTATTAGAGAACTTTTGAGGTCTAAAATGGGCCTCATGAAGAATATTATAAAATAATAGTGGAAATAATAAAATAATATTAGATTATCTCATCAAGTTTTGGAGTGAAAATGATGAAAAAAATATTTTCTTGTATTTTTAACTCATATCCCTATGATTTTAATCAAATTTTGAGCGAGAGCACTGATTAGATGCAGAATATAATTTTCCATCCAAGGAGTACCCATGTTGCATACTTTCGATGGACCTTACTACATGAAAAATGAGAAATACATGAAAAACGTATTGCAATCACGTTTTTAATGTATTTCACATTTTTTTGTGTAGTAGGGCACATCGAAACTATGCAACATGGGTACTCCTTGGATGAAAAATTAAATTCTACATTCGAGTGCTCCTAATCAAAATTTGAGTAAAATCGTAGGGATATAAGTTGAAAATATGAGTTGAAAAAATAGTTTTTTAATATTTTTACCTTTTTCCTCGAAAAACAATGAATTATCCCCCATGGTTGACATTATTATATTAAATCCTATTGGTTCTTATAAAATTGATATTTGTTGCACATTTTTATTTTGAGGCCTAGTTTTTACGTCCAAATTTCTCTAATATAAATTCTTTAAGTAGATTTTATATTTTTTATAAAAGATATTAAAAAAATATGAGATAAGTGTATTTTTTTATCATTTAACTATAATTTTAGAAAGTATAAAACCTTTAACATTAGTTGGAATTTGATGCATGCATTTAAAATATTAATGTTAATTTTCAATAATTATCAAGTTAAGTTCAATAATGGATTGTTAGGAAAGAAAAGGGTCACATTTTTATTTCAAAAAGGAGTATTAATTAAGAATATGATATTGAAGCATAATTTAGAAAGTAGAAAATATTAGAGCATCTACACTAGACATAATCTCCATGGAACCTTCATAAATATTGTCCCTTTATTGTATTTTCATTTTCTAACTAAGAAAAAAGGATGGAGCAGGTGCCCCCTTTAACTAGATTTTCCTCTTAATGGGTTCTTGTAGGCTACATCTTCTGGATTGTAGGTTAGTTAATTGTATCTTTCATTTCCTTTTTAGTTTAATTAAAATTTCATGGATTAAACTAGTAACATTATATCTAGCATCTAAGTAAAATAAAATATAATAAGATATTTTAGAAACTTGCAAGATCTTATACGATGAACTATTCCATTGAAAAATCCATGAAAATTTACAGATTATTCATTAATCAGACAACAAGACAATTTAGTTCTCACTGGAAAACACATTTAGCTTAGTGTGTCATGTCATATGCTTAGTGTGACACAAACTATGATTTTATTATTTTAATATTCATTAAAGAAATTTTGAGGTAAAAAATGGGCCTCAGACAAAAAAAAAATCTATCAAAATCAATTTAAAAGAACTAATAGAATATAATATCATGATGCCAACCATATGAGTAAGTAGTTTTAGAAGGAAAAAAGAAACTAAATATTGTGTCATATTTTTAACTTATTTCCTAATATATTAACTCAAATTTTAAGTGTTTCCACTCATTAGATATGGACTTAAACTAGACATCCAACGAGTACTCAATTTGCATAGTTTTGATGGAACAATAAAAAGATAAATTGGAAATGCATGAATAAAACATGTTTCTTTATAAGGAAATACACTATTTCCATCTATTTTCACTTTATTTCACCGTGTGTCTATGCAAAGCATGTAGAGTGGATATTTCTTCTTCTTCTTCTTCAACTTAGATCACCATGAGTCCATAAAAATTATATAGAATGGATACTTGTTAGCTATCAAATTTATGTATGCATTGAACAAGTTCATACACTCAAAATTTGAGTTAACCTATAAGAAAATAAGTAAAATTTATGATATAAAAGATAATTTTCTTTCTTTCCCTCTTAAAATTTTATGTCATATTTTATATTTTTCCTTGGGAGAGTACTTTTGACCTCAAATTGAATTAAAGAGGTTCCTAGAAGTTGAAAACAAAGCTAAAGAGACTTTAATTGGTTCAAGTAATATTAAAAATTAAAGTGTCACTATTATCGAGATTTTATTAGTAAAAAAAACACATTTAGAAAATTAGTTTAAAAAACAATTCAATAACAAGTAAAAATCCACTAATTTAAGTAATATTAAAAATTAAAGTGTCACTATTATCGAAATTTTATTAGTAAAAAAAACACATTTAGAAAATTAGTTTAAAAAACAATTCAATAACAAGTAAAAATCCACTAATTTAGTGATAGTTGAGGGTTCATTGATCATCACTAATGAAACAATTGGCATACTAATGAATAAAAAAATATTATATATCAATATAACAACACAAGTGAAATATTAAGTGATTAAATTGAATATTAATAAGAATCAACTTACCAGTGTACCATATTGGCACTGAAGTTATAAAAATGGTAGAATAGAATAATCACGATGCCATTTCCAATGTTATTCATATATATTAAAGCTTTCAAAAATTAATACAATTCAAAATTAACAGCAAAGGAACTTGACTTAGGAATCTTATCATTAGAGATTCATATAAATAATCTATTTGTGGTGAATTAATCCTTTTTGGGTGCAACAATATTGTTGAAAGCTTTGGATATCGTATTGCTTTGTGTCTTTTTCTTATTAAACATACAATAGTTACAAAAAATTTAATCATTCTATCATAAAATTATTTTTCTCATGCTCAAAAAACAAAGCAATTTTAAAGAGATAAGTCTGCATCTACGGTATATTTCCACTATGTAATAATATACATAGTCTTTGTACTAATATACATAGTCATGTTACTAAGTATTTGGTTCAAATCACCATTATTAAAATACACTAATATATTTGCTAAATATGTTAAAAATGTCAACATCTATAAACTTGAAAAAACATCTCTTAAATTTCCTTCTAAAAATTATTAAAAAACAATAACTATAATAAAATTTTGTAAATATTTTCATGTTTCACAAATTTTATTTCCTTTAATACATTAATAACATAACAAAGATGTATATAAACTCATAAAACACAATAATTAAAATAAAATTATTAGATAATACAAATTTATTTTAAGTAAATTTTGATTTCCTATATAAAAACAATCAAATGGCCTTATCTGCTTCTAAACATGGAAAACTAAAAAAATAAAAAATAAAAACCAAAAGCAACTGGTCTAAAAAAAACAAGAATGAAATGGTTCTATCTCCTTCATGGAGGATAAAAAGGAAGAAATATTAAAAAAAACATCCCATATCACACTTTAAGGATACAAATCTATTTAAAAAAGGAAAGAAAAATCACACTTTAAGGATACAAATCCATTAAGAAAAGGAAAGACAAATATTAAAGAAAACATGTTCACACTTTAAGAATACAAATCCATTAAAAAGAAGGAAAGAAGAAAGATGAAAGAGAACGTGCTTTCATCATAATTTAAGGGTACAGTCCAGGGAATGGCTTGAGTTTCAAATGCAAAATACATGTTATTGTCAATGTGGTGAAGTATATCTATCCTAAAATAATGACATGTTTGTCCACCAAATGAATGAATAGAAAGTCCAGTAAAAAGAAATGGAAATGAAAGGATAGAAGATACATTAAAAGAAAATATTTTCACTTGAAGTAGGGCCATTTATCACGTACGATCGAAATGCCCTCCCTTGAACTTCCTTTCAAACAGTTCAATTATAATACATTCATGCATGGCTTTCGTTTGAACCTTCTTGGCGTAATGATTATACTTTTTAAAAGTTGTTATTATGGGGCCCACATAAAGATATCAGCGTTATACTTTTAGTACTCTTCCCATAGTTGTAAGGCACCATCAAAGTTTTCAACCTTCACTCTCTAAGTAAATTAGGAGTTTCAGTTACCACACACGGTAAGTTTTTGATGGGTCATGTCACGTTGGCTAGGGTAATATATGACGTGGATACGGTTTTTACATTAACCCATTTGGAGAATTGGTAGAATGTGGGTGGAATCATTCGTGGCATGGTGAGGGAATGCACTCATGGGATGTGAGGTGTTGGGGTGCTGTCATTGTATGGAAGAATGGGAGATGGGGTGGGGAGTTTTCCGTTTGTGGGATGGCAAAGGTTTATGGAAGAAAATAAGTTGAATGTTGCTTTTACTAATGTTTTTGTTTTTCCAATAATTTGGATAGAGACATCTTGGCATGGAGATGAATAGTGGAGTTGATTTGAGATGTACATGTAGATTTTGTAGGTGGCATTGACACTATTTTGCTGGAGAATCTAGATTTTTGGATAGAGACATCTTAGTATGGAGATGAATAGTGGAGTTGATTTGAGATGTACATGTAGATTTTGTAGGTGGCATTGACACTATTATGGTGGAGAATCTAGATTTTCTAAGGTGTGATTGACTAGGAGTTGGGAGAATATGTTGAATATTTCAATATTATGATTAAGAATCTTATATCGAGGATCATTTGGCTTGTCTTATTAAAATCAAGAAATATTTATAATATAATATTTGGTTTTTTCTTTTAATTTCTTTCTATATATATATGTATATATATTTGTAGCCGGATGATCAAGCGTTAAGAGAATAAGTTGAATATTTTATTATTATGTTGGAGAATCTTATATTAGGATTATTTTGCTTGTCTTATTAAAACAAGGGCTACATAATAGCTAGTACTTGAGACTTAGCTTAAATATAGCTTAATGAAACAAAAAACAACTAAAACAAAGATTTCATCACAAAATTAATACAACTAATCAAATATAATATTGTTGAATGCTATCATAAAAAATTAAGAAATATGATTAATTAATATTGTTTATATTAAAATACATATAGCTATATGTGTATTTTATTTTTATTAATATATAATGGTTTATAATTAAATTTATTAAAATATGTTTTTAATATAATAATAAGTCACCTTAAATTGAAAATATTATGAAAAAATTATAATGCATGAAAATAAAAATAATAGAAAAAAAAGAGTGAAATAAAAAAGAAATAAAACAAAAAACAAAAAATTAGTAACTAATAGAAATGGAAGTTACTAAACAACTCATAATAAGACCTCAACCAATCACCTTATAAATAAATAAATTTCAATAATAATAAAAATCAATAAAAATTAAATTCCTAATATTAAACTATGGATAAGCGTCATAAATTTTTGGTCAAAGCCAAACTAATACCCAGTCAAAGTGAATTAGTTATACATGTATAATAAAACAATATTTGTATTGTAATATTTAGTTTTTCCATTAAAAAAATGAAATATTTATATTTTAATATTTTATTTATAGTTGATATAGGACATAAATTATTAAATAATTTTTTTAAATGGTTAATTTCATGTTTGATGGAAAGAAAAATATGAGCATTAAAAGTTAATATTTTATAGAATATTCATTTATTATATAATGGAGATTATAATTTTAGTTTTGGAAAAAAAGTTATGATTATCAAGATTCTTTTTCTTTCCTCACCTATCTTAGTTTTTAGAAAGTTTCTTTTAAGATTATCAAGATTGTCTTCCTTTCTTAACCAATCTTTATTTTTAGAAAGTTTTTTATTAATTTTCAGAAAGCTTTTTTAGATGATCAAGATTGTTTCCTGACCAATTTTAATTGTTTTTATTTTAGATTATCAAAATTATCTTTCTTTCCTGTTTTTTTTTTAAATAAAATAAATTTATTAAATATATAATTTATTTTTAATATATTTTTTAAATATAATTTATTTTATTTTTCATATATATATTTATTTATTCTCTCAAATTTCTTTGTCATGAGAAACTTGTCCATTCTGTTATGTTTTATAGTTTTTAACACCTTTCGAGTATGCCTGTCGAGGATTTTGCACTCTAATATTCCATCTAAAAGGATTTGTGAACTTTTTCTAAGTCCATTTATTTCTTTGGGCAATAAGTTCAATTTTTCCAAATCAATTTATTTATGTGGGCATGAAGCTCCTATTATAACGTGTTGTTTATTTGAATGTTGTTTTTTCATAATCAAGGTTTTTCTTTCTCGATCGATGTCTTTAAATAAAGATTTTTAGTAATTCGACATAGCTCGTGATATGTTTCTTGGTATTTTCTAAGGGAGAAAATTTGGCAAATAAGTAATTTTGGGTCCTTTTCTAACAAAAATAAAACCCGTCAATTTACTTAAAAAGTCTTTTACTTTTTACTTAAATATAATTGATTTGATAATAGTAATAAAAGAATTAATAATAAATTATATGTTTTTTAATTAAATATTTATCTACAATGTGCATGTATATGTATGATCTGTTAAATAAAAAAAGTCAAAAAAGTCACCTAGAATTTTATATATAGGTATAATGTTTGAATGATTAAAAAAATTCTAATTTTTTTAATGGCAATTGGTGAATTAGTAATTCTTCATTACCATTCTATGAAAGGCCCAAGATCAAATCACAATGGCTACCACTATTCACCTGAATATCAAGATATTGAAATTTTCCTACACCTTCGAGCTTATAGAAATTACTCGTCACAATTTTCAAGATTTTCAAATATTTGCCATGCAGCTTAACATGCCTCTAGAGAAATTAAACCCACTAACTACCACTTAAACTATTATCCTTTAACTAAAAAATACTCTAAATTACTTTTAATATGTTTTGAAATATAAAATTAAAGTATATTTAACCTGTATATTTAACCTATTTTTAAATAAAATTATACATTCACAGTCCTATAAATACAAAGAAATACTAAAACACATAATCCACCTTGACATTGAAATTAATTATTTAAAAGAAAGATTAAAAAAAGGAAATGATCACATCATTTAGAGTAATACACAACCCATAAACAAAGGTACTAAAACCATGGTCCTAAATAAGAATTTTATCAATGTTTTCCATATAAACAAGTTGATGAAATGAATTTTCCAAAAATCTTTTCAAAATAGTTTATTTATTTTAAAATATTATTAGGGAAATTTTGAGGTCTAAAATGGGCCTCATGAGCAATATTATAAAATAATAGTGGAACGAATAAAATAAGATTAGATTATCTCATCAAGTTTTGGAGGGAAATGATGAAAACAATACTTTTTTCGTATTTTCAACTTATATCCCTATGATTTTACTCAAATTTTGAGCGAGAGCACTTGTTAGATGCAGAATATAATTTTCCATCCAAGGAGTACCCATGTTGCATACTTTTGACGGACCTTACTACATGGAAAATGAGAAATACATGAAAAACGTGATTGCCATCACGTCTTTAATGTATTTTACAGTTTTTGTGTATTAGGGCCCATCGAAAGTATGCAACATGGGTACTCCTTGGATGCAAAATTAAATTCTATATCCGAGTGCTCCCACTCGAAATTTGAGTAAAATCATAGGGATATTAGTTGAAAATACGAGTTGAAAAAATAGTGTTTTTATTTATTTTTAATCTTTTTACCTTTTTCCACCAAAAATGGTGAATCATCACGCATGGTTGACATTATTATATTCAATCTTGGTTCTTATAAAGTGGATGTTTATTTCACATTTTTGTTTTGAGGTCCATTTTTTATGTCAAAATTTCTCTAATGTGAATTATTTAAGTACATTTTATATTTTTTTATAAAAGATATTAAAAAAATATGGGGTAAGTGCATTTTTTTATCATTTAACTATAATTTTAGAGGGTATAAAAACTTTAACATTAGTTGGAATTTGATGCATGCATTTAAAATATTAATGTTAACTTTAAACGATTACCATGTTAAGTTCTATAATGGATTGTTAGGAAAGAAAAGGGTCACATTTCTATTACATTCATTAGTTGTTTCAAGTAGTAGTATATAATTAAGAATAGGATATTGAAGTATAATTTAGAGAGTAGAAAATATTATAGCATCCACACTAGACATAATGTCCATGGCACCTTCATAAATATTGTCTCTTTTTTTGTATTTGCATTTTATAACTAAGAAAAAAGGAGTGGAGCGGGTGCCTCACCTTGTAGCTATATTTTTCTATTAATGGGTTCTTCTAGGCTACATCTTGTGGATGGTATGTTATTTAATTGTATCTTTTATTTCCTTTTTAGTTTTATTAACATTTCATGCATTAAACTAGTAACATTAGATCTAGCATCTAAGTAAAATAAAATATAATAAGATATTTTAGAAACTTGCAAGATCTTATACGATGAACTATTCCATTGAAAAATCCATGAAAATTTACAAATTATTCGTTAATCAGACAACAAGACAATTTAGTTCTCACTAGAAAACACATTTAGCTTAGTGTGTCATGTCATATGCCTAGTGTGACACAAACTATGATTTTACTATTTTACTATTTTTTTCTGCTAATGTAAGAGTCGGACCTTCTTCTTCATTAATAAAATACATAATTTACATCATTCCACAAGAAGTTGTGGACCAAGGAAGAAACCCAAATACCAACCGGAAATGGGCCCGAGGCAAAAGTCTCTACCCCTACAAACCAAACCTCTAAACTCTTAAAAAAAAGACAAATTTTAAGCTGGCAACAGACCCGAAGAGGAACAAAAGTATTGGTCTAAATGGAAATCAAGTCTGAAAAAACCCACAAACCTGCGAAACTACAGAGCGACCCAAAAAAATTTGCATCCCGCCTAGAACTTTTTGAATCCCGCCAAAAAGAAAAGGCATTAGCATCTCCCACCATCTCCCTGACTTGCATCTTTAATCTCCACTGTTGAACCTCCTGCCCCGATCCAACGGTTGTGGCTAGTTTCGCAACACTAAGAAGCGTGATGTTTACCCACATGGACCACCAACAAGCTCGATCGATCCTAGCCATAGATCCGCCTCATTTGATCCTACGGCTGAGGATCATATCGCATCGGCCAACATCACCAAACAATAGCGTGTGATGAAGGTGGTATTCTAGCCGACCCCACTGCCACGGGTAGCCCGCTGAATGGAATTGCTTCAAATTCAGAAAAACCATATCCCGCTTGCAAGGTCCCTGATGATCAGAAAACCGCCCCAGACCCGATAAAGCGATCAAAGTCAGAAAACCCATGGTTTCGAGGCTGCCGAGAGTGCCCGGATTCTGACCTTTCGTTGTGTCTTTTCCTCTAGAACCTAAGAAAGAAGAAACTCCTACCATCCTGCCTCTCTTCCAAGAACCAGAGCCACCCGATCTACTGTTATCTAGATCCGCTAAAAAAGTACCAACCCGGGTAACAAAGGTC
This sequence comes from Pinus tabuliformis, assembly GCA_031772625.1. Classification (NCBI taxonomy): domain Eukaryota; kingdom Viridiplantae; phylum Streptophyta; class Pinopsida; order Pinales; family Pinaceae; genus Pinus; species Pinus tabuliformis. Next base: position 724,188,897 of record CM062816.1, read on the forward strand.
GGGATTGGCCTGCAACCCATTAAAGACCTGATATTAGAAAAAATAATAAACATCAAGCACCTGATTTAACTGGACTTCGTCACCATGGCTCTGCTCTGAAACACGATCCTATCTTCATCTGCCTGGTCATGATAATTTGCCTTTAACTTGCTCTGAGGCAGCTCTTGCCATCACATGGCAACCCTATTCTCTATGCTGATCACTCCTTGATTGGCTAGAAGATCCGCGAATTTATTAGCCATTATTCGTACATGTTTAAAACTAACTGTATGAAGGCTCTGGAGGTGATGCTGAATCCTTTGAAAGCCTTGGATTAGCCTCTAATTTCTTGCAACTTTTTCTGGCTTTGAGCCCCAGCTGATTCTCTTAACCGATTTAATGATTAACTCAAAATCAGCTTCAACAACCACATTTTGGCTGTTATCCTGTTCCAGGAAATCTAAACACTTCTCCATAGCCATCAATTCTGCCATGTTGTTGGTGGATCTTCCTAAATAACAGTAGAATATGAAAATGATACTTCCATTCTCATCCCTTAACACCCCTCCATAACCAGCAGTGCCCGGGTTGCCTTTTGAAGCCCCATCAATGTTGAATTTTAAAAAAGCCTTAGGGAGAGGATGCCAGAAATCTTGCTCAGATTCCATGGGAATTACCCTCCTATCCAGTCCCTGAGGAATAAGTCCCTGCAAACCCAACTCACTGAGAATTCTCAATTCTGCTGTAGAAGGTGGGTCCTTAGGGAGATTACACACAATAGTGCTGACTGTTTCCTTGAGCTGTTTTCAGATCTGCTCAAAAAGGCATTGGGATGGTCTCTTTTCATTATTGAAGATTTTATTGTTCCTTTCTTTCCAGACGTTCCAAATAATGAAGCTTGGCGTGATAGCCCATGTTGAGCCAAGAACTTCATAATTTGAAAAGTTTCTTCTCCATTTGTTTAGGGTGTTTATGGTACTCCCTTTGTCCCTATCAGTATGTTGGAAAATGGTGGCAAAAGAATCCCACAACCTGGAGGTGAAAATGCAATTGTTGAGAAGGTGCTCCATTGTTTCCTCTTGGGCTTCACAGAGCTGACATCTGGAAGGCCCCAGGACTCCCCTCTTCCTAATATTATCCCAGGTCAGAATTTCCCTATGTTGAACTATCCACATGAAGAGTTTATTTTTTATCCAACCTTGATGTCTCCATAGGTCTTGCCAAATCCTATCCGGAGCTTGGGAAATCAGGTTAAGGAGAATGATTTTTGCCTCCTTAAGATTAAAGGTACCCTCATTATTGTTGCCCCATCTTAGTTGGTCTTGCCCTTCTGACATCAAAATCTTCCTTTGATCTAATATTTTTATTAGAGTCTCTGCTTTAGCTTTCAGGGGGCTATCATCCCTAAAATTAAAGTTCCTCCAGGTTCTCCATTTTCCCATACTGTTGGTTTGGTCCCAAAAGTCATTTACTTTAGATAACCCTTTAGTATCTGTCTCTTCGTTGAGGATCCTCAAGTATTCTCTTAACAATATAGGTTCTTGTTGCCATTTATCCTCCCAGAATAGAGCTACATCTCTCTCTCTGATTTCACAGAAGTTGTTTTCTTAAACTAAGCCTCGGTTCTCCCAGGCCTTATTCCAAATGTATGAACCCTTTATATTTCCAGACATTCTAATGAGATCATTATTTTTCTAAGTGCTGGCATATTTTTCTTTCCAAATAATATCCCACTGAGCCTCTGGGTCTTTTACCCATCACCACCATAATTTTTCTCCTAGAACCTTGCTTAGAATCTCAGGATCATCCAATCGAAGCCCTCCATGGTTTTTAGGTTTGCAGATTTTTTCCCATGCTACCAAGGCCCAATTCTTTCTTTTTTCCCCTTGCCCCAAAGAAAGTCTCTTTGTATGGTTCTAAATTGTTGTAGGACTCCTTTTGGTGCTGGGAGAGCTGATAGCATGAAGACTGGGATTGATTGCAGGACAGCCTTGGTGAGCACCAACCTACCAGCCAAGTTTAAAGATCTAATAGTCCATTTCCTGATTTTATCTTGCAATTTATTAATCACTGGCTCCTAGATGCTCTTGTGTAAAGGTTTGTAGTTAGAGGAACTCCCAAATATTTTGAAGGGAGGATCTCCCTTTGAAAGCCCAAAATTCTGGATATATTTCTTTGAATAGCAATATGAGTATTAAAGAAAAAAATCTTAGATTTGGAGAGATTAACTTCCATACCTGAAGCCATGGCAAAGTCTCTCAGGACTTGTTTGTAAGCAAGAGCTTCTTTGACCGTGGGGATTCCCTGCAGCATGGTATCATCCACAAATTGTTGATGAGTCAAGGCCTATCCATTTTCAGAGAGTTGGAGACCTTTGACTTTACCAACTGCTTTAGCATGCTTGATAGATCGACCCAGCCCTTCCATCATGAGTATAAAGAGAAAGGGAGAGAGAGGATCTCCCTGCCTGAGGCCTCTTGAAGGAATAAAAGTCTCTGAGGGAGAACCATTAACAAGAATTGAAAAACTGGGAGAAGTAATTAGGGCCATCACCCATCTGATCCATTTGTGATCAAACCCAAAAGCAATGAGAACTTTCCTAATATAAGTCCAATTCAGCTTATCATAAGCTTTGGCTATATCCAATTGCATGATCATTCCAGCCTTCCTGTTGATAGTTAATGAGTGCACCACCTCATGAGCTTGAATGATGTTGTTGAGGATTTTCCTACCTTCCACATATCTAGATTGTTCCACCAACACCAGGGTAGGAAGAAGAGGCTTGAGTCTATTGGCCACAACTTTGGATATTATCTCATAGACCACATTACACAAGGCTATGGGTATAGACCTGTCAGGAGTTTGAGCCAATCCTGTTTAGGGATCAAGGAGATAAAGGTGGTATTAAGCACCTTCAAGATGGTTTTATCCCTCCTGGAATATTCAACTACATTCAGAATGTCTTGTTTCACCATATTCCAGCAAGCTTTAAGGAAATCTACATTGAATCCATCCGGGCCTGGTGCCTTACCATTTTTCATTTCTTTTAGGACCTCACTAACCTGCTCTTCAGTCACTGGTCTATTGAGGTTGAAATTGTCCTCTCTAGATACCAGCTTAGGTATATGTCTTGTTAAATTCCTGATGGATTGTTCTCCATCTGAACAGGTTTCCTTTGTAATACCATGAAATTGCTGAACTAGCACTACTTCTATTTCTTCATGAGAATTGAGAAGGTTACCTTCCTCATCCTCGATTGAAGAAATCATGTTGTGCACTCTGTTTGCCATAGTGGATCTGTGGAAAAATCTGGTGTTACATTCTCCTTCTTTTAGCCATTGAACTCTAGATTTTTGTCTCCAAAATATCTCCTATTGTTTACATAAGTTCTCCCATTCTTGCTGAAATTTGGTGGCTTGATCACTTCTATCTTTATCAAAACCCTCCTTGATAAGGGTTAGTTCCTGCATTTTGCCTTCAACAGATTTGTTTGCTTCAAAAATATTGCCATATTCATTTTTGTTCCACTCTTTGAGTCTGAGCTTGATATGTTTTAGTATTTTTTGAAGAAAGAACATTCTTGTGCCCTGAATATTCAAATCTTCAGACCACCAGTTGGCTATGTTGTTTATGAAATCTAGGTGGGAGAGCCAGATTTTTTCAAATCTGAAAGGTCTATTCCTGGGGGTACCAACGCCCTGAATCTCTAGTTGAACTAGCCAGTGATCGAAGCCTCCAAAGGGATAACTCTTGCTACTATTTCCTTGTCCTTGAGCATAAGATCCTCTGAGATTATGAATCTATCTAATTTGGAGGCCACCTGAGACTCTCCTCCTCTTTTGTTGTTCCAAGTAAAAATACCATTAGTCGTTACAATGTCCACTAGCTTGGTATTATCTATGAAGGTTTGAAATGCCCAAGAGTCTTTATTTAGAGTTCGGGTTCCCCCTTTCTTCTATGAAAGTGATTTGATCATATTGAAATCACCCCCCAAGATCCAAGGTATTCCTGCATTTTTATCTCTGAGATCCTCCAGAGAATCTAGAAACATTGCTATGTGGGCTTCATTAAGGATAGTGTCTCGAAGATCCCTATTATCAAGAATATACATCCTTCCATGGAATTGTAGCATTCCATCATCTTCTAGTTCATATCCTTCAAATTTAGATTCTTTTGGCTATTTACTCTCAAGACTAGATCTTACCTTTCAATACCAGCTATCTTTTATGAGATATCCTAGTACTTGTTGCCTTAAGTCTACTTTGATAGGTATGAGAGGGAATATCCAAGGTATTTTTCTTAAATCATTTGCTACTACATTTTCATTTCCCTTAATATATGATATTCCAAAGTCATATTCACTTAGGAATTCACTCCATCGTCTTTGTCTAGCATTTAAGTCTCTTTGGGTGAACAAATATTGTAGACTTTGATGGTCACGTTTAAGTGTAAAACTTCGCCCATAATGTCTCCAGATCTTTAGAACTAGTACTACAACGGCTAACTCTAAATCATGTGTAGCATAGAGTTCTTCATGAGGTTTTAACTTTTTGGAGGCATATGCTATTACTCCTCTATCCTGCATCAATACTGCACCTAGCCCTTGTTTGGATGCATCATTACATACCATAAAATCTTTGTCCATATGAGGGACTCTCAAGATTGGTGCACTAGTCAGTAGTCTTTTGAGTTCAGAGAATGATTTATTACATTCCTCAGTCCATTCATACTTAACACCTTTACACATAAGGGTTGTAATCGGCTTTGAAAATTTGGAGAATCTCTCCACAAACGTTCGGTAGTAACCGGCTAAACCCATAAAGCTTCATACTTCATGTGCGTTTTTCAGTATTGGCCATTCCATGATTGCTTTTACCTTCTCAGGGTCTATTGAAATCCCTTCACCTGATATGATATGACCTAAGTAATGAATCTTTTCTTGAAAGAATGAACACTAGGATAATTTTCCATACAAATGATGTTTTCTAAGGCAGGACAATACTATTCGTAAATGATCTTCATGCTCTTACTTATTCTTGGAATAGATGAGAATATCATCTAAAAATACTTGTACAAATTGATCAAGATATTCGCGGAAAACACTGTTCATAAGATTCATGAATACTATTGGTGCATTTGTTAATCCAAATGGTACCACAATAAATTCATAATGTCCAAAACGTGTCCGGAATGCAGTCTTAGAAATATCACTTTCAGAAATCCTTAGCTGATGTTAGCCTGATCGAAGATCAATTTTTGAAAAGACAGAAGCTCCTTTCATTTGATCGAAAAGATCATCGATTCGAGGCATAGGATATCGATTCTTTACTTTAGCTCAATTCAAGTCTCAATAATCTATGCATAATCTTAAGGATCCATCTTTCTTCTTGACAAAAATTAGAGGAGCACCCCAAGGTGATATAGTGGGTTGAATATGTCCTATATCCAATAGTTCCTTCAATTGAATTTGCAATTCTTGAAGTTCTGGAGCTGTCATTCTATAAGGTGTTTTAGAGATTGGTTGAGTACCAGGTTTCAATTCAATAGTGAGATCTAGCTCTCTTACAGGGGGTAATCCTGGTAGTTCCTTTGGAAATACATCTGGAAATTCGGCTAACACCGGATATTGTTCTAAGGATGGTCCTTTTTCTTTACTTCTTGAATTACATATGCTTGACAACCTTTTCTTAAGCAACGCTTCATTTTCATTGCTGATATGTAGCGTAAGGATACTTTTCTCTTGATTCCTTGAATTTGGATCGCTTCTCCTTCATCATTTATACCTAGAATTCTTTTCCCATAACAATCTACCCAAGCTAGATGAGCTTCTAGCCAATCCATACCTATGACAAGGTCATAAGTTCCTAAGGCTGTGACATAAACTTTCAGTTTAGTCGAACAGACCCCTAGGTCAATTTTGCATTGATCCACACTTAAGTCTACAAATTGGAGTTCTCTTGAGGCCATTTCTACCTATCTGAAATCATTTTGTCTGCGAGCTACCAACCCACATTTGTTTAATGCATATGATGAAATAAAACTACCTGTGGCACCAATATCAAATAAGAATTTAAGTTTTATACCATTAATAATACCTGAAGATTCCACTACAGTGGATTGATGTGCTGCTTGATTGTTGTTGACTAGCGCATGAATTCTATGATTGCCTTGGTTATTTGATATTGGTTCCTTTCCAGTCCCATGCACTATACTTGGTGAAGCTTTTGGACAATCATGTTAAAAATGTGGTCCTCCACATGCCCAACATATAATCTATGTTGGTCCTCTTGAATTAGGTCGTGAATTTCTAGATAAAGAGCTTCGTCCTCTCATGTTGCTTCCTCTCGAATTTCTTCCTTTATTAGCAGTGCCACGATATTTCCATGGACTGGTGTTTGATGATTTAGCGAATATAGTATTAACTTCCATGGGAGCTCTTGCTCCTACATTTCTTGAGGTAAATCTATTACCCTAAGGTGGTCTTAAGTTACCTCCCCTGAAGAAACTTTGGGGAGTTTTTCCTGGAAATCCTGATTGCGCAGGTTCTACTGTTCCTACATCTGTTTTGCTTCCTAGATGTTCTTTTGCATAACGGCCACATTCTACCACCTTAGCTACTGATGAGGGTTTCCACATGCTCACCAAGGCCCTGATGTGAGGATTTAACCCAAATATGAAGCATTCAGCTTGACGTTCATCAGTATCTAAGTAGTGAATGTATTTTACAAGCTCCATAAACCTTATCTCGTATTCCTTTACTGTTTTATTTCCTTGAACTAATGTATGAAAGGTTGCGGCTTGTTGCTGTTGAAAATATGGAGGTAAATACTTCGCGCGGAATCTTTCTTCAAATAATTCCCAAGGGACATTATCCATTGTGAGGCGTAGTTGTTTTTCTAGATTTCCCCACCAAATCAAAGCACTTTCTTTTAATTGATAGAAATTTTTTTGTTTTTGCAGAAGAAGAGTATTCTCTTAATTTAAAACATCTGTTCATTTCTTCCAACCATGCCTCAACACGTTCTCTAGCTCGACCTCCTGAAAATTTTGGGAGTTTAATTTTCTGAAGCTCCCTAGAAATATCATCCTTTGATCTTTTATACTTAAATTTCTTTGGTTTAGCTGAATTGGTTGCTAAGGGTTGAAGTTCTTCTTTGGTCTTAGCCATGGTCGACCCTCTTAATGTTTCCAATAAGGCTTCCAATGAGTTCATTATCACGGTCAACTCCGGTGCTGGAGCGATTGGTGTTGATGATGGTATCGATGGAGACGATGATGATGGTGATGACAACGGTGGTGGTATTAATGACGATGATGCTGCCCGATCACATCATCATCGCTCATATGTCCTTACCATTGTAATGTTTCCTGTATACATAATAAAATTTTATAAAAATTTGAGGTATACATTCAGATTTAACATATAGTTTTTGTAATTTCACATTTATAAATGGGTATAGTTTTTGCTATTTTTATCTGCTAGGCAGATCTTATTGGTACCGAGGTCAAGGAGGGTGGTCTCGCGACTTCCTTGTCCTAATGCAATGTATTCTATCCTAATGCGTAACAATACTTATTTTAATGCATGGGTCTTGATTTTTTTTTTTTAATTCTTACAGTCAGATTAATTGAATGCCTAAAGTAAAAAAAATTCCTACATAAAGTATCGCTGGGTTTACTTCTTTAGACAAGTATTTTTATAAAACAAAAATGTTAATATAACACCACTCTACTTTAGTGATGATTTATTTTCATAAATGAAAATGTCAACATAGTACGGGTATATTTTATTTATTTTTCTAAATACAAATATGGATATCGTACCAACATTAATATATTTTATTTCATTAAATCAAAACTTTCTTTTTTTAAATATTTATAAAACATTATTAAGATCTAATATTTTAAATATAGAAGAAATATGGTATAATAAATCAAGGATTATCTATAGTAGCTTCATATTGATATATAAAGCTAATCATAAAATACCTCTAAACTTCCATTATCTTTCATTTAGTTTTATTTAGAAAAGTGGATCCTTTAAATTCTGAAATTACTTTTATTTATTTTAATAATTTAATTTTAATTTATTTAATTTTTAACTTTTAATTTTATTTAATTTCATAAATATTAATTAATTAATTTTATTTATTAATTTAATTATATATTTCATTTTCAATTCTCATTTCAAAAAGTGGGGCGTGCTAGCAGTGGGAACTTCGTAGGTAGTTTTATCTTTAGGGTCAATCAATTATTGATGGTTTCATTTGATATTCAAATGGGCCATAATCGTAACAAATGGTTCATTGTTTCAAAACCACGATCGCTTATCCTTATGATACTTGCCCATGGAGTATGCATACCCTGACGCGTGGGTAAACTACAAAACTCACCCCATATCCTAACATGCAGCTGATTAACTGAGCGGGTGTCGAGTATAGACCTGGCCTCGTGTTTATCTTCAAGCTTTAAAATCCATCAATTTCTGATTTCAGCGCATTTTAGTTGTATCACGAATGTCCCAAGGAATGGAAAATCCCAATTCCTTGATCGTAAATGTGAGCTCTTTTTTTTAACGATTTCTCTCTAAGTCGAGAGCTAAGGAGCCGCAGGCACAGTAGAAGTTCTTTTCCTTTGAACTTATGTGCAGCGATGAGAGCTTGCACGAAATGGAGGTTTCAAGTTCACTCCACATCACCGCCCGATCTCGCAGTTCTTTGTCACTTATCATCTTTCAGGTTGGAAACATTGCCAAAACTGAGCCACATTCCTCCAAGCTGCATCTTGGGTCAAGAATCAAAGGAGGAGGTCGATTTTCTACTGCCAAAAGGTATATCTGGCTGTGGCTGAGGGTCGAAGTTCTTTCCAATTAGGGACGAGTTTGCTATAGAAATTAAGTGAATCGAGCTATCACCATTCCAAAGAAGAAGGTGACAGTAGCTGTAAAGAGCCATAATCTCCCTATACAACTAGAAAGAGACTTGGAGTTGTGTGGTTTTCTAGTTGATTCGAGCCAGGGGTTTAATTTCCTATTGCTGGACGTGTTGACAGTCCCTTAAACAAATTTTCTGAGCTGCGTTGGGTGAAAGGAAACTGGTATGGTTACTGATAATGGAAGGTAGACACAGGGGTTTACAAAGGAGGTACCTGTAGCTTTTGCTGACCACATTAAATTTCAAATAACGAATTTCTGGGTTGGTTCTTGACTGATATCTTGTATCAAATAGATTCAAGTGCCCAGATTTATTGGCTGAGGCATTTACCGGTTCTATTGTTTATCTGCTTATTGTACCTTCATATTTCAAGTGAAGAAAAAGACTATTTACATTGATGCTCTTTTCAGATTGCCATATATCAGCTGTATAATAATGTCTGAGTCTGATATAAAAGTTGAATAAGATTATTTTTTGAAGTCTGTTTGGTGTTCTCAATTTTTTTTGGGAAAGAGAATCGATTAAGTTTGGAGCTTAACATTTTTTTTTTAATTTTTTTTAAAGCTTGCAGATGCTAGCTTTATGAGAGAAAGGAGAGGAAAGGAAACGAGAGCCAAGCAATGTTTATTACAGAAGTCCCAAATAGAGAATGAGTTTTTGAGAAGATTCTTCGGCGAAAATCACATAGAGATACTTTTGTCGATGCATTAGTGTGGTTCATCGTCATGACAAGTTGAACAAGCAGATCTCGCACTACACATTAAATAGATAGGGCATAATATCCAATGACCCAATTTTTTAGACAAGGTAACAGCGAAAATGACATAGAGATACTTTTGTCGATGCATTAGTGTGGTTCATCGTCAGGACAAGTTGAATGAGCAGATCTCGCATTGCACATTAAATAGATAGGGCAGAATATCCAATGACACAATTTTTTAGACAAGGTAACAGCTAAAATGACAACAGCTAGATTTGACCGAGAACAGCTAGTTTGACCTTTGATAAGCGGTACAAACTTTATTTATTTAAATAAGTTAATTCGATTATTAATATTGTTATTAAAATAAACATAAATAGACCATTTTATAAATATATACTAGAATAAGTAAATTAATATATTATAATAAGTAAATCATAAAATAAATTAATTTCAAATTGTTAGATATAAGGTTATTATATATAAATATTAAAAATAGAGTAATAATTTTAATTAAAATATATATTATAATAAATTAATTTAAAATTGTTAGATGTCAAAGTTTTTATATAAATATTAGTTAGTTATAAAAGTTAAAATTAGAGTAAATTATATTTTAATTAAAATATAAGTTAAAGGGACATATATTTATAAATAAAAATAAATTAATTAATTTTATATTCATAGTCAAATATTTTTTAGAAATATAAATATTAGAGAATTCAAGTGTTAGAAACATATTACAATAATTAATTAATAGTCTATTTAAGGGTAAAAAATAATATATTAATTTTAAATTAACTAATTATAAAATAGATTAATTTTAAATTAAATTTATAAATCAATTATAAATTAAAGTAAGTTTAAATCAATCGTTAAAGAGTTTTTAAATATATAAATATTAGAGAATTCAAGTGTTAGAAAAATATTACCATATTAAAAATTAATTAATAGTTTATTTAAGGGAGAGGAAGAAAGGAAGAAAACGACTAGGAGGAGAGGTGTAAGGCCTTCGGAAGATTGGTGCGACGGGCGCCGGCGAGTCGTGCACGAGGGCGCGCGGGCGGGCGACAGGCGCGCGCTGAACGGAGAAGCGACGAAACGCTGAACGACCGTGCGACGAAACGCTGAACGACCATGCGATGAAAGTTAAACATGGTGAAATAAAGTGCGAGGTTTATACCTGTGCGTGGAGGTTGGCTTACGGTGGTAAGGCCGACTTGAATAAAGGTTGTAAGGGGTGTGTTAACCCACGTTTGGGGGTCGGCTGGCGTGCCACCGCCCACAAATGGTTCCACACTTAACTTGCATATATATACACTTATGTTGGAGCTCATTTGCAACACACTCGACTTGGAGATCTTCACAAGGAACAAGAGACAAGTGCGCAGTTAAAGAAGGAGCTGCGCATATCTCATGCGCACTGCCTTAAGGAGATTGTACGCTTGGTTGTAGACTTGGAATTAAGTCGAAGGTTGGGCAGGTGTGCCCGGGGTGAATTCTAAGGTGCGGTTCTTGGTGTAAGACTTGGCAAGGATTCTTGGTGCCTCGGGTGAGCACCGTCCTTTGTGCAAGAGATGCACAAGATGTTGTAAAGGCAGGTTTGCCTCTCTTTGTATTATTCGGTTAAGTGTGAGACTTGGTTCGGCCAAGACACACTTGAATTGTAAACTGATATTCTTAATAAAATTGTCGGGCAGACTCACATTACGGGGAGTTGCCCCTCCCCTTTATACTTGTTGCGATTGTTATTGTTCTTGGTATAATTGCATGATGATAATGAATGAGTATGGGCTTCATTAAGTATAAAGGATAATTATGTTTACTTGGTTACGAAACACAAGCTAAGTAATGTTAAAGTGAAAGTAGGCGTAGTCCACGAATGTTAGTATTGGTGAAAAGAAAGCGTTCGGTGGTGCCGCACCTCGCTATAAGCGGTTGGAAGACTACCGCAGGTGTAGGGGCGTGACAGTTGGTATCAGAGCTCGGTCTAGAGCTGGTGAGCAAGGTTTGCTCGTGAAGGTTTGAAGCTGATACACAACTTGACAGTTGGTATCAGAGCTCGGTTGGAGTTGGTGTTAGAGTAGGGTTGCTCGTGACGAAGTGCAGGTGTGGGTACACTTGGAAGCTTGACAGTTGATGACAGTGGAAACAGGTTTAGCAGAGGTGAAGCTTAGTGCTTGGGCCAAGCTGAACGACAAGGCATGGCAAGTTTGGGAGAAGGTGAAGGGAAGCTCTTGCTTACCTTATACAGGTTGAAGCGGTTGAAAGAAGAGAATCCCTAGATTCGAGAGAAGCTTGCAGTCTTGGAAAAGAATGTTGAAGACGAGCTTCTTCAACTTGGATGGACAATGGAGCAAAGTGAAGTTTTAGATTGTGCAAATAAGGAAGAGGAAGCCGTGATAGTTGAAGATGTTGCAGACATGACCATGATGGAGGATGAACTTGAGGATGATCAAGTTAGACCAGGATCGTGCAGTTTGCGGACATGGATGAATGAGGAAGAGCCTCATGATGATGAAGTAAGTATTGATACTTATGTTTCATTTAGGCATTTGGTGGATGGATCGTATGCAGGGAGAAGCAAAGCCAGTTTGCCTATGCTATGGAGGATCTTACCATGGATGGCTATGATGAGACCTTGTATGGAGAAGCAAGGATTGTTGATTGTTGCAGGACTTGTGTGGGGTTGTTTGTGACCTTATGGTAGAAGGTACAAAGGCCCTTGACAAGGGTGGAACTTGATGATCGTTGTGGATGAATGGGTCATGCTTTAGCCACATGGCTAAGTGCCCGGCATGACTCATGGACAGATTGGAGGGCACACTCTTAGGTGGAATTCTCATGGCCGAGACCAAGAGATAGTCTTGGTGGACACTTTGGTGGAGGAGCTATGATGGAGGGACTCATGACATGATGATATGGTTGGGTGACCGAGTTCACTAGACCGAAGATTGTGGACTTGGATGGAGTTGTGAGCAGACTATGGAGCATTCCTACTACATGGAGAGCTGAGGCAGATGTTGGTTGGAGATGACTCATGGAGCTCATGATAACATGAGGTTGTGACTTTTAGGGACTTCATACATGGTGGACTTGGAGGATCCAATGCATTGAGGTGCTGAGGTCAAGAGACTTTGATGCAGTATGGGATGCATACTTTCAAAGTACATGTATGGGCATGGCTTGGAAGAGTGACTTGATGTGGAGGATCGATATGAGACACTTTGAAGTGATGGAGTTACAACGATGATGATGATGCCTTGACTTGGGCATGGGTTGAGGCGAGACTCAACTACTTTTGGCACATGGATAGATGAGACAAGTGCATACTTGTTTCTATGGATGACTTGAGGGATGACACATTGCAGATATGATGGAGGTTGCTTCATGGACCTGGATGTGGCACATCAAGAGTCGATGTTTGAGGAGAGGGTCTCTTTATATGGAGGAGACACACACATGGATGATGATGTTGGGATAGATGTGGCTGATTTCATGTAGCACATTGACACCAAACATCATGGACAACATGTTGCAGATGAGATGGATGGAGTTCCATGGACCTGAGCATGGATTATGGAGATAGATTCTTGATGAGTCGAGGATGTGGTGGATGTTTTGAGAAACGACTGATGGTGGCATGAGGATGTTCACTCTCATGGTTTGAGCATGATAGTTGGACTGATCACCCAACTAGTTCAGACATGGGGTCCGGAAGTGTACAGAGATGTGTTAGCATTATGTTGGAGTATCATGGCAGCAATTCACGTGAGGACACATGATGAAGACAGGAGGTCAGTAATCATGGATCGAGATGACATCTGATGGAGAGCATACCGTTGAGGTGCATACCTTGGTATGTTGAGCTTGGTGGCAGTTGGTCGCTAAGTCGAGGCATGATGGAGATGAGGCTCTACATATGTTGCAAGGATGTTTGCTCTATGTGGAGAGGTCGACATCGTGGATGATGGTGATCTTGGTGGATGGCTACCAGGATGGTATGTTGTCGAGGACGACAACGATTTCAGGTGGAGGAGGATGTAAGGCCTTCAGAAGATTGGTGCGACGGGCGCCGGCGAGTCATGCACGAGGGTGCGTGGGCGCACGACGGGCGCGCGCTGAATGGAGAAGCGACGAAACGATGAACGACCATGCGACGAAAGTTAAACATGGTGAAATAAAGTGCGAGGTTTATACCTGTGCGTGGAGGTTGGCTTACGGTTGTAAGGCCGGCTTGAATAAAGGTTGTAACGGGTGTGTTAACCCACGTTTGGGGGTCGACTGGAGTGCCACCGCCCACAAATGGTTCCACACTTAACTTGCATATATATACACTTACGTTGGAGCTCATTTGCAACACACTCGACTTGGAGATCTTCGCAAGGAACAAGAGACAAGTGCGCAGTTAAAGAAGGAGCTGCGCATATCTCATGCGCACTACCTTAAGGAGATTGTACGCTTGGTTGTAGACTTGGAATTAAGTTGAAGGTTGGGCAGGTGTGCCCGGGGTGAATTCTAAGGTGCGGTTCTTGGTGTAAGACTTGGCAAGGATTCTTGGTGGCTCGGGTGAGCACCGTCCTTTGTGCAAGATGCACAAGATGTTGTAAAGGCAGGTTTGCCTCTCTTTGTATTATTCGGTTAAGTGTGAGACTTGGTTTGGCCAAGACACACTTGAATTGTAAACTGATATTATTAATAAAATTGTCGGGCAGACTCACATTACGGGGAGTTGCCCCTCCCCTTTATACTTGTTGCAATTTTTATTGTTCTTGGTATAATTGCATGATGATAATGAATGAGTATGGGCTTCATTAAGTATAAAGGATAATTATGTTTACTTGGTTGCGAAATGCAAGCTAAGTAATGTTAAAGTGAAAGTAGGCATAGTCCACGAATGTTAGTATTGGTGAAAAGAAAGCGTTCGGTGGTGCCGCACCTTGCTATAAGCGGTTGGAAGACTACCCCAGGTGTAGGGGCGTGACAAGAGGGCTCGGATGCATCAACTACTGATCTTCCAGCCATCCTCTCTATTGAGATTGTTCGGCCTTTTTTCAGTCTCAAGGGCTTCCCTAACTTTTCGGTGATGGAATTGCGATACTTTAGCAATCACACTAGCTTCCTCGATGCAAACATGATGATTTGTTTTCTCCACATGCTCTGCTAAAGCGGAAGACTTGGTTCTCATATGCTTAAGGTCAGCTGCGTGCTCACTAATCCTTTGATTAATGGAGTGACTAGCCTCACCAATATAGGGGGTCCCACATAAGCAAGGAATAATATAGACCCCTTTCATGTCCTTGGGGTCAATAGGATCCTTCACAGATCTGAGGGACTTATGAATGGTGTTAAGAGGTCTAAAGGTTGTGGGGACATTATGATTTTTAAGAATCATTGCAATCCTATCCATGGTCCCTTGAACAAACGGAAGATGGACAACAGGAATCTGTTCTTTAGGTCCTATTTTGGCTGACGAATTCTTAGCTGCTTTGAGGAAAGCCTTTTGTCCCATGAGCCTGCTATAACCGTTCTCAACAAAGACATTAAGGAGATGGGATTTCCACTCATCAAAGCTCTTTTCATCAGAGATCCTTAAGGCACGAGTCGCAAGGGTATTGAGAACCCCCAACTTCTGATCCAGGAAATGGTGGGAACTAGCATGAAGATATTGCTCCGTATGAGTTCCCACCATTTCCCGGCCCAAAAGTTGGGGGTTCTCAATACCCTTGCGACTCGTGCCTTAAGGATCTCTGATGAAAAGAGCTTCGAGGAGGAGAAATCCCATCTCCTTAATGTCTTTGTTGACAACGGTTATAGTAGGCTCATGGGACAAAAGGCTTTCCTCAAAGCAACTAAGAATTTGTCAACCAGAAGAGGACCTAAAGAACAGATTCCTGGTGTCCATCTTCTGTTTGTTCAAGGGACCACGGATAGGATTGCAAGGATTCTTAAAAAGCATAATGTCCCTAGAACCTTTAGACCTCTTAACACCATTCGTAAGTCCCTCATATCTATGAAGGATCCTATTGACCCCAAGGACATGAAAGGGGTCTATATTATTCCTTGTTCATGTGGGACCCCCTATATTGGTGAGACTGGTTGCTCCATTAATCAAAGGATTAGTGAGCACGCAGCTGACCTTAAGCATATGAGAACCAAGTCTTCTGCTTTAGCAGAGCATGTGGAGAAAACCAATCATCATGTTTGCATCGAGAAAGCTAGTGTGATTGCTAAAGTGTCGCAATTCCATCACTGGAAATTTAGGGAAGCCCTTGAGATTGAAAAAAGGCCGAACAATCTCAATAGAGAGGATGGCTGGAAGATCAGTAGTTGCTGGGTCCCAGCCCTCTCCTCCTAGTCGTTTTCTTCCTTTCTTCCTCTCCCTTAAATAAACTATTAATTAATTTTTAATATGGTAATATTTTTCTAACACTTGAATTCTCTAATATTTATATATTTAAAAACTCTTTGACGATTAATTTAAACTTAATTTAATTATAATTAATTTATAAATTTAAATTTAAATTAATATATTTTATAATTAATTAATTTAAAATTAATATACTATTTTTTACCCTTAAATAGACTATTAATTAATTATTGTAATATGTTTCTAACACTTGAATTCTCTAATATTTATATTTCTAAAAACTCGTTGACTATGATTATAAAATTAATTAATTTATTTTTATTTATAAATATATGTCCCTTTAACTTATATTTTAATTAAAATATAATTTACTCTAATTTTAACTTTTATAACTAACTAATATTTATAAAATGGTTCATTTACATTTATTTTAATAAGAATATTAATAACCGAATTAACTTATTTAAATAAATAAAGTTTCTACCCCTTATCAAAGGTCAAATTAGCCATTACCTTGTCTAGAAAATTGGGTCATTGGATATTCTGCCCTATCTATTTAATGTGCAATGCGAGATCTACTCATTCAACTTGTCCTGACGATGAACCACACTGGTTGGTTTGAAACGCGTCGACAAAAGTATCTCTATGTGATTTTCGCCAAAGAATCTTCTCAAAAATTTGATATGGATCACAGAAGCCTAAATTCAGTAAGAGAATGAGTTCTGTAAGATTTATTACTGGCTTATTTCAATAACTTTAAATCCTTAACAACTTAAAAAGTCCGACAGTTTGAACTTTCTCTAATACCAGATGTAAGAACTGTAAATTCAGAGTTTAACAAGGTCTAACAAATTCATGTTCAGTAAATTGTGAATTCATGTTCAGTAAACTATGAAGCCTTTCAATTCGATATTTAACATAGTTTAACAATATTCTACTCACAAATATAAAATTTTAATACAGATTATCTATTCTTCTAATGAGTATCAACCTGTCTACTCTGTCGTGACTCTTGCTCGATGTAAGAACTATCTTCTCTGTCGTGACTCTTGCTCTTGCTCCTCCTGCGTTACCAAAAGACTATAAGCACCCAACCAAACTGAGCAGAACCTCGTTGCTCAGTCCAGTAAGCTTCTAAGTTGAGGCAGACTGTTCCGCCGTTCCCAGAACCTCAGATCAATCCACGCTCTTCCTTCCTGTCAATAATTTCAGTTTAGGATCCTTTTCCTCCTTTAGTTCTTCCGTTCGTTTTTCTCCTCCCCGTTAAATTCTTCCTTTTGGTTTATAAACTGATTCTTGGCGGTGGCCGTCCTTCCTCCAGCACCCACTGCTTCATTTCCTCACGACACCCTTCCCATGTCATGTCATGTATATTTCTTTTAAAAATATCTTGATTTTTAATTAACATTCCATTTTTTGATTTTATATAAAGGTTAAACTTACATTAAGATACTTTATCATTAGTTATATTTTTATTATTTTATTAGTTTGATTAATATAATTCATTTAATATTATTTTTATAAATAGGTCATTACAATGTTGTTGTTTTTTTTCAAATGGTGGTCTAAAGTCATCTGTGGGTAGAGATATAGAAATTTTATGTTTTATTAATATGAAAGTTTATTTTTTTTATGTCTTGGAATTGCAGATAAAATTATTGAGCCTTATTGAGCCTAGCTAACTCAATGCAGGTAAAGTTATTTCATTAGAATTCACAACTCTAGTAAATGACACGTTAATCATGGAGTTCCAAGATTTAATTGACAAAGAAAAAGATGCCCAAGATGTGAACAATTTCAAAAGATGAAGGAAAGGAGCAGCTTAGCGATTAAAGGATGATGGACAACTAAGTTAAAGTTTGTGTGAGTTTTTGGAATAGAATCATGATGATGATGTATTATGTGTCACATACATTTATTAGTAAGCAAGTCTAGGATGTTTTGTAGTGGTCTTTATAATGTATGTACTTGGTAAATCCAAGAATTGGAGTGTGTAATGTAAGCCTAATAAGGCATATGTACCCCCATAAAGTTCATGGTAATCTTAAAACCACTTTGTATTTGCAGTGTTGGTTTGTAACCACGTGTGAGAGTGAAGTGGATAGGGATTCCTGTAGGCATGGTTTAGGGTCAGCCGACAAAACCCTTGGCATGGTTGAGGGTGAGCCAAGAAAACCCTGGGCCTGGTTAAGTTGGGTCTGTGGTGAGCCTTGGTGGTTGAATTGAGTGCCTTGGTGGCAGAGTTGAGCCTTTGTGGTTGTGTTGAGCCTTCGTGGCTGAATTGAGTGCCTTGGTGGCAGAGTTGAATCCTGGTGGCTGTGTTGAGCCTTGGTGGTTGAGTTAAGCCTTGGTGGCTAAGAGACCTTCTTGGTCTGGTTGAGGGTAATCCGATAAAACCCAACACATGGTTATGGGTAATCTGATAAAACCCATGATGATGGAGGGGGGTTTGCAGGTGCAGGTACATGTATGCAGTTATAATGGTTGACATAACCATGTATGCCAAGGGCATCCTAGTAGACTGATGGTTACAATGGTTGGCACCCATGCATTTTGGTGGATGGTTGCTCCTTTATATTGATGTCAACATATTCTTTTGTTATGTTGGACTACAACTAGACTTCGCATATTGAGGTCGAGACAAGTAGTCATTAAAGGGGTGACTTTGAAATTGCAATTCCGACTTGTCTCAATTGTGATTCATTCTATCTATAGGACTCTGTTCCTATTCCTTAGAGTTGTTATATCTAGATATTTCTATATTGGTGTGTGGTTGAGATATTCTCTTAACCAAGTGATTGTGTGTCCAAGATTAGTTTACTTATCTTGAGACAACACTAAATGTATTTATATGTAACCTTATTTGATGTGAATAGAGAATCAGTGTGCGTTATCAAAATTTATCTAGAAAGTCTCCCCCTAATATTTGCTAAGATACCTTAGAGTTCTGTAACCATATTTTTTGAAAATTGGTGTCACTTCTTTGTAAATTGGTTTTGCGCCCTTGCTTGACATTGCTTCATCTTTTCAAGGTGTTCTTGGCTTAATATGTTTAGTCTCTTTCTCTCTTAAGTTATTATCTTCACCTTGGCCATTGACTCAACACTGTTCCAACAACTAGTATGTTTGTCTTTCCTTTCTATTCATGCAATATTGTTTATTTGGAATACAAGGCATAATTGTTTCTACTGTATCAAAAACAGTCTAAAAAATGTTTTCCAATGTTCTATGTAATGTCTCCACTAACATAAAACATGAATGTTATATCCTAAAGTAACAAATTATCAAATAAGGGAAAGAAATAAACTCTCTCAAGAATCATTAGGCTGTGCAAAATCCAAAATGCATGAAATTGGGTTCATCTTCTAGACTCTCGTGGCGCATGGGGAAGATATTGCCCTTTTAAAACAAGAAACTCAATGGTTAAGAAATTGTTTAAGTGAGTTCATGGCCAACTCACCAAGGATACTCTTTCTAAAATCTTAATATAGTTGAAGAAGACTATGTCCTACAACAACAACCTTAATTGGACTAGGCAAAGCAAGAATTTGGATAGAGTTAGGTAAATTTAGATCTAAAGCTATAACCTCTCTTTTATCAATGTTTCTAAAAGTTTAATTCCCCGTTTTTTTTTAAATATGCACCTACAAGTATAGTAGAAAACTCCTACTCCCCTCAATTTTTTTATTTTTTTCCATAAATCCTTTTGCTCTTCCAAGCTTCTGCATTTTTAATGAAATAGGTTTATAATCCGTTGTTGTTCAACTTAGTTCTAACCATATTTTTGATAAAAATTATAACCATTTCTATAATTAGAAAGAAATAAAAAAAATGTGGTAAACAAATAAGTTTCTCTAGGGTTAGGGTGGCTAAGAAGAAAACAATGATAAAGAATGATCCCCTGCGGTGCGTATTGCTAAAAAGGAACAACCATATGACCTCTTTCTATTCTAAGAATTCTATTAAATTCACCACCCTCTCACGAGATTCGTACCACTAAGCGTGTCTTCGTAGTAGTTTATACGTGCGGCAACTCTGAAAATATTTATGCAGTAACACTAAGACTCATGACATGACGTAATGTTCGTAAATGTGAAGTGTTAAAGATCCATTCACCAAGACTTTGGAAGAAGTGACGAGCCCACAATGGATGCAGAGTCTGATCTCACAAAGAAAGTGGGAACACTCAGCACCTTGGGCTAAAACTCATGACAGTGAGGACATGACATAACGTTCGTATATGTGAAATGTTAAAAATGACATAACGTTCGTAAATGTGAAATGTTAAAGACCCATTTACCAAGGCTTTGGAAGAAATGACGAGCCGAAGTGACGAGCCTGCAATCGATGCAAAGTCTGATCACACAAAGAAAGTGGGAACACTCAGCGCCTTGGGCGGGGGTAGCAAGCCATCCGGAGAAACCATGCATTATGCGTGGATTCATGTCCGTGTTTGGAGGCTTGGATTTAGGTAATCCCTTGATCAAAGCAAATGTGGGATTATTGAATTGAGGTGTTGGGTTTTCCTTTTTTCGATAATTTGTCTTATTTAGATTGCATGTGTGAAGAAGATAAGATATTTTCAATTACTTTTTAAAGGGAAAAATGGGGAAAATTGTTGGCATGTAAATGTAAGATGAAGTTGGTAGGATTGTTTGGCTATTGGCATGTACATGTATGATGAATTTAACATGAGAAAAAAAGCAAAGAGATGTGTACTTCAGAAATAGTGTGGAGTTTGGAATTGGTATGAAGTTTGGAGTTGGAAAATCAACTAGCACATACATGCATTACAGTGTTTATATGATATGTTTATTCAAAGTACAGTTAAATTTAGGTGGGGCAGGAAGGTTAGGAATATATTAGTATTTGCTTGTTAAAAAAATGGCAAAATTTAGGTGGGATAGGAAGGTTAGGAATATATTAGTATTTGCTTGTTAAAAAAAATGGCAAAGAGATGTAGATTTAGATGGAAATAGCATACAATTTGGAATTGGTATGAAGTTTGGAGTTAGAAAATGAAGTTATATGAAAAGTTTATCCTTAAAAAAAATGGTAAACTGGGTTATACTTAAATTCACTTATATTTAAATTTGGGGAATATATTAGTATTTGCTTGTAGCTGTGTTCACTGAAAGGTCAGTGGAAATTTGAAAAATTTAAAAGATAAAAAATATAAAAAATGATATAAAAAAAATATATTTAAAAATTAAACAAAACATTTATAAATAATGGAAGTTTCAAAATAAATCAAATATATAAATATAATAAAATAGTATGCATATATATAATTAATAGAATATTATGTTTATATATATATATATATATATATATATATATATATATATATATATATATATATATATATATATATATATAGATATATCTATATATATATATATATATATATAAAGTATTATAATGTAACAAACGATATAATAAAGTATAAAATGATAATTATTAATAATGATACTTATATATTTTTAAAGTTATAGTGAAGTGAGACACTAAAGAGGTGTATGGAATTTTATATATGAAAGTCTTTGTTTGTGGGAAAGGGACCCACCTACACTCAATAATTTGATTACTAAAGTTTATAGAGGCATACATACTCTATCCGTCACTAGATTTAAACATGTGACCTCGTATAGGGACACACATGTTCTTGACCAGTAGGCCCACTCAAACTGTACTTATAATAATCTAATTTTAAGGTCATGACCAAGTGAGATCCCAAATTAACATATGAGGCCCCTTTGTTTGTGGACAAGAAACCTATATTCATACAACAATTTGATGAAGATATACATATTTTATCCCTTTTATATGTGAAGCTATAACCTCTTACTAGAAAAACCAAAAATCTTAACTATTACTCCCACTTAATAATACTAATAAATATTGTATATGAAAAATAAATATAAGTAAATATATAATAAAATAAATAAATAAACGCCAGAAAATAGTATATAATATATATAAAAATAAAGATAAAGAACCTTTTGAATTATCCTTTAAATTAAAAAAAACTAAAAGAAAACTTTCCTAATTTTCTTAAACATAGCAAAAATCTAATAGTAATAATTAAGAGTTTTTGAGAAATATGACCATTACTAAAAAGTAAAGCTATTGATGTCCATTTTTATTCCTATAAAAAAAATCAAATAATCTTATCTGGCTTCCATTCACCTATATAAAAAAACGAAGAGGAAAGATTAAAGAAAGAACATGCCCCATCACACTTTTAAGGGTATAAATCCATGGAATGCCTTAAGGCTCAAAATAAAAATACAATTTTATTGTCAACGCAATGAAGTATGAAGTATTGCAAATTTATAAAATGTTATTTCATTGAGAATTAATAGAAGGTAAATTAAAAGGAAACGGTAATGGATGGACAAAAGGTTTTAAAAAGGGGGGAATATGCTCGCTTGAAGTAGGACCATTTACCTGATGCCGTCCATTGAACTTCGTTTCAACGATTCCACTGGTAAGAGTCTCATACATACATACCAGTGGCAATTCTTAATGCTTACATTCTTAAGCTGCTTTTAAAAAGTGGCAATTATGGGCTCATATATAGCTCTAAAGTGTTGTGCAAACCTCAGGTCACTATGACTGAATTTCTTATGAAATGACCTTCATACTTCTAGTACTCTTCTCATAGTTGTAGGGCACCATCATAGTTTTCAACATTCACTTTGGAAGTAAATTTGGTTGGTTTGGGATAGTCAATGTTACCTACGGTAGGGATTACGTGGAAGAGATGTTTAATCATAATTAGTAACTCTTTGTTGTTATATGACGTGGATAAGGTCTTTACCTTAACCCACGAGATGCCATTGAGGTGTTTGGAGTCAGGGTGTGGTAATATGTATATGGATTTATGGAGATGACGTGGAAGTGGGATGGTACAGGTTTGTGTAAGAAAATGTGCTACAAGTTGTTAATGATGTTTATGGAAAATTTTATGTTGTAATATTTGTAGGTGGGTTAATTTTTCTTGATTTTTCCATATACAAAATTACTAATTTTCATTTTTGTCGCTTGTGGGATGGTGAAGGTTTGTGCAAGAAAATGTCTTACAAGTTGTTGTCAATGATGTTTATGGAAAATTTTAGGTTTTAATATATGGAAGATTTTAGGTTCTAATATTTGTAGGTGGTAGGTGGGCTAATTTTTTGTAAACAAAATCACTAATTTCTATTTTTTATAAAAATGCTTAGGCCAAATTTTACAATATAAAATTATTTTATTTTAAAAATTGTCACCATTATATAGATACTATAAGTCATTATAAATTTGAATAATTTTACAAATATATCAATAAATATTTTAGATTTTGCATATCAGTAACTAGTAAAATTCACCAATATTTTTAAATTTCAAGATAATTTTCTAATTATTTAAAATGTCAAACCAGATGTTCACTTAGGTTTTCTAACTGGGATTGGAAAATAGTTTGGAGTTTATGTTGAAGGCTTTATCATTATGTCGGAGAATCTTATTTGGAAATACAAGACATTGAGCATTATGAATTTATTTATTGGGTTGAAAGAAATTTCGTAGGCTTATGGGTGAGCATTATGAATTTATTTATTGGGTTAAAAGAAATTTCAAATGCCGATGGGTGTTTTTTATTCAAATGATTATGCATTAATTTTTTATTTTGTTTTTTAATTTTGATTTTATAATTAGAAATCAAAGATTTTAACATATTTCCGTTATCTTCTTTGATTGAATTGTCAATAGTAAACTTATCACATCTCTAAATTTATTAAACTTATCACATCTCTAAATTTATTATTATAATTTTACGTTTACTTAATTTAATTATAAATTTCTTATATTATCCATTAATATTCTTTTTAATAATAAACTCATTACATCATCTCTAAATTCATGATTGTATTTTAACATTTATTTAATCTAATTATAACATGTCTTATATTATCCATTAATATTCTTTTTAATAATAAACTCATTACATCATCTCTAAATTCATGATTGTATTTTAACATTTATTTAATCTAATTATAACATGATTGTATTTTAACATTTATTTAATCTAATTATAATTTTTTATACCGCTTATTGAAAAGTGAAATTTTTTTATACCACTTATTGATGGCCACTCATCATATTAATGAAAAGTGAAATGCCTTTCACCGTCCTTGTTATTCTTATGAAATGTTCTTTGTTCTTGGTTTCCATGCCATTTAAAAATTGGTTTGCTGAAGTAACAACATAGACCTATAGACATTCAGTAGCCTAGATTTAATTAATTACACTAGTTTATTTATAATTAATAATAATATACATAAACACAGCGTAAATATGTTTTACGTTTTAAATAACCAACTTCAAATAAATGAAAGAGTTGATGCCATTTTAATAGAATGATAGCGTTGCTATCCTCCATCTTTATCCCATAAAATTATGGAATCATTTGATAATGGTGCTGTCCTCCATGGGGATCATTGGGTTTTAAGAAGACATTTTTTATTAATTGATATTGATTTCCCTTATATTATATTATATATATATATATATATATATATATATATAACCCGAAATGAATTCATTCATGGTAGTAATGCAGTTATTTTCTTCCAATAAAATATTAAAAAAAATCAAATTTCATTTACTCCTCGTTAATTTGTTATGTATGTGTTAGCTCTGCTACATACTTTAACAGTTGGAGGATAAAATATAGGCCTGGCCGTGTTGTTCATGCTCAAAGAGGACTCACATCATTTATCCTTCCCGTTCTCCTTCACCCCGCTTACTCCCTTTCACCCCCGCTGCCTCTATTTTTCCCTTCATACCCGGCATAAACCCCTGTTTCTTTAAGCCCCAAGCGCTAAGTTTAAAATCCCATGGCACCATATCCACGTGACCCCACGCCTCCATAACCCTTCGTCGCCTTTTAATCTTAGCCGTTGATCCCCGACACCATGATCCAACGGCTCTCCTGTCACATCAATCGAACCAACCTGCGCAATTAAATATCCACTGTCCGATCGCATTTGTTGCGATCCCACAGCATCCGCTTCCCCTGCTGCTGTAACATAACCACGTGATAACGCGCGATAAATAGCGGTTTTCCCGCCCCTCTGCTACCACGCGTCACCTTCCGAGTGGTATCGCTCCCCCGCGTACGATTACCGCCCGACCCCCGATAGCGGTGCGAGCAATACCGCTTATCGCTCAAACCCGCTCTCCCTGCCCGATAAACTCCATGCATCTTCCACGCCCGATGACCGTTGGATCTGTCTGCCCGAGATCCAACGGCTTGCGTTCATCCCACTCCCGTATTTCCCGATACCCTCCGCCAAACAATCCCAGCCGTCTGTTTTCTAGATCCTACGGCTGATCTTCCTCCATCATCCAGCCCGCCTGTTTACCATGCAGTACGTGACCTCCGATCATTCCGTGCACCCAAAGGATGGATGTAACCAGTTCTCGGTACCGCTTGTAATAGGTCCTCAACCACCATATTCAAGAGGCAGTATGGCCGAGAAGGAAAGGTACAAAGCCGAGCAGGTGAATGCATTCAATAGTTATGGAATTTCATACAACACTCCACCTACTCGAGAAGATCAGATTCATTCATTGAAGCAGGCAGGTTGCACCAGAGACTCCATCAGACAGTTAAAGTAGTTGATGGTCAATTATGACCCCTCCACGCCTAGAATAGCAGAACATTTTTGTAATCAAACTCTATATATACCCAGAAAAGAGATGTAATCAGGGTTGATGGTTGTTGTTTTGATGTAAAGTTCAACTTCTGGAGACTTTAACTGCTTTGATACTTGCAACGTCTTGTCTTCATTTTCAGCTAATACAAGCTTCTTTTTTTGTTAATTGCTCATCTTCCATCTCTTTTATGTTCTAGGTTGTGCTTGATATGCATTCTTCCTGAACTCTTTATGTTTGTCATTACAGTAGCTGTCATCCTACCTTTGTGTTTAAATTTTTCATGTATCAGTGAATGTGTTGTTCAGGTTTCTGTTAACTTAGTGTCAGAGAGCTGTCATCCTGTCTGTGCATTAAGAAATATATTTGCAAACTTCTTTACTGGTTGTAGCCGACCATCACATGGTCTTCTGCATCTGCTAGTGTGGTCAGTGTTCTCCATATTCACCCAATCTTTAAACTATGAGTAATTGGTGGTCTAAAGCCTTGTAGTCTGGGGGTGTTCACACATGTCTGGAGTTAAGCATAGTAGAAGTGGTTATCTGGCTTGAACAAACATCATTCCTTCCATTCACCCATTTCCAACATTAATTTGAGTTTGTAATGTTCCCGAGCATCTCCGATATACAACCTAGGAGAGTTTCTTGGGGTGATAACATTAATTGGCGCTATTGCCGGGGAGAGGAGATTGAGGCTCAGCTTCCCTGGGAGAACGACACAGTTCCATTCTTTGATGATAGACAAAGTTTGGACACATTTCTGATTGTAATCATCTATCTGGCGACTCTAGTGGAGACCCTACCTGGTGGCAACTCCACATTACAGTTCTGGCTCAGTTTGTGAGGCATACCCGGAGAAATCCTCAGAAATCACTTGCTGACCCAGTGCCTGACCGTGATAAGATTGTTAAGCAGAAGAAGACATCACAAAAAGGAGCATTAGGATCAGGTATAGTTGAAAATACATAGTTTGAAGATATAGAGCCTAGTATTGCTAGTGAGAAAATTCCTTCAGAGATTCATACAGCTCCTTGTTCATTAAGTTCCCCATTGGATCTTAGTCCAATGAAAGCCTCCCACACAGTCCATCATATTCCCTTGTGTATGTCATCTATTTCATTACTTCCTACCATTCAATCTGCCAGTATCCTTCCACATATCCCAGTAATGGTAGGCCAGCAAGCTCCCACAAAGATGGAAAGAATTATAGCAGCTAGGTATGGACCCTTGGTCTTGCATATTCCTTTGAATGCCATGCCTGCAGGAGAATACCAGAAATACATGCCTAAGTTCACTGGTACAGAAGGGGTGACAACTAAAGAACACCTTGAATCTTTCTATAGTTATGCCGATAACCTGGATATCAGTGAAAATGATGTGTGGATGAGAGCGTTTGTGCAGAGCCTTGACGGAGAGGCTAGGAAGTGGTTCAGAGAATTGGCCCCTAGGTCTATTACTGATATTGAAGCCCTAGATGATGCATTTTTGAAACACTGGGGAGATAAAAAAGATTTGTTGTATTACCATACTGAGTTTGGTAACCTGAAGAGGGAAAATGGGGAATCATTGCATGATTTTAACAAAATATTTAATCGTATGTATAGCAAGATACCAGCTAAAGTAAAGCCTACCCCCACCTCTGCCAAACTTGCCTATGCCAATTCTTTTGACTCTGATTTCTGCTTGCTTTTAAGAGAAATAAGATGTGCCACTCTAGCTGAAATGCAAGATGCAGCACTAGATGTGGAGTCTAATATTATGGCCGCAGAGAAGTTAAAAAGTCATGCTGATAGAAGGAGGCAGAGAGGTGAGGCTTCTTCTTCCTCTGCTTCATCTTCGGAACCTAAATTAGATAAGATGGCTAAAATGATAGAGTCATTAGCTGCTAAGATATCTAAGCTGAAAGTTAAGTAGAGTCCTAGCAAATACAGCTCCTTGTTCATTAAGTTCCCCATTGGATCTCAGTCCAAAGAAAGCCTCCCACACAGTCCATCATATTCCCTTGTATCTGTCATCTATTTCATTACTTCCTACCATTCAATCTGCCAGTATCCTTCCACATATCCCAATCATGGCAGACCAGCAAGCTCCCTCAAAGATGGAAAGAATTATAGTAGCTAGGTATGGACCCTTGATCTTGCCTGTTCCTTTGAATGCCATGCCTGCAGGAGAATACCAGAAATACATGCCTAAGTTCATTGGTACAGAAGTGGTGACAACTGAAGAACACCTTGAATCTTTCTATAGTTATGCTGATAACCTGGATATCAGTGAAAATGATGTGTGGATGAGAATGTTTGTCTAGAGCCTTGACGGAGAGGCTAGGAAGTGGTTCAGAGAATTGGCCCCTAGGTCTATTACTGATATTGAAGCCCTAGATGATGCATTTTTGAAACACTGGGAAGATAAAAAATATTTGTTGTATTACCATACTGAGTTTGGTAACCTGAAGAGGGAAAATGGGGAATCATTGCCTGATTTTAACAAAATATTTAATCGTATGTATAGTAAGATACCAGCTGAAGTAAAGCCTACCCCCACCTCTGCCAAACTTGCCTATGCCAATTCTTTTGACTCTGATTTATGCCTGCTTTTAAGAGAAAGAAGATGTGCCACTCTAGCTGAAATGCAAGATGCAGCACTAGAGGTGGAGTCTAATATTATGGCCGCAGAGAAGTTAAAAAGTCATGTTGATAGAAGGAGGCAGAGAGGTGAGGCTTCTTCTTCCTCTGCTTCATCTTCGGAACCTAAATTAGATAAGATGGCTAAAATGATAGAGTCATTAGCTGTTGAGATATCTAAGCTGAAAGTTGAGCAGAGTCCTGGCAAAGCAAGGTTTCAAAACAAATTTGCTCCAAGAAATCCAACTCCATTCAGAAGAGCAAGTGAACAATTACAGATCATTTAGAGGGGTAAGGAAGCAAATGAAGAACAAAAGGATAAGGCTCCTTTCCAAAATGTAGTCATGGAGGAGGAACAATTTGAAGAGGAGGATGAAATTCGTTGCATGGAAGATAAAGGTAATGATACCTTTTTGACATTGGCTACGTATGAAGAATCATTGCTACAGGACCAAATTAGTCAAGAGTGGGAAAGAGAGGCTGTTCTACAGATTGGTGAACAACAGAGATATAATCTGACGTCAAAAGCAAGAAATTTCAAGGATCACTTTGCCCAAAGAGCCGATGTCCAAATAGAGCAACAGAATATCAGCCAGAAAAGACCAGCAGCTGATCTAGTCATCCTAAACACACCATCTCAAGAGGTAAGAGGTCCTGACAGGTCCCCTTCCCCTTTCAACTTTGAGTCAGAAGTCCAGAAGTTAAAAATATCTGTGCCTCTGATAGAACTGGTAAAGAGTGAAGTTTTTAGAAAGCCTATCCTTGAGGCTCTTGAGTTGAAAGCCACACAAATCTCCACTGACTATGTCAATTTGGAAGATGATAAGCCTGCAGTTGTGCTTAGCCCCATGATCGAACCTGTTGATAATAATTCTCCATCATTTTATGTCTCCTTGACCATTCGTGACAAAATCCTCCACAACTGCCTGCTAGACATAGGGGCCAACCACAATTTGATGCCTAAAGCTGTCATGGAAGAGTTAGGCCTTGACATCACCAGAGCATATAATGATTTATCCTCATTTAATTTAAGAAAGGTGAAATGCCTTGGATTGTTCAAAGACCTGGCCATTACCCTAACTCAGCTACCCATGAAGAGCATGATGATGGATATTGTGGTGGCGGATGTCCCTCCTAAGTTTGGCATGCTGCTGTCTAGAGGGTGGATTAAGAGACTAAGTGGTACATTACAAAATGACCTATCTTATGCCACTGTCCCAGTTTTTGGAGGAGAAAGCAGGAGATTGTACAGAGAAGCACAATTGGCCTACATCATCAGTGATGAGAAGAATCCTTCTAATCATCCCATTTATGCTGTGGACACCGACTTTGGAGCTTGTATCCTCCAAATTAAAGAATCCCAGAGGGCCTCAATGTAGATTAAGAAGCCAACAAATTAGGTCAAGGGAGAGCAAGGAAGTCAGGTTTGGGAGATGTTCTTTGATGGAGCATGTTCCAGGGAGACTGCAGGAGCAGGGGTGGTGCTGATATCTCCAAAACAAGAAAGCACACATCTGTCTTTTAAGCTAGCTTTTCAAGTCATGAACAATATAGTAGAGTATGAGGCTTTGCTATTGGGGCTTAATACAGCTAACGACAGAGGAATCAGAAACCTAAAGGTGTTTAGAGATGCTGATCTTATCATTCAACAAGTACAAAAAACATTTCAAGCAAAGCACCCAAGGCTGAGAGCATACAGAGATGAGGTATGGAGACTCAAAGATTCCTTTGATAATTTTTGTATCTCATATGTCCCTAGAGCCAAAAACTAGCTGTGTCTGCTAGTATGTTCATCCCTCCCATGCCTCCCAGACTAGTTTATGAAGTTCAGATGAAATATAGACCATCCTTTCCTGATAATGTCATCATTGGAAAGTTTTTGCAGATGATAATGAAGTGAATAGATTCTTGCAAGTCATTGAGTTCTATGAAATGCAAATTTACCAAGAGAATGAAGCCTTGGAAGAAAATCCTCAGTCTCAGCTTAGAAACAGAGTTGGAAAAGATAGAATTGTTCAACTGCCTAGCAATCATATACCTAAGGGTCTAGTTCCGTTAGTGAAGCTGTTTGACCAAAATGATGTGCCTTATAAGGCTGCCCAAAAAGAAGACCAATCTGCAGTCTATAAGCATAATATAGGGAGTCCACGTCAGCTAAGATGTATAAATCTGTCCGCCCATTTATCTGCTGACCAAAGTTTTGAGTACTGGAATTTAATGAAGCAATTTGATGATGTCTTTGCCTGGGAATATAGTGACCTGAAAACATATGAAAGTAAGATTATCCATCATAAAATCCCTTTAGAGAAAGACACCATCCCTTTCAAGCAAAAGCTGAGACCAATAAATCCTTTGCTCCTCCCTTTGATTGAAAAAGAAATAAAAAAGTTACTGGATGCCAAAATCATAGCCCCTCTCAGATACTCAAAATGGGTAGCCAACATAGTGGTAGTGAGGAAGAAAAGTGGAGAAATTAGACTCTGTGTTGATTTCAGAAACTTGAACAAATGCTCTAAAAAAGACAACTATCCTCTACCCAAGATGGAGAATTTGTTGCAGAAGGTCTCAGGAGCCAAAGTGATGTCTTTCCTGGATGGATTTTTAGGCTATAACCAGGTTGCTGTACATCCAGATGACCAAGAGAAGACTGCCTTCACCACTCCTTGGGGCACTTTTATTTATTCCAATATTCCTTTTGGATTGATGGATGTTGGAGCCACCTTTCAGAGAGCTATGGATATATCATTTGTGGGGGAGAAGGACAAGTTTGTCCTTATTTACCTTGATGATATAACAATATACTCCAGTAGCCATCATGACCATTTGTAGCATTTAAAGAAAGTGTTCCTGTAGTGTAGAAGGTTTGGGATTTCAGTCAATCCTAAAAAATCATAGTTTTCTTTAGAAGAGGGTAAGCTGTTAAGACATATTGTTTCTGTTGCAGGTGTCCGAATTGACCCAGAAAGAGTAAAAGAGTATATACCTTGTCTGTCCTGAGATCAAAGAAAGGCATCCAGTCCTTTCTCGGCAAAATAAAATTTGTGAGGAGGTTTATCCCAAATTTTGCAGATCTTCTAAAGAATATTACCTCCATGTTAAAAAAGGGGTCGGAGATCAAATGGATTGATGTAGCAAGAAGATCCTTCAAGTCCATTAAGAATGCTATTACGGAGCTCCCACTTTAAGAAGTCCAGAATACAGCCAGGAGTCCCATATATTTTCATTTGCCTCTGAAGACACCCTTGCAGCAGTTTTATTGCAAGAAGATGAAGAAGGCTCAGAGCATCCAGTGGCTTTCTTCAGCAAAACATTGAGGGATGCTAAGCTGAGGTATGATATCATTGAAAAATAGGAATATGCTCTTATTAAGTCTTTGAAAGCTTTCAGAGTTTATATTATGCATTCCAAGATAATTGCATATGTACCCTCTGCTTCAATAAAAGATGTCTTAACACAGCGTGATGCTGATGGAAGAAGGGCTAAATGGATTGCAAAGTTAATTGAATTTAATATAGAATTGAAGCCCACCAAGCTTGTCAGAGGTCAGGGCCTTTCCAAACTAATGGCTGAAGAAAATTGCAGATCATTGGACATAGATTTCATGAGCACAATTGCAGAAAATGGTCAAACATAAGAGGAGGAAGCAGCTGAACCAGGGAAAGGACAGTCATTAACATAAAATCTAGCTTTTTGTGATTGGTACTCTGCAATAGCTAAATTCTTGTTGAAGCTAGAAATCCCTCTAGGCCTTAGTTCAAGCCAAACCAGAATTGTTAAGCTCAGGATAGCAAAATATTGCATTCATGAAGATTTGCTCTATTGGAGGGACCCATCTGGAGTGCTTTTGAGGTGTTTGGATGAAGAACAATCGATGGAGGTTATGCAACAGTTTCATTCCAGCATATGTGGAGGGCATCATTATTGGAAAACTATAGCCCACAAGATCCTCAGAGCTGGGTACTATTGGCCCACCTTGTTTACTGATGTCTTCTCATTTGTTAAATCATGTGACAGGTGCCAAAGATTTGAAGGAAAACAACAATTGAAGTACCTGACCTTAAAACCAATACATGCAAATGGTCCTTTTAAGCAATGGGGCTTGGATTTCATTGGAGAAATCAATCCACATTCCAGTGGCCAACACAGATGGATATTAGTAGCCACTGACTACTTCACTAAGTGGACTGAAGCAATCCCTACCAGAAAGGTTGATCATAAGGTGGTCATGAGGTTCTTGACAGAGAATATCTTCACCAGATTTGGTTGTCCACATAAAATAATTACAGAAAACGCAACAGCATTCAGGGTAAAAGAATTGGTGGAAATGTGTGACTCAATGGGCATTAAGCTGGTTCATTCCACCTCATATTACCCGCAAGGCAATGGTTTAGCAGAATCTTCCAACAAGAGCCTGATAAGGATAATTAAAAAGCTGCTAGAAGACAATAAAAAGAACTGGGATTCTAAGCTCAAATATGCACTGTGGGCTGACAGAGTGACCATTAAGAAATCCACAGGCAATTCTCCATTCAAGTTGGTGTACGACACTGAAGCTGTATTCCCAATTTAGTTAATTCTCCCTATGGCAAAGTTCCTAAAGGAAGGACAAGATGAGGATGAAGACATGGCAAAGAGGATCACTGATTTAGCAAAGGTACATCAAATCAGGGAACAGCTGGTTGAAAGGTCTATAGCACATCAGGAAAAGATCAAGGAAGCTTTTGACAAAAAGACAAAATCAGATAACTTTCAGGTTGGAGATTTGGTTCTGAAGTGGAATGAATTGAAAGAAAAGAAAGGAAACCATGGGAAGTTTGATGCCTTCTGGACAGGGCCTTTTATTATTTCTCAGATCCAGGGGAACAATACCTTCATGCTGAAAAGTACGGGAGGAGAAGCAGTTTTTGATGGCCTAGTTAATGGGCGTTTTCTGAAAATTTATGTTATTTAAGGTCTTTTTGGCCTTAAAATTGTAAATATGTTGTTGTATCAGTTTTAGTGTAGGTCCAGTTAGACTCCATACCCAATGGAACACTAGAAAATTTTTCTAATTTGTTTTCACAGGAAAGGCAATGGTCTGCAGTTCTTGAGACCTCACAGGGAGGATCTCATCCACAGAAGGAGCCAGTGTTAGCTCTGCTACATACTTTGATAGTTGGAGGGTAAAATACAGGCTTGGTCGTGTTGTTCATGCTCAAAGAGGACTCACATCAGTCATCCTTCTCATTCTCCTTCACCCCGCTTACTCCCTTTCACCCCCGTTGCCTCCATTTTTCCCTTCATACCCAGCATAAACCCCTATTTCTTTAAGCCCCAAGCGCTAAGTTTAAATTTCCCATGGCACCATATCCACATGATCCCATGCCTCCATAACCCTTCGCCGCCTTTTAATCTCAGCTGTTGATCCCTGACACCATGATCCAATGGCCCTCCCGTCACATCAATCGAACCAACATGCGCAATTAAATATCCACCGTCCGATCGCATTCGCTGCGATCCGAAAGCATCCACTTCCCCCACTGTCGTAACATAACCGCGTGATAACGCACGATAAATAGCGATTTTCCCACCCCTTTGCTGCCATGCATCACCCTCTGAGTGGTATCGCTCCCCCGCGTATGATTACCGCCCGACCCCCGATAGCAGTGCGAGCAATATCGCTTACCACTCAAACCCACTCTCCCTGCCCGATCAACTCCGTGCATCTTCTGTGCCTGACGACCGTTGGATCCGTCCACCCGAGATCCAACGACTTGTGTTCATCCCGCTCCCATATTTCTTGGTACCCTCCGCTAAAAAATCCCAGCCGTCTATTTTCTAGATCTTACGGCTGATCTTCCTCTATCATCCAGCCCGCCTGTTTACCATGCACTATGTGACCTCCGATCGTTCCATGCACCCAAAGGACGGATGTATCCAGTTCTCGGTACCACTTGTAATAGGTCCTCAACCACCATATTCAAGAGGCAGTATGGCCAAGAAGGAAATGTACAAAGCCGAGCAAGTGAATGCATTCAATAGTTATGGAATTTCATACGACACTCCACGTGCCCGAGAAGATCAGATTCATTCATTGAAGTAGGCAGGTTGCACCAGAGACTCCATCAGATAGTTAAAGCAGTTGGTGGTCAATTATGACCCCTCCACAACTAGAATAGTAGAACATTTTTGTAATCAAACTCTATATATACCTAGAAAAGAGATGTAATCAGGGTTGATGGTTGTTTTTTTGGTGTAAAGTTCAACTTCTGGAGATTGTACCTGCTTTGATACTTGCAGCGTCTCGTCTTCATTTTCAGCTAATACAAGCTTCTTTTGCTGTTAGTTGCTCACCTTCCATCTCTTTTCTGTTCTAGGCTGTGCTTGATATGCATTCTTCCTGAACTTTTGATGTTTAGCATTAGAGGAGCTGTCATCCTACCTTTGTGTTTAAATCTTGCATGTATCAGTGAATGTGTTGTTTAGGTTTCTGTTAACTTAGTGCCAAAGAGTTGTCAGCGTGTCTGTGCATTAAGAAATAGATTTGCAGACTTTTTTATTGGTTGCAGCTAGCCATCACATGGTCTTGTGCATTTGTTGGTGTGGTCAGTGTTCTCCATATTCACCCAGTCTTTAAACTGTGAGTGATTGGTGGTCTAAAGCGTTGTAGTCTGCGGGTGTTCACGCATGTTTGGAGTTAAGCATAGTAGAAGTGGTTATTTGGCTTGAACAAGAATCATTCCTTCCATTCACCCATTTCCAACATTAAGTTGAGTTTGTAATGTTCCCGAGCATCTCCGATTTACAACCTAGGAGAGTCTCTCTGGGTGATAACAGTATGATCGTTGTATTGATTTTCTTTTAAAGATGGTTGTATTGTTATTTTATTTCTATTCTAAGTTTATTTGTGATGGGAATTTGTCACCTCTATAAGTGTTAATGTCCTTAATGAAATCCCTTTAATCACATGGCTCTACATTTTTATGATCTAACCCATTATTAACCCTGCTGCTCTGCTTTTACCTATTTTAACTGGTTGCCTTCATTTATTGTACATCAACTTTCTAATGTAAATTTATTACAGTGAATCTGTCATGTTTTTCCACCATTCCACATTAGGTAGCTTTACATTCATCATCCTTTTGTAGATTTCATCTGCCTCTATGTACTTTGCGAAATTGGCTTAGTGAGGAACAAGTGTTTCACCTCATGCTCTAGAAAAAACAAGTTCTCCAATGTGTCATATAACACTTTGCCTGTTGGCAGGGCTTTAATTGCAGAAGAACTTGCTTATTCTTTAGCCAATTTTCTTAATCTATCTCCATAGTCCAGCTGAGGCATGAGCTTGTCATTGATGACCATGGGACTAGGAAGACCCTCCTCCCTCAAAATCTGAAACTTAGTCGTGAAACTATCAATGGCTACCTGCATGTTATGGCACTTCTCTTCTAAGTTAAGCATAAGTTTTCTTCTGGAAAGAACCTTCCTAATCTCCAGAATGGCCTCAGTCCCATCTTCTATGTTAAGCTCATGGAGCTCATATCTGTTCTTGTTGTTTAGAAAGTGGATGAGTCGATTGGCATCCTCTCGTTTATTCCCCAATTCTTCCTTTACTTTTTGGATAGCTTCAATAGCTATCTTCACTAATTCTGTCTGCTCAAATATAACTTGAATTGGTGTCCAAATATCATTGACAGAGTCAATGATATTAGCCCAGAGAATTTCTTTGGTTTGTTCCAATGGTTTCTGTAGTGTTAAATCCTTCTCCAGGATTTTGATTCTCTCACCCATTCTTAGTGCCTTTTGTGTTTCTTCTTTTTGTTGGAGTTGGCAAGTTTACAATTAGTTTCCAGACTTGCTAGTTTTTCTTTAGTCTCTTCATCTCTGTAGCCTGGAGAGACATCTCTTCCATAGCTTTTACTAATTCTGCTGCTTTCTCTCCCTGTGTACCTATTGTTGTTGTAGACTTTGCTGTTATTGGCAATGCTATGGTAGGTGGAGTTGTGGGTGCCAATGATGCTGCTAGTGTGGAAGAAACTATTGTAGATATTGTGGGAATGACAGTTCTAGAAGTTGTGGCCAAGTCACTTTTCTTCGACTGAATTAAAGTGTCCAACCCCTTCTCTGTCTCCTCGAGTTGATCGTTTAGTTTTAGGACCAAGTCCATGAGCTCTTCATGTCCTTGTTGTACTTCTAGGAATTCCTTTGTCTGTGGGTGATGCAGCTGGGGTATCTTTAGCTGCTTCTTGAGTGTAGCAATGTCATCATTTTTCTTTTTAATCAGCTGCTCTGCAACTTTTACATCTTTGGTATCGTGTCCCAATTCAATCACTAAGTCCTCTAAGGACTTGATTCTATTATCCTTGTCCTATGAGGAGGCCTTCTCCAACTGAAATTGGGCTGATATATTGTTTAGGGAGTTTTGTGATTGGTGGGTAGCAATGGCCTTCCCTGTTAATATGGAGTATATCATTTCCCCTGTTTGCTTATGCAGTTCAATCTGGTCAATGGGATGAATATCCCTTGCTAGTACTTCAAAGTCCACCTTTCTGAAATCTGATGCTGCTCTTGGCTACTGAGTGGTTGGCTTGATAAATGTCATCTTCATTTTCCCCTCTTTGATATCAAAGGTTGACATTAGCCTTGTTTGATTGGTGGGGGTCATTTCCAGATATTGGGCATATGTTTGGGCCTTAAGCCTCTCATTTCTAGCTTTGATCTCTTTGTATCTTTCCTTAATGTCTTGGTCCTTATCTGTAGGCATTCTAAAGGAAGATAACTCAACATTTTTCTGCCTCATCAACATTTGAGTTTGTGATGTGGAGGGCTCCTGCATACTCCCAGATGGAGTGGTGGGCCTCCTTCTTTCAACCTTTGTATTAGTGACCTCAGCTGAGTCATCGGTGAACTCTTGCTCAGAGGCTGAATTGGGCTTTTGCCTTTTTTTTTACCCTTTCTGTACATCAGAAGTAGGCATTCCTGAAGTGGAAGTACCTTCTCTGTTCCTTTTTGGGAACTTCTCCTCATTCTGAAGAGTTTGCATGACTGGATGGGCACTTGAAGTAGTTGTTGGTTCTTTTGATGGTTCTGGCCTATTTGACTATTCTGGCCTATCTGACTGTTCTGGCCTATCTGATTGTTCTGGCACCTACAGGAAATAACCCTCATCAAGTTGTTTTTCTAGATCTATTAATGTGTCTTCCACAAAAACTTCAGTATTATCGCTGTCCTCTAAATTGTTTTCCACCCATAGCAATTGGTTGGCAAACTTTTCTATCTCAGGGATGCAGTGATGGATATAGGGAGCCATCTTGTTTTTTTTCCTTCTTTTGCAGATGAAATCCAAGGGATCATATCTCCATATGAAGCTCTATTTTAGTTTTAATCTCTGAAGGATTAGGTTTGCCTCCTTTCCAACTTCTCTGCTATTACAAATAAAAGGACCCAATTGGTTTTGATGTAGAGCCAAGATTTCTTTTTGGCTTTAACAAAGTTTACCTCATCTGAATTTATTATCTACTTGTAGTACTCTAGGGAAATTAACCTCATTGGTAGGTATTTAGGTGGTTTTTATGGGGCCAGTTCACAGCCATAAGTCTTGATTTTAGTGTGGTTTTGGTACAAGTACCAATTTCCCACCTGACGATTGATGTTTAGATGAAGGAATCTCCTAATGTTAGGACTGATTCTTGGTGGAGGGGTTCCACTTAGCATGGTCATCACATGGTGGACAAAGGAATCTATGAATTCATTATATGAATAAGGGGAGGGATGTTGATGAATCAATGGGTTCCAGAAGATAACTAATCTTGGTTGGCCCTTGGTGTCCAGTTTTTACAAGGTAAGTGAGAATTTGTCTGACTGGTAATATAGGAAAAGGTGATACAAGAACGAGGAGTATTTAAAGACTCTCTCATTACTCATTCCGAGGAATTGTTCATGCATCCTATCAGCTATGAACTGAGCATAGTCATATATGACAGTGGGAGGCTGTCCTGGAGTGTATATGGACATGAAGGCTAATATAATCTCATCAATATATTCAATGGGGGTATAGCCCACGACACTAGATATCATATCCACAATGCTTTTGCCCCAAGGAGAAAGTAAAGATGCTACAAATGGAGGGGGTTATTTGGGGGTATACTTCTCTTCTACGATGAAGGTTTGGATTACTTGGGCCAATCTTGTAGGGCTGAGTTTGGGATATAATTCCAACAGGCCTCCAATGGAGAGGGGAGTCAGGTTTTGGCCAGGCTGGAGTTGTAGCATCTCATTTATAGATTCAACAATGATAGTGAAAAGTATGGCCTGGTTGGGGGACATGACTACTCTTTGACTAGGGACATAGTTGGCATGGAAATAATGTACAATTTCTAGGAAAATGTGGACTCTAGGGAATTGGTACTTAGGCAAATTGGACTCCCACAGACCAATTTCATCAACCTGGTTCAAGTATCTATCCCTACTTTGGCAGTATACTTTGAGCAGGGATTCATGGACAAAGGTGTCCTTTATTTGGAAATCCCTATCAGCTAGGGGGATGTGGTCCAGGTCTAAGTGATGTGTAGAGATGGGTCTCACATCCATGGCGATTGGGGCGCCCATTCTTAGTTGTTGTGGATTTGAGAACGAGGGAGGTAATTTGCAGTGTTTTTAGGGCAATGGTGGTTTATCACAGAGTAGGCTTAGGTTGGTTGAGATTCCTTAATTAATTTTAAACTTAACTAAGAATACTCAATCACTAGTTTTCTTTGAAATTGACAGGTTTTTTGGTGAATTATGGCTTAAATACTTGGAAAATGAGGTAAAATTGCTCTGAACAGGGCGGCTGGTAACTGCAAATGGTCAAAAGGGCTCTGTGTAGGTTGGAAAGCAAACTGGGTGCTATGCGACGTCTTTGGAATGCAACTGGATGTGGGGTGATGGCTTCGACGTTCGCATGTGCGTGCATGTGTTTCGGAGGTTTACAGTTGAAATTCCAATGAAAAAATGAGTTGGGGCTTTTTTGGCTTTATGCGTAGAAATCAATTTTAGCAGCTACGAGGTGAACAATGGTCATTTTTGTTCTGTAGTGGGTGAGCGGTAAATGGTTTCTATCGCACCGCTTTTGGGCACTCGGTGGTATTTGGGAGGGGCCACCCAATTCCACTCATCGAATGACACATAGCATCAGGGGCTCGTGGACAAACCTCTTTATTGGGTGGGTATCGTTCGACGGATGGGTTGGCCTGATATGGATAAGGGCCATCGGATGTGGAGGGAAGAGATCAGATGGTAATCGGGCGGGGAAGCTGCACAGAGGCTAATCGAGGGCCCGACGAGCACCTAAGTGTGGCGGTATAAAGGTTAATGACAGATTAAGGCGAGATTAAGCCATTGGGGTGATTAACAGAGGGTTTAAATGGCACTTTATTAATTTTGATCACAGATTGATCAATTAGAGATTTTGGTCAGGGTGACTATACATTATAATTTATATTTAAACTAAGTGGTATGGTTACTTAATATGTAGGAGCTATATATAGATGGGGAAATGGGTTTTAATGGGAATTAATATATAAGATAGTAATTAATATGAAAATATGAGCGGAAAAGGGAAAAATAAATAAGCAAATGCTCTTTTTGTGAACATTATGTTTGTCACATGTTAACATTTAATACTTAGGGTAATGTGTTTTTGTGGGTTTTTTGGGAAAAAGGGGTTTCTCATGGGGGTGATTACTTTTCCTAGGCAAATAGTGGTTTATCCTTAGGAAAATGGGTTTTATTAGGGAAATGAGGGGGAATCTAGTACTTGGTGTTGTTAAGTCATTATGCCAAGGGTCCAGTCCCTCTAGAAGTCATAGAAATGCTTTGAGCCTATTTGACTTAAAGGATTGAAGTACTTAGAATTTATTTATGGGAAATTAGTAAAGTAAAGGGGTGAAATGAATGGGGGAAGTTAATTAATTGACTTCGAAATCCATTTGCCTGCTTGATTGTTCATTCATATCTGGAACTTTCATGATGAGAATGATAAATATGCTTTTTTCTAATCAATCATCATACTTCTGCAACCTTTCTTCTACTTACCCATCTACTCATCCTACCATTTTTACTTCTCTTTATTAGGGTGCATTTGAGCTAGAAAACCCTTATCAAATATTTTTCTTTTCTTTACAATAGTAAACTAACTAAATCTAACCTTATTACATCCATGGGCTCAGATTAAACAGTTGAGCTCCTTTTATTTACTCTACCTATCTAATTATCTACCAAGGTTACACTATTTGGCAGGATTTTTATTCGCTATCTAGAGACATGAAATTGAAAACATGAAATAGCCAAGTTTAAACATTTTGATTATCATGGATTGTGGCAATAATAACAAGATGCACACAATCATTATTATGCATAAATATAAATATGAGTGGCATTTTGGCTCACTCACTTTCATGGTATTTTTTCTTTTCTTGGGGTTCATGTTCTTATTTTTTCATCTTTATTGGCCTTTTTGTTCTTTTTTCCTTTGATTATTCTTTTAGGACATACCCTCTTTACATTTTTTAATTTTTCAAATATGGAAAACATTTGCAAAAGAAAAGGTATGTAAAATATTACAAGGTTTAATCTCAGTCATTCAAAATTATGACTCCTATTGGTATTGGAACCTAACAGTGGCTCCACTTGGGGATGGCATTTCCTGGTGAAATGTTAAGAACTTTGTAGATCAGCGGCCTTCTAAATTGTTGTGATATTACCTTGCAACATTTCCTTTTTATGTTTCTACATTATTACTATTTATGATGGTAAAACTTTTAAAGCTTAGGGCCTTCTCTCTAGGCTTCAACTTCAAAATTCACCATCTAATCAACTCTAGACTTTTGAAAGTAAAGTTTGTACAAGTGATAAGTGAAATCAGTAACTAGGTTTAATAAGTGTCTGAGCATTCGACCATTCACTGGTCCTCCTCCTTCTTCAATACCATCTAGACCTTTAAGGAAGAAATCATTGTT
Organism: Pinus tabuliformis; assembly: GCA_031772625.1. NCBI lineage: Eukaryota > Viridiplantae > Streptophyta > Pinopsida > Pinales > Pinaceae > Pinus > Pinus tabuliformis. The sequence goes on from CM062816.1 coordinate 724,230,175, forward strand.
CCCTCTGTAAGCATAGATGATACAGAGGCCCTTCCATAAGAAATCAAATTTCCCATGCTTACCCTTATCTTCCCTTCTGGAATCCCACTGGATTACTTTATCACCTGAGTAGAAATCATCTTCCTTGGTCCTTCTATCAAAAATCCTTTTGATCCTTTCCTGCACAAGTTGAGATCTGATGTAGACCTCTTCTTTGGTTTGCTAGAGATGAATAGTCTGGTTTATTCTCCCCTGGATATCATTTGGTTCAGATTGCAGTTCTCGGAGCATCTTCATCACTGGTACTCTCAAAGAGGATTGAAAAACAACTTCCATACCATACACTAGCTGATAGGGTGATGTACCAATTGACTTCTTGGTTGTCAATCTGTTAGCCCATAAGGCTTTAACTAACTTCTTGTTCCATGTTTTCTTATTATCTTCCAGTAACTTCTTAATAATGTTCACTAGGCTTTTGTTTGAAGATTCTGCCAGTCCATTTCCTTGAGGGTGGTAGGTTGTAGAATGACCGAGGGTAATGTGATACTTATTGCAGAATTCCATCATTTGTTTGGATTTAAAAGCTGTTGCATTATCAGTAATGAGCTTGGTTGGGCATCTAAATCTAGATAGAATCTTGGCTTCAAGGAAGTTAATAATAACAGTATTTGTGGCTTGCCTTGAAGGTATGGCCTATATCCATTTTGTGAAATAGTCTATGGCTGTGAGGATCCACTTATGTTGGGCAGAGACACGGGGGCTTCACTCAATGAACCTTTGTCCTATCACGTGGATTCGTGGCATATTAAACAATACCTTTAATTTGACTACATATTGGAAAATACACCTAAAAATCACATTATTTAACCCCCTACCAATACGAACCCAATACACCTTCCCAATTTAAAAAAACCCCTACTTCCACTAGATATTGTAGGTATCCATTTTTTCATTAACATTTTTTATACCCCTTTATATTTTTTCATTAACTTTGAACTCCATTTTTTATACCTTCCAATATAAAAACCCTTTACCCCGTATGTATCCCCCAACATATTATGTCATGTTTTCCTCAATATATATCCCCCAATATGAACCCACATGGTATGGTATTTCTCCCCTAGTGGAGCCCCCGTGGATAGAGGAAGGCGGGTGAATTTCACCAATGAAGTTTAAACCCCATTGTTTAAAAGGTACTTCAGTAGTGATTGGCTTAAGGGGTAATGGTAGAAGTTTTCTTTTTCCTTCAAAAATTTAACACTTATGACAAGAGGTCACAAATTTCTTTACATTGAAGAACAAAGTTGGCCAATAGAAACCTGCCTTTAAGATTTTATCTATAGTGGTTCTCCAATGGAGGTGTCCACCACTGTCACCTGCATGAAAGTCTTGTAGAACTTTGTCAGCCTCACCTTTTAACAAACAGTTAAGGATAATTCCTTCATGATCTTTCCAAACCAAAGCATTATCAAGTATACAAAATTTCAAATATTTCACTTTTAAAAACCTACCTTTGGTTCTAGATAATCCAAGAGGAGGTTGTAAGTTTTGTAAAATTTAAGTGATATCAACATACCATGGTGATTCAACAAAGTCTTGACTGATCGGTGGAGTCACCATCTCCTCTCCTTCATCTAGTGCAACAATAAAGTTTATGTCTAAGGCCTGATAGTTCAACTCAGCCATAAGTTTAGCTAAGGCTTGGCCCTTGATTAACTTTGTAGGTTGATATCCATATCATACTCGAAGATAGTAGCAATCCATTTCCCCTTTTCCCATTAGGGCCTTCCTGAGTTAGGATGTCTTTGACTACAGAATTGGAAACATAGGCTACTATATGAGAATACCAAATATGTACCCTAAAATCTTTGATAGCTATGACTAGAGCCAATGCTTGTTTCTCCATTATGTTGTATTTTAAGGGAGCATATCTTAAGGATTTGCTAAAGAAAGCAATGGGCTATTCATATCCTTGGTCATTTTTCTATAGTAAAACTACAACTATTGTATGCTCAGAAGCAAAGGAAAACAAAATGAAATCTCTATCAAATTTGGAATTAGCTAATATTGGGGTTTTTGTGAAGGCTAGCTTGATGTCTTCAAATGATTTCTTAGCTTCAACAGTCCAACTTAGGGTCGAATCCTTTTTCAACATGTTATTTAGTGCTCTAATTAACTCTGTTGGGTTAGAAATAAATCTTTTGAGGAAGTTAATCTTTCCTAAAAAGGCTTCAAGTTCTTTGATATTCCTAGGGTGTTGTATCAGCAAGATGGATTCAATTCTTGTAGGATCTATTCTTATGCCATCTTTAGAAATGATATGTCCTAACAATTTCCATTCTTCCAATCAAAATAAATATTTCTTGGGGTTCAAGGAGATGCCATACTTTTTGCATTTTATAAAGACTTGCCTTAGATGATCTAGATGTTGATTGTCTGATTTTGAGAAAGCAATAATATCATCAAGATATGTCACAAGGAAATCATGGATTTCTTTGGAAAAGGCTATATCCATATCCCTTTGGAAAGCAGCTCCTACATTCATTAGCCCAAAAGGCTTTTTGACATACATAAAGGTGCCCCAAGGAGTGGTAAAAGCAGTCTTGGGTTGGTCGTTAGGGTGAACCAAAATTTGATTGTAACCAGAAAACCCATCTAGTAATGAGATTCTGGTTGACCCAACTACCCTTTGTAAGATGTGGTCCATTTTGGGAAGAGGGTAGTTGTCTTTAAGTGATGCTTTATTCAGGTTTTTGACATCTACACAGAGTCTGATCTCACCAGTTTTCTTTAGTTGGGACCAAGTTTGAGACCCATTCAAAAAACCTTATTGGTGCAATTATCTTGGCATCATATATTCTCTTAATTTCTTTTTCTATTGAAGGTAATAAGATAGGATTAATTCTCCTAATATTTTGTTTGAAAGGTTTTTGATTTTCTGTCAGAGGAATTGTGTGTTGGATGATGTTGGTGTCACAGGATTTAAGGTCCTCATAGCTCCAAGCAAAGACATCCTAAAATTCTTTCAATAACTCAATATATTTCACCTTTTCTATTGAAGGGAGTGATTTTGACAGTTTGATCAGCTTGGGATTGTTTGCAGTGCCTATGTTACATTCTTCAATATCAGATTTTAATGGTTCCATTTTAGGCTTCCTAGGAACATCATTTGAATCGAATAAGTCTTCCAGAGTTGTTAAAACTTTTGGTAAGAAATTATCCTTGAGATTAATTACTTTGTTTTCATCATTAATTTTTTCATCAATCTCAACCTGTTCTAGGTTGTCTATATCTGACCTTGTGAATTTAGTGGGATTAAAACTATCTACTTCATTACCTTCTAGCTCATTTATTATTACTTCATCCGTAGCATTAAGATATATGGATTTATCAATTTCTATATCACTGTGTGTAAATTCTTCTTCTAAAGTTAAAAAGTTGTTTATCTATCTATCATTTGGGAATACTTGCTAGTTCTGCACATTATCTGGGATGGAAGGTTTGTGCCTGACCTCAGCAATGTACTGATGGCTAGGTTGGAAGGGTAACCTGGAGGGACTAGCAAACATTTCTAAACTATGGGCTTCCATATTGTGCTTCCTAGGAACTACTGCAAGTCGTGTTTCTAGAAAAGTATTGAGTATTTCTACAATGGTTCCTCTATAATAACCTAATCTAGTGTCTTTAGTCATATATACACCCTTAATCTGGTTTACAACTAGCTTTGAATCTCCTATGACTAAAACTCTTTGAGCACATACATTCCTAACTACCTTGACCTAGAATCAAAGCCTCATACTCGGCCATATTATTGGTACATCTGAAATTTAACCTATAGGCATGGCCTTTTGAGTGATTGTTTTCTAAATTATAAATCCATACTCCTGCTCCTGCTCCTAACTTATTTACAGAGCCATCAAATTCCAAATGCCATAAGATTTCATGTACATAGTTCTCATCATTAGTATCCCATTTATTTTTATTTCTAGCAAACTGATTACTTTCTTTATTACACAATTCTGAAGTTTCTTTAGATTCATTAGTAGAGGAAACTGCAATTTCTTTTGGTTCTGAAAAAACAGTGTTAGGAGTTTCGCTTGGTGTTTGATTAGTGTTGAACTTGATAAAAGAGTCTACATCAGAATGCCTGGAGTAGATGGGATAGTTTTGAGGTCAATCTTGACTGCTTACCATGTATTTCATGAAAGTTTCTCTGTACGGTTTCTTGGGTTTTCCAAACAAAAAAATTGTGGCATATGACATATTGAGTTGGTGGGATCCTTGAAGCTTGGCTCCCAAAGATTTGGACAACAACATGCCATATTTTGGTGAGATATCATCCACTACAATGTCCATGAGGATGCTCTTGGTAGGATATTGGACTAAGGTAATACAAAAATATTTGATTAACCCTAGACATTCTACTTGACTTGAGTCAAAAGAGAACAAGTCTTTGTAAGGTCTAGTAATATCAAGTTTCAATTTTTACATCACTGATTTTGGCATTAGATTGTGAGAAGCCCTAGAGTCTAACATGAAATTGTCTAGTATTTTATCATGAATATTAAGGCTAATGTAAAAAGGTGGAATTCCTCCTTCTTGTGGTTTACCATTAACATCTGGTCTGAATATTAGTTTTGGTTTATCATCAAACAAGTTAATTGAATCTTTGTTTTCAGTAATGTTCAGGGTCTGATTTACCTGTGATTTGTAAGTTTCATTATTAACTAGTTCAGTCAAAGGGTCTGAAATTTTCAGCTTGGATATCTTTGCTCCTAAATTGAATAATGAGGAAGGGTTGTAGACCTTTGGAACAGGGTTTTGAGAGGAATTATCTTCATTTTGTTTACTTGGGATTTCCTTATGGGGACTTTCAGATCTGGCATTATGGGTGTTTTTCTCTAGTTCTTTAAGTGGAACTGATGTGGATGGCTACTCAATCAGGCGTTGGTTGGCAATTATTTCATCAATAATGGGACTAGGAGGATTTTGGTTTGGTCTAGGGAGGATTTTAAGCACTTCCAAAATAGGAACTTTATTTGTTATTTTGGGTTGATTTTCCATTGCTTTCTTAGTTTGGTCAAGAGGACCAACATTCTTTTTACTTCCCAAATTATATTGTTTGTGCACTTAAAATATGGCAAAGTCATATCCCTGTTTATAACAAATGACTCTCCAAACTGGGTTTGAAGCTGTTGTAACATATGTAATTCCTCCTCATCTTGGGAGAGGAATACATGGTTTGGATCATCTAATCCTATTAGATTGATTTGGGTATCTTTCTTGGGATCATCAAGACCAGATAATTCTACATAGTTTTCTTGAAAAGGGGGTCTAATGTTTTGATCAGGTCCATTCTTTCCTGTGTTTTGGTTTTTCCTGAATTAGCATTCTTAACTAGGGGTACTTGTTGATTATCCCATTTTTTCTATCTAGGTTGTCAAGTCTATCCATGATTCTTTCTACAGTTTTGGCCAAAAGATCTACTTTACCATCAGATGTTGAAGCTTCATCAGCAAATCCTACTCTCCTTTCAATATTTTCTCAGGCTTTTTTGGCTAAAACATTAGCCTCTACTTTTACTGCATTGGTTTGGCTTTGCTCTAGGGTTGCAGGATCTCTTTCTAAGTTGGTAGGCCATATCCAGATCAAAACCATTAGGGAACTTCATCATTGCGAGATCAGGAGGAGGGCTAAGGTTGGCAGGGATGGCATTGTAAGTGCTATTAAACCTGGTGCAGTAGTATTGAACTAATTCTTTAGGAACTCTCCTAATGTTCTCATACTCATAAAGTATCTGCAATGGGTTATTCTTCCTTTCCCATCTCTCGATGAACATCCTATGAAATTTTGTCATATCTGTAATACTACCAGTAGCTAAGTTTGTAAACTGGGTTCTAACTTCCCCAGCTAATGTTTGGGCAAAAATTCTCATTCTTACATCTGGATCATCTATCTCATGTAACTCAAAACAATCATTCATTCCATTAACATGTTGCTGAGCAGTGTATAGGCCTATAGCATCAAATAATTGAATTTTGCTTTGATAGTCCTAAGGTAGGTCATGTAACTGACCAGGAAATACCAAAGGGGCATATCTATTGGCCATGGCTAAGGCCTTGGCTTGGCTCGAAGATGAGGGAAGGTTAGTTTGGGTTGATATGGAGATGGATGAGCTAGCAATACTTACAGTTGAAAATGAAAGATTGCCAATTGAAACTGGAGTATTAACACTAGAATTTGGAATATTAACAGCTGAAATTGGAATATCTACAATTGAACTTGAAATATTAACAGTGGATGAAGGGGTTTCTATAACGAAAATTGGAATAAAAGGGACAGTTGTGTGTATAGGGGAGATGGAAGTATTTATAAGTGAAACTGAAGGGCTAATGGGTGAAGTGGGAGTGTCTATATGTGGAAACAAGATTCTAGGTTGTATAGGGAGATGTGGAATGAATGGGTCAGTGGAAAGAACTGTAGTAGAAATAATGGATGGTGTGGTAGTGATGGAGGGGTATTAATAACGTTGGAGGACTGAGCATAAAGTTCAACAGTCAGAGCAGTATTAATGGATGATAGTGGAGTATTTAGAATATATTCATCAATTGATTTATTAGCTCTTTGAACTTCAAGGTCTGCAATAAAATCAGGATCTAGAATAGTTTCATTAAGCACATTTTCAAATTTTTTTCTAAAAAATGAGAGATCAAATTGGAAATCAAAAAGTCAATCTTCTAAAAAAAACCACTCATCAGGACAAGAATTAGCTTTAACTAATGGTCTTATATCAGCTGAACTCTCTTCTTTTTTGGATTTTCTTATAATTTTGTTTGGATCATCCATAATAACTACAGGGTTTGGATCCGGGTTGGCCCTGGTATAATGAGTTTTCCTGATAGCCAGAATTATAAAATTTTAAATGTTTTTTAGTGTAACTTTTAAAACTTATGTAGAAACTGACTTTAAGGGGCTCAAGATGATGATTAAGATTTCCTTAAAGCTTTAGGAGACTGAGGATCGAATCCCCGGTATGGTCGCCACTATGTTATCACTCAAAAATTTTCCTTAGAAGTTTTGGAAGAAGGGAAGGCTTCAAGGTAGCCGCAAACCAACTTTTAAGCATAGGCTCTAGCCAACCTATGGCTTAGAGAGGGCTCTCTCTATATAATTTAGCTATGTTTGCTTAGATATTAGGCTAGTTCTAGAGTTCAGGGGGGGTTTTTATTTGTATGAAGATCTGGTGGTTGAATCCTTAAAATAGGATGATAGGGTGATGCCTTTAGGCCGTTGGGAAATGGAGTCAAAGAAGGGGTAGAAAAGCTAGAGTTAAATCACTAAAGGGAATGTTCAAGGGGCAAGATAGCAGAGTGAAGTACATATCCTTGGACTAAATCGTGAAATGAGTCTTCACGGGGCTGAGAGGGCAATCAAGAATCCTCAGACTGAGGCTAAGATAGGGGAACAATAGTGAATCATGAGTAAATGGAACTTAAGAATCCTTTACTATAGACTAGAGGAGAAACTAAGAAAGCTAAGGAGCAGTTAAGAATTCCGTAGCTAAGATAGTTTAAGAGAAAACATTAAGAATGTATAACCGTAAGAGAGAGTGCAGTTAAGTAAATTATGAAATAATATTCAAGTTAAGCATTCAGACTTTTGAAACATTTAAAATTTTGAAAAACTTTAAGAGAGATAAAATGACACAAGAAAATTACTCATTTGTACTCCTCTTTACACATGAATCCCATGAAATATCTGATCTTTATTCATCAATCCAGCATGTTGACCCAATCAGTGATACAAAAGATTTTACAGTCTTTGAACAAAATTCTATTGAAAGTATAAGAATCCACACTTAATACTTCGAAATATGAAGTATATATATATTTACAAAATATCTCAAAACAACTTGAGACTTATTCTAAGGAATAAAAATAGCTTCTTGCATGAAGATAGAGACAGATGTTGAACTGCTTCATGCTATCCCTTTTATTGTGGTGTTGATGGCTGTTTCAGTTAAGTTGGATCCCTTTAAGCTAGTTGATATTTGTAGCATTTATACGCTAGAATCTTCTTCACTTTTATCTTTCAACTGATACTCTTTGACCCTGCTGCTCTGCTTTTACCTGTTTTAACTGGTTGCCTTCATTTACTGTACAGTAACTTTCTAATGTAAATTTATTACAGTAAATCTGTCATATTTTGCCACCATTCCGCATTAGGTAGTTTTACATTCATCATCCTTCTGTAGATTTCATCTGCCTCTGTGTACTTTGCAAAATTTGGCTTAGTGAGGAACAAGTGTTTCACCTCATGCTCTAGAAAAAACAAGTTCTCCAATGTGTCATATAACACTTTGCCTGTTGGTAGGGCTTTAATTGCAGAAGAACTTGCTTGTTCCTTAGCCAATTTTCTTAATCTATCTCCATAGTCCAGCTGAGGCATGAGCTTGTCATTGATGACCATAGGATTGGGAAGACCCTTCTCCCTCAAAATCTAAAACTTAGCCATGAATCTATCAATGGCTACTTGCATGTTATGGCACTTCTCTTCTAAGTTAAGCATAAGGTTTCTTTTGGAAAGAAGCTTCCTAGTCTCCAGAATGGCCTCAGTCCTATCTTTTATGTTAAGCTAATGGAGCTCATAGTTGTTCTTGCTGTTTAGAAAGTGGATGAGTCGAGCGACATCCTCTAGTTTATTCCCCAGTTATTCCTTTACTTTTTGGATAGCTTCAGTAGCTATCTTCACTAATTCTGTCTGCTTAAATATAACTTGAATTGATGACCAAATATCATTGACAAAGCCAATGATATTGGCCCCGAGCATTTCTTTGGTTTATACCATTGGTTTCTATAGTGTTAAATCCTTCTTTAGGATTTTGATTCTCTCACCCATTTTGCTGGAGTTGGGCAAGTTTATAATCAGTTTCCATACTCGCTGCTTTTTCCTTTAGTCTCTTCATCTTTATAGCCTGAATAGACATCTCTTCCATGGATTTTACTAATTCTGCTACTTTCCCTCCCTATGTACCTGTTGTTGTTGTACACTCTGCTGTTACTGGCAATGCCGTGGCAGGTGTGTCTATGGGTGCCAATGATGCTGCCAGTGTAGAAGAAACTACTATAGATACTATAGGGATGACAGTTCTAGAAGTTGTAGCCAAATCACTTTGCTTCGACTGAATTAAAGTGTCCAGCTCCTTCTCTGTCTCCTTGAGTTGATCGTTCAGTTTCAGGACCAAGTACATGAGCTCTTCATGTCCTTGTTGTGCTTCTAGGACTTCCTTTGTCTGTGGGTGATGAAACTGGGGTATCTTTAGCTGCTTCTTGAGTGCAGCAATGTCATCATTTTTCTTTTTAATCAGTTGCTCTACAGCTTCTACATCTTTGGGATAATGTCCCAATTTAATCACTAAGTCCTCTAAGGACTTGATTCTATTATCCTTGGCCTGTGAGGAGGCCTTCTGATCTAGGTGGATGTTGGTGGCCACCCACCTATCCCACATGGACCCCCACAACTATCTCTTTTAGTTTTTTAGTTTCCGTAATTGTAGCACGATTTACTATTTATAGCAGTTTTTCAGGTCCTGAACTTCCGGAGCCGTTTTGAGGCCATAAACGATGTTTTTTTGGAAATCTGGGAGCAACATGGGTAACGAGATATTTTACGCGTCAAACGAAGATAGGGTGCTAAAGTTACGACCCCGGGAAGTTGATGTACCAACTTACCCAAAACGGGTCCCACCATTTGGTGTATCATCTTCTAGGGTTAGGTTTTGGGATGTGAAGGGTTTTCCATTGTTTCTCAACAATAAATAGGTCTTTGAGCCTCACTGTAACACAGTTGAGAGGCATGTAGCCACCACATCTCTTCTCAGAGATAGGCTGCCATCGCCCTAGCTAGTCTATTTCCATTGTTGTTTGTAAGCATATTTCAATATTTTACATTAATGAAATGACGTATTATTTCTACTGCATCTTTGTGTTTATGGTTATCTTTGTAATTTGTTGTGTTCTTGTTTAAATCTGGATCAGTGGTATCAGAGCGGTCTTCTTTTTCTCTATTTTTCTTTGCATGTCCCCAATGAGGTCGGGATACAAAGAGTTAGGGCTTGAATCGAACCTTTGCAAGACCAGCCTTGCAAACCTCGATGGCCTCCCATGGCGGATGAAAAGAAAGATGAGGGGGCAGGAAATCCTATCAAAATCTTGCTTGAAGAAGCTCTCGAGTGACAAAGGAACACAATGATGGACAACTTTGCCCAGATCCTTCAGCAGCTACCTAGAGGTGACGCATCGGCTTATAGCAGCTACTCTAGAAACGCTGCACCCTTTAAGGTACATGTTAATTTTGAATTCCACATATTCGAGGGTTAGATAGACATAGATGTCATAGATAAATGGTTAAATTTGCTAGAGGGTTATTTCTCTATTCATGAATTTTCGAGTCAGGAAAAGATTCTTTTTGCTCTTCTCAAAGCAGCCCCCATGTCAAGGACTAGTGGGAAACCTACTACGAGAAGAAGGATGAAAGTACAGACTCACTCTTCTTAGTCGCACCCACTTGGAATTCCATCCTAGATGCCATTAAGGAGAAATACTACCCTATCAAAAGCTATGACGAAAAATACATAAAGTGGGCCATGCTAGGGCAGGGACGGGACCAAGATGTTCCAGAGTTCACAAACATTTTTCATACCCTTCGTACATAGTTGGGTATCAAATATTCTGAGCTGCATCTGGTACTCAAATATCGTGGCTGCCTACACAGATAAATCCAGGAAGACATGGAGTTCCTAAACATCTCCTCGCTCGGCACGGTGTACCGATACGTTGTCAAAATCGAGCAGAAGTTTAAACAGAAGAAGCGAGACTTTGGATCTATGAATTCCAAGACCAAAAGACAGAGCCAAGGTAGGGTGACCCAAGACAACCCGTCGAAGCCGCAAGAAAAGAACAACACCACGAAGTCGAAGAAGGACATCAGAAAGTGGTGTGAGTTCCATAAGAGCCCCACTCACAACACAAGTGAGTGTTGGACCAAGCAGTCGCTGGTGGTCAAGTTGAAAGCTTTAGAATCAGATGCATGTTCCGACCTTGAGTCAAAACTTGACAAGGGGAATGGCAAAGGGAAGCAGATCATTGATGCAGAGCTTAGTGTCAGTGTTGCCACCGCCAAGATCCAGAAGAATGAGCCCGAAGACCCAGAGGAGGGGGAGTGTCTTTCCACTCACAAATGTGGGTGAGGGGTTCATCACTGCAATTCATTGTTGACATTGGGAGCCAAAAGAACCTCATTTTAGTAGAGGTCATGTGGCGGTTGGGCCTATCGACTACACCACACTTGTAGCCATCTAGTATCGGGTGGCGTCACCAAGGACGAGATCTCCGATTTCGCCACCAGTGCCGCCTTCCTTACAGCATCAAACCCTTCACAGACAAGGTATTGTGTGATGTTACACATCTGGATGTTTGTGATGTATTATCAGGCCAACCATACTTGTGGAGGCGACATCCTGTGTATGAGTCAAGGCCTCGTGTTGTCATTATTTCTTTGTGCAACTCATTATACATGATACTGGAGGTAGCGCCACCTACCACCACTTCTTTGATCACTGCCAAGAAAGGCACCATGCTCATCTCCCAGACAAGGAAATTCATTTTCTGTCTAGTTTGCTCCCAAAGTAAGGGGAAGATCGTCACCACATCCATGACCCTTGCGAAGGGTTCCTCCATGCAGTAGTAGCAACAGAGGGATACGGTCATGAAAGAACACATGAAAAACTTATCCTCACCCACAGGTGTACCATAAAAGTTTCAGGTGGGCGACAAAGTTTGGTTGCATCTGTAGAAAGAATGCCTTACAAGCGCCCTTCAAAAGCTCAAACCACTCCAACATGGTCCTTACAACATTACCAAGGCTGTGGGAAACAATTCTTTGGAGCACAACATTCCTCCATTCCTTCGTCTCCACCAAGTGTTCAATGTGTACCACCCTCAACCATGCTTCCCACCATCACTGGACACATCTGAGATTGCAAAACAACTCACGAGGGACCAAGTTCAGCAGATGGAGGAACTCAATGCAATGGGGACCATTGCTTCCTAAGGGGGGAGGAAGGACTCAGGTGTGGCCACCCACCTATCCCACTTGGACCCCCACAACTGTCTCTTTCAGTTTTTCAGTTTCCATAATTGTAGCACAATTTACTACTTTCAACAGTTTTTCGGGTCTTGAACTTCTGGAGGCGTTTTGATGCCCTAAAGGACGTTTTTTGGGAAATCTAGGAGCAACATGGGTCTATGGAGCGATGTTTCTCTACCCAAAGTTGTAGTACTCAGATATATCTTTCTAACGAGCTATTGTACGCGTCAAACGAAGATTGGGTGCCAAAGTTACGACCCGAGAAGTTGATGTACCAACTTACCCAAAACGGGGCCCACAATTTGGTGTTTCATCTTCTAGGGTTAGGTTTTTGGATGTGAAGGGTTTTCCATTATTTCTCAACAATAAATAGGCATTCAAGCATCATTTTAGCACATTTCAGAGGCATGTAGCCACCACATCTCTTCTTAGAGATAAGCTACCATCGCCCTAGTTGGTCTATTTCCATTGTTGTTTGTAAGCATATTTTAGTATTTTACATTAATGAAATGATGTATTATTTCCACTGCATCTTTGTGTTTATGGTCATCTCTGTAATTTTTTGCGTTCATGTTTAAATCTGGATCACCTTCTCGAACTGAAATTGGGCTGATATATTGTTTAGGGAGTTCTGTAATTGCTGGGTAGCAATGGCCTTCCCTGTTAATGTGGAGTATATCATTTCCCCTGTTTGCTTGTGCAGTTCAATCTGGTCAATGGGATGGATATCCCTTGTCAGTACTTCAAAGTCCACCTTTCTGAAATCTAATGTTTCTCTTGGCTACTGAGTGGTTGGCTTGATAAATGTCATCTGCATTTTCCCTTCCTTGATATCAAAGGCTGACATTAGCCTTGTTTGATTGGTGGGGGTCATTTTAAAATATTGGCCATATGTTTGGGCCTTAAGCCTCTCATTTCTAGCTTTGATCTCTTCATATCTTTCCTTAATACCTTGGTCATTATCTGCAGGTATTCTAAAGGAAGATACCTCAACACTTTGCTGCCTCATCAACATCTGAGTTTGTGATGTGGAGGGCTCCTGCATTCTCTCAGATGGAGTTGTGGTCCTCCTTCTTTCAACCTCTGTGTTAGTGACCTCAGCTGAGTCATTGGTGAACTCTTACTCAGAGGATGGATTGGGCTTTTGCCTTTTGTTTGACTCTTGTTGTACATCAGAGGTAGGCATTCCTAAAGTGGAAGTCCCTTCTCTATTCCTTTTTGGGACCTTCTCCTTATTCTGAGGAGTTTGCATAGTTGGATGGGCACTTGAAGTAGTTGCTAGTTCTTCTGATTGTTCTAGCCTATCTGACTATTATAGCCTATCTTACTGTTATGGCCTATCTGACTGTTCTAGCCTATCTGATTGTTCTGGCACCTACAAGAAAGAATCCTCATCAAGTTGTTTTTCTAGATCTATTAATGTGTTTACCACAACAACTTCAGTATTATCCCTCTCCTCTAAAGTGTTTTCCACCCATAGCAATTGGTGGGCATACTTTTCTATCTCAGGGATGCGGTGATGGATATAGGAAGCCATCTTGTTTTCTACCTTCTTTTGTAGATGAAATCCAAGGGATCATATCTCCATATGAAGCTCTATTTTAGTTTTAATCTCTGAAGGATTAGGTCTGCCTCCTTTCCAACTTCTCTGCTATTACAAATAAAAGGACCCCATTGGTCTTTGATCTTGAGCTGGGCTTTCTTTTTGGATTTAACAAAGTTTACCTCATCTGAATTTATTATCTACTTGTAGTACTCTAGGGAAAATAACCTCATTGGGAGGTATTTAGGTGGTTTTTATGGGGCCAGTTCATAGCCATAAGTCATGTTTTCAATGTGGTTTTGGTACTAGTACCAATTTCCCACTTGACGATTGATGTTTAGATGAAGGAATCTCCTAATCTCAGGACTGACTCTTGGTGGAGGGGTTCCACTTAGCATGGTCATCACATGGTGGACAAAGGAATCTATGAAGTCATTACATGAATAGGGGGAGGGATGTTGATGAATCAATGGGGTCCAGAAGATAACTGATCTTGGTTGGCCCTTGGTGTCCAATTTTTCCAAGGTAAGTGAGAATTTGTCTAACTGGTAATATAGGAAAAGGTGATAGAAGACCGAGGAGTATTTAAAGACTCTCTCATTACTCGTTCCGAGGAATTGTTCATGCATCCTGTCAACTATGAACTGAGCATAGTCATATATGACAGTAGGAGGCTGTCCTGGAGTGTATATGGACATGAAGGCTAAAATAATCTCATCAATATATTCAATGGTGGTATGGCCCAGGACACTAGATATCATATCCACAATGCCTTTGCCCCAAGGAGAAATTAAAGATGCTACATATGGAGGGGGGTCTTTGGGGGTATACTTCTCTTCTACGATGAAGGTTTGGATTACTTGGGCCAATCTTGTAGGGTTGAGTTTGGGATATAAGTCCAACAAGTCTCCAATGGAGAGGGGAGTCAGGTTTTGGCCAGTGTTGTAGACATTTTTGTGCCTTACAGGATTGAGCATGAAATGTCCATAATCTAAGGGATCCAAATTCCCTAAAAGAGTTGTTCCTACCCCTAAAGGAATAAGGTCAACCAATGACAGCTTCTCCCAGAAGTTCTCCACCAAAAACCACTCAGAAACAGTCAATTCAGGATCAATTCAGAAGCTCTTCTAGCTGCCTGCGTTGCAATGCACCCCAGTACACTAGCTAGGTGCATTGTAACGCACCTAAATGCACTACCAGGGTGCACTGAGCGGGAAATGACAAATGGCAAGCTCATTCAACGAGGTGGAAAGACCATGGAAGCTTCCAGAATCTTCCTCAATGACACTTGCCTCAATGAATTCGACTAGTGATGAGTAAGAGGCTCTCAACCTCCAAGTGGAAGCAAGAACTGACAGAGAGAAGCCACAAGTCAAAACATAAGCTGACTCATCCTCTCTGCTTACATCTATATATGGATCTCTCACCCAGAGGTCCAAAGAGGCTGGAATTTTGTACTTTGCAGAGAATTGTTGTTGGTTTGAGATTGAGATTAGTGCATTGGGTGATTTATGCTTTGTTGGAGGAGAGGAAGGGATTCCTTTGCTGGGAGGTAGATGCTGGATCGGGACTCACTTGGTTGTATCTCCTCTTGGACTTTCTTATCATATCAATAAAACTATTTGAGTTTCTCCTATATGCTTGTATATCAATGATGCTTTGTTATATTTGCATATTTAGTTTATATCTGATCCTAAACTAGTTATGAATGTAAATCTATGTCTTTTGTGTAGTTTTCCTCTCTTGTGATCTTGCAGGAACTTGGCGAAGCTGGACCAGTGAAGGAGCAGGCAATAGGAAGCGAACAAAAGAGAGAGTGATTGGATCGACAAACTAGCGGAAGACACCAGTCAGTTACATCCTTCTTCTCCGTTTACATTTCATAAAGAAGAATACGAAAATAGTTTTCCTTGTTTGTTGCTAAGGCACTATCACACCTTAGAGTGGGATAGGGGCATTCCGAATTGGATACTTTTCCCAACAACAAATTGGCGACTCCACTGGGGATCGTATCTAGTTAGTTTATTTGTGTTTCTATTGATTGTTTGTTTCATAAACACAAGAAGAAGCAATCGAAAAGCATTTGCCATTATCAAATGCGAAGTAGCTGCTACTTCAATCCTTTCACTAGGATTTGTTTATGATCTAAACAGCTGATCCACAAGTGCTCTAACAGCCCTTTGTGATAGATCTTAGTCCTCCTTTAAATCATCCCTCTAATTTTACCTAATTGATAGCTTTTATCCGGCCAAAAACCGTAGATTAAACTGCAAACCGTAACCCAGAACCCAGAAACAACTCTCATTTCTACTTCAACGCAGACTCTGTGAAGAGGTTCTGCATTTCAACGCAGGTCCCGAGAAGGCTACCTGCGCTGAAGTTCAGTTTCTCTGTGCTGAGGGTGCGCTGATCAGCTTTGGCCTTGTGCAGCTGTGGTTCCTTGCTTCCATTTGCTCAGTTTTATCTCTGTTTTTTGCAGCCTGTTATCAGTGTGTGTACCTATCTGAAACCCCTTTTCTTTGCCTCAATTCCGCCTCAATTGTATAAAGAAACTGTATTTTTTCTTTGTGTATTTGTTACATCATTTGCAGTTTCCCATCACAAAAGTAAACTAGTCATACTGTCGCCCTTAGATCTAGACCTGTCGTAAGTGTCGTTTTGATCTTAGGAGTGAGTTTGTTTGCTGTTCACAATTGATTACGCTTTTACTTTTGTCTTTTGGTTTGAATTTATGCATTTCTAGTGTCGAAACAAGTAAATCATAAAGTGTCGTAATCGTCTTTTTGATTGTGTTTTTCACTTGAAATCGAATTCAAATTTGTACAATAGCTTTCTTTTTAGGCATCAATATTAAGAAAGTGAAAACAAATACATGCATATGTGCATTTGCATTTTGACAGTTCGCATGTGTTGATTTAGGAAAAGTGCATTTACAATGTGCTCTATGCTCTTTGAGAAAAGATGGTGTCTTTCTTTTCCCCTTGTAGCTAGGATTTTCATTGTTGAAAAGATATAAAAGCTTGCTTATCATCTTTAGACTGCATTTAGGAATTGTATCATACATCTCGTGGTGATCCAAAAAGGAAAACTTCTAAGAAATATCAACCTAAAATAAATTGAATGAACTTAACAACGCTTTGTAACTTAACGCACAACATAGAGGTCTAGGCTAGAGACGTGTTCCGGCGTCGTAAAACCTGGTCACTGGTCGCCTCACTGATGGTTGGGTGATTCCTCCTGAGAGACGATAAGTGCCAGTATGGATTGTGCTCCCACGTACCGTCGAGTATATATTGGGAGACCCCTATAGGCATAAAACCTTTATCCATAGGAAGCCGTGTCGACCGCCCTACTGATCGCAATGCACTGAACACAGCATTCGGGAAGATTGACCGCCCGTACCTTAAAAAGTATTTTGCGGTTTTGCGAAAAGTTTGGCACACCCTCTACCTAGAACTCTAGAGCAGTCCCTTTCATTCCTTTTCAGACTCCTTAACGGAAAAGGTCCATCTGAGCACTTGTCACTTCAGGCTCATTAAAAATCGAAGGAGACTAGAGTCATCTTTTGCTTTTTCTTGACTCTTTAAAATTGAAAAAGCAAGTTGTGTCTAAAGCGTCTAAAAATTCATTTAATTCGGAAACACACTTTCCCCTTTTTGTATTTTGGTTGATCGAGTAATCCGCAATCATGGAAGAAAGTCAATTGAAACCCCGTCGTTCGCGGAGGCTTACGAGTCAACCGTCTTTGTCTCCGGAATCGAAAACAGTACGGACAAAGCGAACTCGTTTAACCGGTTCGAAATCTCCTATTAAAGTTAGAACAAGTGTTCCAACAACATCCGAGATTCCGGTTACTCCAAACATTTCTGGAAACCCTGCCTCTACAGAAGAAGTTCAACAGCCACAGAGGGACAATGATACTGATCCTAGTCTGAGAGCAAACACTTGTGTTACTGAACCAGTTCCATCTGTAACCGGTTCAGAGGGTCTTGCTCCTCAAACATCTGTCGCTGTCGATTCAACCCCTTCTTCGGCACCAGAAATATTTTACGGACCTGACAGTCTTCCCCTTCCACCTGGTTTGATTGCGATAGAGGAAATTTTAGAAGATCCGCAAGCAAGTACTCCAACACATTTTGGAGTCGGGGTCACTCTATTTCCTTCGGCTTCAGAAGTTAGTCCATCACCAACGGAAGTTCCTGTAGAATCGCTAGGTAATCTTTTGGATAGAATCAAAATGTCTGAACAACCGTCAACATCTAGGACTGTGTCGAATGACACAGCGACAACAGATCTCCCTGCCGTCACTCCGACAATGTTTGCCGGCATACCATCTGTCCCAACTAGCTCACAACCGCTAGAAGGAGTACATCCCGGGGCTATTTCGATAGTATGGTCCGTTCCTGTTTGTTCCTCCGGAATAATATCCAACAACTCTTATGTTGAGACTCGACAAATTGATCTGTTTGGAGGTCAATTTGGGCAATCCAGTCCCCAAGGGCAAACCATCCCCTTGAGTTCCGGGTTACCACCATATGGGGGGCAGTATGCCCTTTCATTACCCCCTCCGGGAGGATATCCATACGGGAGTTCACAACAATATTCAGGTTATACTGGAATTACATCAAGTGGTTGGGTACCTATGCTACCCCAACAACCAAGGGTTGTATATTCAATGCAACAATGTGTACCTGTGTCGAATATACCTACTACGCCGGCTATTGTGACAGTGTCACAAGTTCAAACGCTGCCTGTTGTATGTCAACCTCAGATTTCTCAGGTTGTAATGCAACAACCCCTTGACCCTGTGACTCAACCACAATCGCCAACTGGTGGGACGACACAAGTCCAAACGGGTACAATTACCCCACACCTTGGTCCAACGGTTAGTATAGCGCAATAGAACATGGATTCACAACCGTGGCTGATGCAATACCAACAACCACAATTCCAACAAGTGTACCAAGGTTCTGAGCAGCAGATCTTTGCGAATAGTGGACAGCCGTACATTGAAAACGGCCAAAATCAACCACTTTACAGTGGTCAAGTCCACCAACCGTATCAGTCATACCAGCATCAACTACATTATGCTGGTATGCAAAGGCCAACTACTCAGGCAATTCCATCGTACCCTGGGTATGCTTCACCTAACCTGAATCAACAGTTACCATTCGTGGCAACTTTAGAGTTACCTGATTTACACCGGTTAACAAACGATCCAATTGCTTACGCCCCTTGGTGGCCAGCGATTCCTCATAAACTTCCATCGGATATTCCTAAATTTAATGGAAATCCAGGTGAAGATCCATCGAATCACGTGATGACATTTCATCTATGGTGTTCATCAAACACCCTAAACGATGATTCGATAAGGCTTCGCCTTTTTTAGAGGACGTTAACGGGTCCAGCAGCAAAATGGTATATTGAATTGCCTAGAGCTTCGTTCGACAACTTCAGTACCTTAGCCACGACCTTTTTAACCCATTTTCAATTACCGATAAGGTATGAAATGGCAACGGAAATCTTAACCAACTTCAAACAGACAACAGCCACTCACATATCTGATCATATACATGAGTGGCGACGTCATCGTAGGATGGTGAAAACGTACGTTCCCGATCAGCTATTAGCTGAATGGTTTATCAAGTCGTTACTTCCTGCCATAACGGAAGATGTGGCAAAGGGGGGAGTCGTAACGTAAGAGCAAGTTATCGCTCCTGCGCAATATCTAGACTTGGTCTATACTCAGTCTGGCATGCCCTACGACAAAATACCTGACGCCCCTAGACCGGAATTCTCAATTCCTCCTCCTCCTAAATCAAACAATGACTCTCATGCCAGCGATGGCGTGATTGGCACGACAAACGCGAAATCGACAAAGGCCACCTCCAAGAAGGCCCGTAAGATTTCAGATCAAAATGCAAAAGATGAAATTCTTGCTTCGGAAGTAAATGTCGTATCAGTAGATAAAGGCAAAGAAACCAAACAACCAGGAAGCAAGAAGAAACAAAACAAAGGGAAGAAGAAGAAACAGGATGATTCATCTCCTGAAAAAACTTCTTCAAACCCTCCTGGAAATAGGAAACCAAAAAATCCATGTTTTATATGCGATGAGGATCATTGGACAGCAAATTGTCCATACAGAGCTGAGCTTAAGAGATTCTTTAAAAGTTCGCAAACCTCAGCTGTGTTAACTGATCCGTTTCCGAATCCAGGAACAAACCTGGTTGATAGTGGAAATGCTTCCCCGTCGCAAGTGCTAATGTTGTCGATTTCGAAACAACAAAATGATTCTTTGATTTCGACAAGGAACAAAGATTACGGGAATCCGCAGCTATCGAACGACAAAGGTAAAGATCAACCAAGTAGTTCGACAACAACTTCGACAGAAGTTGTACCACCCATCATTTCTGAATTAACAATAAAACCGCCAAAGGGAGTAGTACACAAGTCGACATTTAATCCTCGCGCTAGAGCGGCGCAACATTATAATATAGTGGAAGATTTGGCCCAATCGCCATCTGCTATGTCGACTCTTGAAGTACTACAAAATTGTCCATCCCAAAGGTAGGCTTTGTTATCGGCTATTGGTGGGGTTGATCCTAAGGATTCCAATCTTGTATCTTTTGACCACAAAGGGTACGATCCTCAGTTACCAGCTCAACTAGCTTTCCTTATTCAAGTGAAAGCCCTCAACAAAACTGTTCACCGAACGATTATTGATGAGGGGGCATCTACATGTATTATGTTCGTGAGTTGCTGGAAAACTTTAGGATCTCCAACCTTGTCGCGATTTTTGACGACATTAAAAGCATTCGACGGTAGGACATATACCCCGTATGGTATCCTAAATAACTTGAAAGTTGAACTGGGGGGAAAAACAGTAGAAATAGATGTTGAAGTCATCGATGGGAATCTTGATTACAACATCCTACTAGGAAGACCGTGGATATACGCCATGGCCGCTGTTGTGTCGACCTATTTTAGAAAGATTGCATTTCCCTTTCAGGGGGGAATTACGATCGTCGACCAACAAAACTTCCTCCCTAATGGTTCACAAGTTATAGGAAGCATTCCCATGATCCATGGAAGCCCCCATTCGCTTCAAAATATCGGAGTAGGCCTACTAAAAGATCCTATACTAATGGGAACTTTCGCTTTTCCACCTCTAATTGATTTGGCGGAAATAGCGTTGATAGGAACCTGCAATATGATATCTTCCACGAAGATCTCAGAAAACGATATCAACATGGATCATGCAATGGTTTTGCCCGAAGCCCAATAGAAATATTGTAGCAATCAATGTTTCTAGCATGGGAGGCAAACCCAAATCAATGCTCGTCAAGCATTTGGGTAGATAGGTCTAGAGAATATGGAACCCCTTCAGATCCTTGGTCGCGAGTGCATGGAACCGACGAAGGAATTCTACAATCAATGATGATTGAAGGGGCCCCATGGAATGATCACCACCATCGTTCCCTTCTTCCTGATTATGAAGAAGATACTCAAGATGACCTTTATCATCCTTTAGTTTTTGAATTCCTATCAAATACTGTAAATACGGTGGATTCCGAGCGAAACTTATCCAATATTGAAGAGACTATAGCCATAAATATCTCGACTAAAACGGATGTTGTAGAGAATATTTATGTCGGCAAAGGTTGTTCTCCTTCAGAACTGGAAATATATAACGCTCTTTTTCGCGAATTCAGAGATGTCTTTGCTTGGTCATATGATGAAATGCCAGGCATTGACTCAAGTATCGTTGAACACGAAATTAATATGTATCCAGATGTCAAACCAGTACGACAACGGCTCAGGCAGGTGCACCCCAAGAAAGCCGCTGCCATTAAAGCAGAAGTTGAAAAACTTCTCCATGCTGGTTTCATCTACCCGGTTCCTCTAACCGATTGGGTATCGAATATTGTCCCTGTTATGAAGAAACAAGGGACAATTAGAGTGTGTGTCGATTATAGGGATGTAAATCAAGCTTGTCCGAAAGACAACTACCCTACACCCTTCATCGACCAGATAATTGATGAATGCGCCGGATGCGAAATCTTTTCATTCATGGATGGATTTTCCGGGTATAATCAAATAAATATCCGCCCACAGGACCAGTCAAAGACTGCATTCATTTGTCCGTGGGGCACATTCGCATATCGAAAATTACCCTTTGGTTTAAAGAACGCAGGGGCGACGTTTCAGAGGGCAATGAATTATGCCTTCCATGACATCAAGAACATCGTTCAAGCATACCTCGACGACCTTCCGGGTCATTCGCGAAAGCGGACTGATCATCCGCAGCATTTAAGAGCGATATTTCTACGTTGCCGACACTACAAGATACGACTCAATCCGCACAAATGTGTGTTTTGGGTCAGTTCTGGTCGTTTACTTGGCTTTGTAGTCTCCAAGGATGGGATTCGTCTCGACCCTTGCAAGGTCCAGGCAATCATAAATTTGCCTCCACCTTCAAATTTGCTTCAGATTCAGAAACTCCAAGGGAAAGCAAACTTACTGAGGAGGTCCATTCCAAATTACGCCGAACTTGCTAAAGGTTATACACATCTTTTGAAAAAGGAGGTACCCTTCGTCTGGGATCAGGTTGCGCAAGCTTCCTTTGATGCTTTAAAATATTCCTTATTAAAAGCATCATTAATGTACGCCCCCAATTATCAAAGAGATTTTAACCTGTATCTGGCTGCAGCAGATATGACCATCGCAATGGTTTTAGTTCAAGAGGTCGACGGAATTGAACACCCTATATATTGTTTAAGTAGAAACTTAAATGATATAGAAAGAAAATATTCTTATGTTGAAAAAACTAGCGCTTGCAGCTGTTCAAGCGATACAAATATTTCGACACTATGTCCTCTTTCGGAAAACTACCATTCTGTCAGATTGCAACCCCATGACTTATATATTGTCGCGACATTTGCTGGGGGGAAAATATTCAAAATGGATAGCGATCCTTCAAGAGTTTGATATGGAATTTGTAAAATCCAAATCAAAGAAAGCTCTAGTTTTCGCAGAATTATTGTGCGATCTCCCATCGTCGTCCAACGATGAAACATCCGAAGAAACAATCGTGGATGAGAATTTGTTTCTGATATCTACAAGCAATGAGTGGTATGGAGATATCATAATTTATCTCCAAACCCAAAAGTTTAGGCCTAACACCTCTCACTCTGAACAAAAACGTATACGATACCAAGCAAAAGACTACATGATCGTCGGTGATACGCTTTACCGTCGTGGTATCGATACAGTTCTGAGAAGGTGCCTCACCCATGAGGAGGCCGAAAAAGCCCTGAATGAGTGTCATTCAGGCGCGTGTGGGGGGCATCAATCTGGATATGCTACAGCACAAAAAATCTTACGAGCAGGATACTTCTGGCCAACCATGTTCAAAGACTGCATAACCGCAGTCAGAAGTTGCCATGCTTGTCAAATTTTTGATAGCAAAACCAGAAGACCACCCGCACCTTTACAGCCAATAGTTGCTGTTGGGCCTTTCGCCAAATGGGGCATCGATTTCATGACATGTAACCCCACCTCGACCGGGGGGCATGGGTATATTATAGTCGCCGTTGACTATTTTACCAAATGGGCTGAGGCGATGCCTACATTAGATAACACTGGTGAAACAGCTGCCCTTTTCTTTTTCAATCATGTAGTCGCCAGATTCGGCGTACCATAGGCTATAGTCACAGATCATAGATCGCACTTTCGCAATCACATGATGGTTGAATTAACTGCCAAGCTAGGGCTATCTCACGACAGCTCTACTCCATATTATCCGCAAGCCAACGGACAAGTTGAAGCGATCAACAAGGTCCTGAAGCGTATGTTGCAAAGGATGATCGGAGTTCACAAAAGAAGGTGGCACCTAATCCTGTACTCAGCCCTGTGGGCTTACCGAACATCGGTAAGGAATGCGACCGGGTTCACACCTTTCCAACTGGTGTATGGCCTAGAAGCAGTCTTACCAGTCCAGTGCGAAATCTCGTCTCTTAAACTCGCAATCGATCTCCTCCCCGGAACTTCTGAAGAAGAGGCCCGTTTCTTGGAATTAATCCAATTGGATGAAACCCATCGTGATGCCACTTTGGCTAATGAAGCCCATAAGAAACGAGTCAAGGCGCAGTTCAACAAAAATGTCAAACCCCGTGTCTTCTCAGAAGGTGACTTGGTCTTGCTTTACGACCAAGAATCCGATAAATTGGGAGCAGGTAAATTTAATTCTTTATGGATGGGTCCCTATATTGTTAAACGAGTGTTAGCAAAAGGAGCCTACGAGTTGATGGATTATGACGGAATTCCACTGGTGCAACCTCGTAATGGGTTGTACCTCAAGCGTTACTATGCTTAAATAGTGACCAATATGCTTTTGTTGTATTTTGTTTTCGCTAAAGTGGTCGTTTTGGTCGAGTAATCCACCTTTTTACATTTATTGCAGATGTCGAACCTTTTGGAGACATGTGTGGGATATGCCGACGGAGCGAGTCGTAGTTCGCGGAACCTGTCCTCCACAGCCTGGGCCATTTTTTATCCAAGCGGCGAGTTAGTAAGTTTAAGAGGTGTATTTATTGGTCAATCAACGAATAACATCGCTGAGTATAGCACGTTGATAGAGCTGCTCTCTGATGCCATCACCCATGGTATACGCCGACTAATCGTCAGGCTAGACTCAACTCGTAATACTACAACTCAATGGTATATATTCCGTCCGCAACCCAACCATTTATCGCATGTTCCTAAGGGTTAAGATTTTGGAAAGACAATTTGATTTGATTCAATATCAACATATTTCCAGAAACTTAAACACATTAACCGACTCATTAGCAAACTATGTGTTAGATAGACATTTGCGACATTTATAAAAAGAAACGCATCATCAATGTTTTACATGTGGATCATATAACTCAACTAGAATAAAACCCCAAAAATCAATATATATATATATATATATATATATATATATATATATATATATATATATATATATATATAGATATATATATATATATATATATATATATATATAAGCTGTTTATGGTTTACATATAATGTTCTGTAACCAAGACAAAATCGGTCACATGACCCAAAAACTCAAAATGCTAGGGGGCACCCTAGTCTAGTGATGCTCATGATAGCACGTCACAGCCTGTGCGATCATGCGTAAGAGATGAGTCCATCGTCTAGGCACACTAGTAGTATGCCGCTGCAACTGTAAAAGTAACTCGTCGATCCTCACATCTGGAATACCGAGAGTAAGGCTCTCAACCTGCTCCTGCACAACTGTGAGGGTCTCGGCCACATCAAGGTCACGAAGAATAACCCTCCCGGCAGCCTCTCCTGCTGGGGCAGCGGCTGGCACTCTCAGGCAGACTACTGGACGAAGAGGACCAACATCTGCGTGCACACATGAGTTTGATTAAAAGTCTTGATAGAATAAAGAACAAGAACATTATAAATAAAAACAGTAAACAGTGATATGGTCGAAGATTTTACCAATAGCGCCCCACTGCTCGCCATTCGGCAGTACCAAATCTGGATCACCCCGAAAGTCCATGCCAACATATGGATACTCGGAATAGACCATCTCCTGACGCTCAAACCACCTGCAGAAGGTATCAGAAAAAGAAATTTGAGATTGACCAGCATGCCTAGACATGTGGTCGACCCATCTCTGCATGCGTGGTTCAGTAGGAGAAGGTAAGTCAAGAGCAATGTACTGTGGCTACATCAGTGGTATCTTCTCCAAGGCAAAGGCGGTCAAAATAGAACCGAACCCAAAGTTCTTCAACCTCCCGTCCTTTACCTTGGTCAACTGACTTTTCATCTGAAGAAGTACTGCATCACACCAGTTGAATATTTTCGGTTGGAGGCATTCCAAGGCATGCTGCATATAGGATCTGTTGGCTACATGAAGAGACGCACTCCCGGCCATCCTACCAATAGTATACAGGATATACCTAAGGGACCTGTCAGTAACATCACGGATGACAATCTTGCCGTCTTTACTCAGCTGAGATCCTTCCCTGCAATACTGGTGGACATAATGTCTCACAGAGTCACTCCCTCGGGCCGAACCTGACAAAGAGATGGGGGCACCCCGCCTCGACAAGTCAGTCAAGAAGTAAATGTCTACTGCGGTTAAGGGGATAGATTTGCCCCTAATATGAAAAACTTGGTTGATAGGATCCCAAGCATCGAGCAAATACTACAGTAGGTTGATCTGTTGTCTCATGCTAGAGATGCGGAAGAACTTCAGCAGATCATAGTTCCAAAGCGCGTTCACCGTAACCAGATCATGTAGGGAAATCATGTCCTCTTCTTCATGTTCTCATTCTCGCCATGTAAGGGTCATTTTGCTCCAATATCTCTGAAAAACAAACATGAGAGGAGTTAGATCCTAGATTTGATGAGAAACAGGCAAAACTTTTCATCAAAAACTGTGCAACAAAACCCTTTTCTGCGCCCAGCGCACCTGCACAGTGTTCCACCTGCGTTGAAGGCAGAGCGACCCCATCAAACCCCAGGGGCTCAGAAAAACAGGAAATGAAGCATAGAATGCAGAAAGAAAACCATGAAATGAAAGAGCTCAGGTTTAGCTCCTACCTGGTCCAGACGGCGCCAAGAATCGTCCACAGAATCTCCCGAAATCAGCTGATGAAAATCAAGGGGGAAGAGGCACCTCCAAAGCTCCAACAAACCAAGTTCAAATGAAATGGTAAAATGAGAGGTAAAAGCACTTTTTAATAGCTTTTTACGTAGTTCAAAGTGAAATATTAGTGTTTTAATCTCATTTTCAAGCAAATGTTATTCATTTCTAACTAGTTTGATGCAGCAATTGAGGGTACAGTACTATCTTTGAAAAGGCAAAGCTATTTATGGTAAAAAATCAAAACTAGACCATGTTATCGAGCAGTTTTAGCACATAGTTCATGCTCGTTAAAAAATAAACATAAAATCAAGCAAGTGTTTCAACCCGCGTTTAAGCTCATTAAAAAATGAACTATCCTCCGGTAAATAACCACCGTGAATGAAAATTTATCAGCCATTAAAGCCTTGGTCGTGTTTGCACCGTCACCTCCACTTTTCCATTGGCCGATCATTCACCTCCATATTGATTGTTTACCCATTTTGAGGAACAGCTGCGAAGAGTGATTTCACTAGCCATCCTTGTGACACTGCCGTGATTGGAAAATTCCAACCCTTACCTGGAATCAGCTGCTACCCGTTTATCACTCGTTCCTCAAAAGACGAGTCTTCTTTAATCTCTTTTCATCTGACTCGTGAAATATGAAAAGATTGCCGAGTTTTAGCCTTCCATCTCGTTAAAGCGACTGGAAGTGCTATCCCTCCTCTAGATTTTAATCTTTTTGGACCTGAGGGATTATTGCACAAAAAGATCGAGCGCTTGTTTTGTTCGGCTCATTAAAACTATCGAAAATTCATCCCTTCTGTATTGTTTTATACTTTTTCGGACTTAAGGGATTAGATGACGAAAAAGGAACTTTGGAGTTATCTTTACGTACCTTTTCAGACTCTCTAAAAATGAAAAGGACCGAGTTATCTTTGTCTTTAGACTCGTTAAAAAGATTAATAGCGACAAACTTGTCTTTAGACGAGAACGAGTTTCACTATCGCTAGGCTCGTTAAAACATAGCAATGGGTTTGCCCGAAGGGAAAATTATAGAACAAGCATATGTTATCCTCCTCAAGCTTGACAAAAATAAAGAGGTACTGGTCAGAAATGACTGGGGAAAAATTGGGAAGAAACTCAAAGAACTTTTATTGGTAGCAAGTCGCTCTTGAACATGACACTTCCACTCCGTGCCTGAGTCGGGTTGGGTTGTTTCATTCACCGGTCACATCACCATGGTCTCGCCATACCATCCATATTTGGGGTAAATGCTACCAATCCATCACATAAGTGTCGCCGATATGTTCAAGAGAAGTCATCCAGAGAAGTCAACCGTGTCCCATCCACTACCATACATTATCCTTCATTCTTTCATGACCGCCACCCTGAACCATATATCATCAGATTGTTTTCACCTCCATAAGAATCATTTGCTCCGTTCCGTGTCACTGATGTGGGATACATTAAGGCCCTCCTTTGACGGATCGCTTCTTGTCGACATCAGCTCATTATCCAAGAAGTTGATCTAGGAACACCCCCTTCAGTACTTTGAAGCTTGCATGCCTCAATGGAAAGTTTCTCACTTCCGGCGACAAGTATACGTCAATGACCTTCGACCGAAAGATTTTGCATGGTGTTCAACGCCAAGTCCTTTATTCACACCACGTGAATTGTACTGCAGTACCTTGAGGGTCATTATCATTAACGGTGATTCCTCTCGCGCTTGTTAACAGTTTACATCATTGACTGGTAATCAAGCGATGTCTTTCCATGTTCGACTTCAGAACATTTCTCACATGGATCGACTTGTACTTAGAGTGAAGATCGGACAAGATTGAAGACCCCGGATCTAGTTTCATCCATCCGGGCTGCGATATATATTCAGGAAAAATAAAGACATTGACATGTACAACATTGCAGCACAGATAATCATCCTACCAAAAGGATGATGATTTCTTCAAAATCATCAGTCTACCATCAGACGATTGTCTGTTCTATGTACAGAAAAATGAATTTATAAAGCTGAGCATGGGAATGCCCGCCTCAGCTAGATCATGAAAAGAGTATGAAAAATAATGTATTGTATTGTATCTTATTACAGGTCTCCTCCCAGCATTGAAAGAACTTCGGATCCTCCTAATAAAGCATTTCACCCGATAAACGGCCTCATACTTTAGGGGGCAACTGTTATAGACATTTTTGTGCCTTACAGCATTGAGCATGAAATGTCCATAATCCAAGGGATCCAAAGTCCCTAAAAGAGTTGTTCCTACCCCTAAAGGAACAAGCTCAACGAATGACAGCTTCTCCCAGAAGTTCTCCACCAAAAACCACTCAGAAACAGTCAATTCAGGATCAATTCAAAAGCTCTTCTAGCTGCCTGCGTTGCAATGCACCCTAGTACACTAGCTAGGTGCGTTGCAACGCACCTAAATGCACTACCAGGGTGCGCTGAGCGGGAAATGACAAATGGCAAGCTCATTCAACGAGGTGGAAAGACCATGGAAGCTTCCAGAATCTTCCTCAATGACACTTGCCTCAATGAATTCGACTAGTGATGAGTAAGAGGCTCTCAACCTCCCAGTGGAAGCAAGAACTGATAGAGAGAAGCCACAAGTCAAAACATAAGCTGACTCATCCTCTCTGCTTACATCTATATATGGATCTCTCACCCAGAGTCCAAAGAGGCTGGAATTTTGTACTTTGCAGAGAATTGCTGTTGGTTTGAGATTGAGATTAGTGCATTGGGTGATTTATGCTTTGTTGGAGGAGAGGAAGGGATTCCTTTGCTGGGAGGTAGATGCTGGATCGGGACTCACCTGGTTGTATCTCCTCTTGGACTTTCTTATCATATCAATAAAACTATTTGAGTTTCTCCTATATGCTTGTATATCAATGATGCTTTGTTATATTTGCATATTTAGTTTATATCTGATCCTAAACTAGTTATGAATGTAAATCTATGTCTTTTGTGTAGTTTTCCTCTCTTGTGATCTTGCAGGAACTTGGCGAAGCTGGACCAGTGAAGGAGCAGGCAGTAGGAAGCGAACAAAAGAGAGAGCGATTGGATCGACAAACTAGCGGAAGACACCGGTTAGTTACATCCTTCTTCTCCGTTTACATTTCATAAAGAAGAATATGAAAATAGTTTTCCTTGTTTGTTGCTAAGGCACTATCACACCTTAGAGTGGGATAGGGGCATTCCGAATTGGATACTTTTCCCAACAACAGCCAGGCTAGAGTTGTAGCATCTCATTTATAGATTCAACAGTGATAGTGAAAAGTATGGCCTGGTTGGGGTACATGACTGCTCTTGGACTGGGGACATAGTTGGCATGGAAATAATGTACAATTTCTGGGAAAATGTGGACTCTGGGGAACTGGTACTTGGGAAATTTGGATTCCCATAGACCAATTTCATCAGCCTAGTTCAAGTATCTATCCCTACTTTGGCAGTATACTTTGAATGGGGATTCATGAACAGAGGTGTCCTTTATCTGGAAATACCTATCAGTCAGCGGGAGGTGGTCCAAGTCTAAGTGGGGTGTAGAGATGGGTCTCACATCCATGGTGATTGGGGCAGCCATTCTTAGTTCTTGTGGATTTGAGAATGGGGGAGGTAATTTGCAGTGTTTTTAGGGCAATGGTGGTTTAGCATAGAGTAGGCTTAGGTTGGTTGAGATTCCTTAATTAATTTTAAACTTAACTAAGAATACTCAATCACTAGTTTTCTTTGAAATTGATAGGGTTTTTCGGTGAATTGTGGCTTAAATACCTGGAAAATGAGGTAAAATGGCTCTGAATAGGGCGGCTGGCAACTGCAAATGGTCGAAAGGGTTCTGTGTAGGTTGGAAAGCAAACTGGGTGCTTTGTGGTGTCTTTGGAGTGAAATTGGACATGGGTTGACGGCTTCAACATTCTCAGGTGCGCGCATGTGTTTCAGAGGTTTACAGTTGAAATTCCAATGAAAACAAATGATTTGGGGCTTTTTTGGCTTTATGCGCAAAAGTCAATTTTGGTGGGTATGGGGTGAATAGTGGCCGTTTTTTCATGTAGCAGGCGAGCGGTAAATGGTTTCTATTGCACCTCTTTTGGGCGCTCGGTGGTATTTGGAAGGGGCCACCTGATTCCACTCATCGGCTGACACATAGCATCGGGGGCTCATGGAAAAACCACTTTATCGGGCGGGTATCATTCGGCGGATGGGTTGGCCTGATATGGATAAGGGCCATTGGATCTGGAGGGAAGCAATCGGACAGTGATCGGGCGGGGAAGCTGCACGGAGGCTAATGGGGGGCCTAACGGGTGCTTAAGTGTGGCGGTATAAGGGTTAATGATGGATTAAGGCGGGATTAAGCCATCGGGGTGATTAACGGAGGGTTTAAATGGCGCTTTATTCATTTTGATCACAGATCGATCAATTAGAGATTTTGGTCGGGGTGACTATATATTATAGTTTATATTTAAACTAAGTGGTAGGGTTAATTAATATGTAGGAGCTATATATATATAGGGAAATGGTTTTTAATGGGAATTAATATATAAATTAGTAATTAATATGAAAAGATGAGCGGAAAAGGGAAAAATCAATAAGCAAATGCTCTTTTTGTGAACTTGATGTTTTTCACATATTAATATTTAATACTTAGGGTAATGTGTTTTTGTGGGTTTTTTGGGAAAAATGGGTTTTTCATGGGGGTGATTACTTTTCCTAGGAAAATAGTGTTTTATCCTTAGGAAAAGGGGTTTTATTAGGGAAATGAGGTGGAGTGAAGGGAGATGAATTTTTAATGAGGGGGATCTAGTATTTTTCATCCTTAAGTCATTAAGTTGAGGGTGCAGTCCCTCTAGAAGTCAGAGAAATGCTCTTGAGCCTATTTGACTTAAAGGATTTAAGTACTTAGAATTTATTTATGGGAAATTAGTAAAGTAAAGGGGTGAAATGAATGGGGGAAGTTAATTAATTGACTTTGAAATCCATTTGCCTGCTTGATTGTTCATTCATATCTGGAACTTTCATGATAAATATGCTTTTGTCTAATCAATCATCATACTTCTGCAACCTTTCTTCTACTTACCCATCTACTCATCCTACCATTTTTACTTCTCTTTATTAGGGTGCATTTGGGCTAGCAAACGCTTATCAAATATTTCTCTTTTCCTTACAATAGTAAACTAACTAAATCTAATCTTATTACATCCAAGGGCTCAGATTAAACAGTTGATCTCCTTTTATTTACTCTACCTATCTAATTATCTGCCAAGGTTACACTATTTGGCCAGATTTTTATTCTCTATCTAGAGACATGAAATTGAAAACATGAAATAGCCAAGTTTAAACATTTTTACTATCATGGATTGTGGCAATAATAACAAGCTACACAGAATCATTATTATGCATAAATTAAATAGGAGTGGCATTTTGGCTTGCTCACTTTCATGGTCTTTTTCCTTTTCTTAGGGTTCATATTATTATTTTTTTTCATATTTTTTGACCTTTCTGTTCTTTTGTCCTTTGATTATTCTTTTAGGACATACCCTCTTTACATTTTTTAATTTTTTGAATATGGAAAACATTTGCAAAAGCAAAGTTATATACAATATTACAAGGTTTAATCTCAGTCATTCAAAATTATGACTCCTATTGGTATAGGAACCTTACAGGTGGCATCTTCTTACCTCCACCAGTCTATGGACCAACATTACTGTTGCAAAATATATCACCCTGCTCAGGCCATTGGAGTGGCTAAGATAGCCTAGCTGGAACAAAACAGGGATATCTAATATATGGAAAGTAGTTTTGAATGCACTTCCCCTTATATGGGATGGACTTACTTGGAGAATATCTGATGGGGCTTCTATCCAAATTGGCTGAGAACCTTGGATAGGATGCGGTAATGCACATCACCTCCCCCTAGAATTACTACAGATCCTCTCTGAGAAAGGAATCACGCATATTAATCATGCAGCAGACCTAGAGAAATCATCCTTTCTCCATCAAGCATGGAAGACAGCCCATAGCCTGCTCCTCTCCTAACAATGGCATCAAGCATGGCATTCCTACACTTCTTCCCTACAGGAATCCCACATTAGACTCAGAGAAGGGGAGGATGAGATTATATGGGCCATAGCAAAGAGTGGTTGGTACTCCCCTAAAGAGGGGTACCTTCTATTGGCTAGCAATCACAAGCCATAACTCATTGAACCATGGTGGAAAGACATGTGGAAACTGAAAGCACCTCCCCACACAAGACTACTCCTCTGGTCAATCCTAAAAAACAAGGTGCTGACTGGGGAAAACTTGAATAAGAGAGGTCAATATGGGCCATTTTGGTGCTACTTCTGCAAAAACAATTCTGAATCTCTGGATCATATTTTTCTATCCTGTGCAGTCACTATCAGCCTATGGACCTCCACTCTTACCCACCTTCACCTGCCTATCATCTGGGGGGGTCTGACTACCAAGGAAGCTTGGGAAAATTGGTGGGCATCTTCTACATCGGCCAAAACCAGAAACCTCCCCCTCCTCTTCTGTTGGGAAATATGGATCACCAGAAATTGCTACATCTTCTGTGACACCGCCCCTCATTGGACTTCCATCTCAGCCAGAATTATAGCTGATTTCAACTCTCTCCTTGAGAACTTGTCCACCACAGCTCCCAGGAATATCATTCCTGAATCCATAGATCATTCAAAACCCTGGGCATATTTTGATGGCTCCGCTCAAGATACAGGATGTGGTGGTGGGGCTATACTACACATTTCGGCAAGCCACTATTATCATATTCAAGTGGGACTTGGGATTGGCACCAACAACTTTGTTGAACTCTCCACGGCACACCATATAATCAAATTTTCTATAGAGAAAGACTGTCATAATTTTCAAATTTTTGGTGACTCCAAAATTGTTTATGATTGGATAAACAAAACCACAACCTGCCACACATATACTTTGGGACATTTATTGGTAGAAATTCATAGATGCATCTCATATTTTGATAGTTTCGTTTGTCATCACATCTACAGGGAATGAAACACCAGCATTGACCAACTTTTTAAAACTGCAGCGATCAGGCCACGTAATGTTTGGTTGATACAGGAGCAACGGGGAGTGGATCACTTCCAGTACTACCACTGGCCGTATATGGACCATGCAGGCCAGGCTCAGTAGGAGCCTGAACTTATGAAAAATAAGTCTCTTTTATTTTTTCTATTTTGAATTATGTATATAAATAACAACTCATGTTTTTAGCAATACTCTCTGTGTCGAGTATGTTTAAATTTTGACTTAATTATGCAGTACTATTTAAACACTGTCTCCCTCCGTGGAGACCTTATTTTGGAGATCTTTTTTGGGATCTATTTTTTTTTGAACTGGCACACAACCACACCTTATGCATATGCACTCGCATCTACAACATGTAATTTTCTTATATTAATGAAAATTACAATTTTTACAAGGGGAAAAAAAGGAGTAACTAAAGGTAAAAAAAATCAATTGCAACTAAAAAAAAGGAAGATGTTAATTTATTTAATTCCTAATATCAAAATAATATATGGTATTTAAAAAATATTATTATTCAAAAAATTCAATATGAGTCATAAATAAAATATTTCAATATGTAGGATTAAGTAGTAGTCACATTTTAATATGAGTCATAAATAAAATATTTTAATTTGCGCAATGTAATTCACAAATAAACTATGTCAATGTCAACTTGTATGTATTAAATATTGTTTAAAAAGATTATGTGTATATCATATAAACCAATTGATAAAAATATTTTTTATAGTTAAAACACTTCAAGTAGTCTAACTGTATTACATTTTATTATTTTTCAGGTATATTCTATGGGTCATTTTTTTAAAATCTAGAAAAGATTTGATGGAATTCAAAATTTAACCTATCTAATTTAGTAGAAATTTCAAAGTGTCAAACTCATTTATGCATTCACAAAAGTATATATATAAATGAATTCACAAAAGTGTATATATATATATCTATCTAGATATATATATATATATATATATATATATATACATATATATATATATATATATATATATATATATAGGGATGAAATTTTTAGAGGTTCAATGTAATAGCCCTGAGTGAAAAGTAAATATCTATTTTAGTTTTAGTGAGCCTCAGATGAATAGATAACAAACATGAATGTTTATTTTAATTTTATTAATTGAAATTGTTTATGATTTACCGAAGAATTACTGAAAGGAAAATATGCTAAGATTAATTTTATTAATTGAAATTGTTTATGATTTACTGAAGAATTACTGAAAGGAAAATATGCTAAGTGATATTTTTACTTACTAGATAGTTAAAAGAAAATTATTTCTCTCCCTAGATATAAATTATCTTAGTTACAAAAAAGGGAGCCAAGAGGGTGTGAGGAAAAAAGTATGAGACAACGTAGAGACTTGGAACCTAGTTGAAGGAGGTCTAAGAGAGGAAATGAAATTGATTCCTTACACAAGACATTATTAAGGAAGAACACGACACTACTAGAGAAAGGGATTCTTGAGCTGGTTGGCCCGTGGAATACCTGTTAGACTTGTAAGGTCTGAAATAAACCTAGAGATACCCAGTTTGGTTAGAAGGTTCTAGGTGGACCTATTTTAATCTCTTTCTAAAAAAATATGATGGAACTAAACTGGCTTGGGGGATTAGTCGTAAAGTCACTTTCTAAAAAAATGTTCTAGAAGTAAACTGCCTTGGGGGAGTACTCGTAAAGCTTACCTGAACTCGTTGGTCAGGTGGAGCAGTATTTTCTCTTCAGTAATTTGGTGGTAGCCTAAACCTAAAAACATATAATTATTCTATATGGTTGATTTCAAGAACTATTTTTTTTCTATAATTGTAGAGATATAAGTGTCTTTGTTATGAATGACTAGTTATAAAGGAATAATATAACTTGCCTAAAAGAAATCCGTGATTGACAAAATGGTTATGAAATATTTGATATGCATGATGTACTGTATTATAGACGGCAAGTTATATGTTATGGTTAATTACATATTATTAGAAATGTTAGGTTAGTTCCAAACCTAATGGATAAAAGTCCATTATTTGAAACAATCCATTTTTTTTAATATACATATAACTTATCCATTTAGATGAGCGAATAACAAGTATCAAAAGAAAACCATACCAACTTACCCACTAAATATTGGCAATAGTAATAGTAACAAAATGGGTAAACAAACCCAACTAGAAAATTATGTAAAAGAGCTCTAAATGTGAACCATAACTGAAATATGAAAAAAAAATTACTAAAACATGAATAAGAAGCATATAAGATAGAAGAATAAATGGCATTGAATTAATCACTTATAGTATTTAAAAGAAAACCATACCAACTTACCCACTAAATATTGGCAATAGTAATAGTAACAAAATGGGTAAACAAACCCAACTAGAAAATTATGTAAAAGAGCTCTAAATGTGAACCATAACTGAAATATTGAAAAAAAATTACTAAAACATGAATAAGAAGCATATAAGATAGAAGAATAAATGGCGTTGAATTAATCACTTATAGTATTTAAACCAAAAACTAGAGTTCTAGGTCCCTCTTTATAACTTAGGGAGTTAGACCTGGTATAGGTCTATCCTTAATCTCCACAAGAAATAACATCTTGAAAACCTTAACCTACCCTTAAATGAATCATAATACAATCCGGTTCTAGTAAAGCAAATAACACATGTATATGTGTGTATATTGAAACTACAAAGGGCACAAAATTCAAGTAGTTCCCAAACTACATGCTATTCATAAATAAAAACATCAAAATATAACTAAACAAAAATACCCATACCGAGAATTGTTACATATGTAACATCGCTCTAAATGTAAATATATTAGTTGCCACGGTGAACTATACAGGAAAAATTTATTCAAAGGAATGTGAATAATCATGAAACGCAAGCACATAATAATTTTAAAAAAAAGATTCATGTAATAATAACTAAGAAATGCAAATTTATAACAGTTGATTAGTTTTGCCTTAAAAAGGATTCCAAATCAATAAATATATGGTGTCAAAATTCTTCCATCAATGGAAATTTTAGAGCGCATGAAATATAATAACTAGCATTTGCACTAGATGTTGCAAAGGAAACGCCGTAAGGCATAAATTGAAGAACACAAATACAACAAAAGAATACTTTGATAAAGAATAAAAAAATATTGAACGCTCAAATCAATGCCCCATTAACTGGAACCACTTAGTAGACATATCTATCAACATTAGGATTATACACAATGATCAAGAAATTTCCCATATACAAACAACACCTTCCACAACAACCTTTTGTCACATCCACATTTTAAAAAATGCCTTGGAACGTGATTGGAATCTCCCATATTGCCTTTTTCATTATGTAGATAAATCTTCCATATTGCTATTTTCATCATGAATATTGTTAGTTCATTGTTGTAAAGTGTTAGTGTGTTAAATTCAATACTATAAGTTCGACAAGCAAAAAACATTCTTCAATTAGCATAATATGCATTTTTCTCTCACCGTGTATTTTTCAGTCAAAGAGCACAAGTAACAGATTAACATGTATTTTCCCTTCATTATTTTCATCACAGAGCCAAGAAATCTATGCCTTATCTATAAAGTAACAAAAACATTTTGGAATAAGTTTCATATTTCAAGCTAGTGTCTAACCTATAAAGTAACAAAAACTTTTTGAAATAAATTTAATATTTTAAGCAATTGACTAACCTAATTTAATAATTGAAAAATTCTCAAAGATGAATTATACTCCATAATAAGAGAGCCAACATTGGAGCCCATACTTTCACTAAAACGAAAAGAAACACAACCACTTGTTAAGAAGAAATTCAAGTAATAATAATAAAACAAAAATAATAAACATTAAAGTATAAAATGATATTTCTGCAGTAGTATCAGTTGATACTTCTTGTCTAACTCTTTGGATTTGCTTTAAGTATCTTTTCCTGAGGTATAACATTTTGATAGCATTGTTGTAACCACTTTTACTGCCTGGTCAGCAAAATGGAACAAAATAAAACAAAAATAATAAACATTAAAGTATAAAATGGTATTTCTGCAGCAGTGTCCATCACTTGATACTTCTTGTCTAACTCTTTGGCTTTGCTTTAAGTATCTTTTCCTAAGGTATAACCTTTTGATAGCATTGCTGTAACCACTTTTACTGCCTGGTCAGCAAAATGGAACAAAAAATCTCAGTTGCTTATCAAGGACTTCAAATTGTCCAATAACAACAATGTTAATATCCTCAGAATATCATAGGCTAATTGAGAAAATCATTTTTCAGTCTAAGAAGTATGACTTTCTAGATTTTGATGTAATATCTAAATTTTACTTTTCTCCATTGGTAAGGTAGGTGGCCTTTTTAAGCTACTTCTATTCTACAAAACTACAGGAATAAGTAGAATTTGAAGGGTGGGATCTTCCTTCTTTGCAAATAGTTAAGTAGAATTTAAAGGGTAGGATCTTCCTTCTTTGCAAATAGTTATTTATAGACAATTTGTAAAGCAAGATTACATTTAAGACTTTTTCTTACAAAACAGTCAAAATAAATGAAATTTGTTTTTCATTATTTTCCTTTCCTTTCACAACTAAAATCTTATTCTAGGTTACTCTCAATATCCTTGACCAAAATGGCCTTTGAGGTAATCTACATGATCCAATCTTGATCTTGGAACTATACAATAGGAAAAAAGTACTATCGTTTACCCATGAATGGTATTCATTTATCAAAGACCTCAAAACAAAATTGAAAGATTAGACATTTAAACACATATACATAGACCATAAAATTGATTTGATATAAGAATGACTATGGCAGGGTAAGCAAGGTCTAGATCTAATTGCAATATTAATGCTATTTTGAGGAAATAGATTTCTTCTTAAATTTATTTGAACATTGTTGGACTCCACATATAAAAATAAATATAAAATATAAAAGAGTAAAAATAAGTAAATGAAAATACTCCTAATGTGTTGCCCTCTTCATGAAATTTTATCATTTTCTTTTCCCACTAATTAACTGCCTCCTCTGATCCTCCCCATGGCACTATATACACCTCCCGATTTAGGATTTTTGCTCCCTGGTTCAAAAATTCCAAGAACATCAGAAACCTACAATTTTTTTCACTTTTTGTATTTTTACCAGAAAACCAAAACTATATTCAGAATTCCATGTCAATCTGAATGTGACTATCAGTAAAGTTACATCTTGAATTCCATCTCTTTATAGCAAATTCAAATCCCAACCCAAATCCACTTGTAACAAAATCACAACAGAGAATTTACCCTTTAAACCTTACAATTGCAAACACTGATAAACTAAGAAAACCATGCTTACACTAAGAAGGATAACAGCTTCTAACAATGTAAACTTTGAAACGGGAACTCTGGCCCAAAAACCCCAAAAAAACATCAAAAACAATGCTAAAAACGAAAAGTGTGTATACTGGAACGATGTTTTTTTTTTTAGGTGCCAATTTTGAACATGTTTTAAAAATGGCAGTGATTACGAAATTTACTACGAAATTTTCGTGCAAAATATAGCTTCAAAACGAAAGTGATGCTACTGGAATAACGTTTTTTTTTTAGGGTCAATTTTCAAACTTTTTAAAAAATGCTAATAAAACCAATTTTTTATGTCTCCAACAAAGTTAATTTTTAAGGAAAAAACACATTAATGTTTCTGGTAGAATATCATTTTTCTTTCCTAGGTATAAATTTAACATGTTTTCAACCACACCATGGTAGATACAAAAGAAATTGAAATTTTTTCAACTATAAAATTAAAAAACCATGACATTATGAACAAAGTATATCAGTCAATGAAATCAAAAGTCTTTATTTGTATACTGAATAAAACAGACATTATATCTCTAATTTGATATTGCATTGTAGATATTTAAACAATAAAATTTATCATACTTAAGACATAATCCAACAACATAAAAATGCTTCATAACTTCTCATTTAACAACATATGGAAAACATTAATTTTATTTGAAGATATGATGCATACATCAGTTATATAATCTGTCTTAAACAATTATTCAAAATCACTCATATTTTCTTGCACACCATCACAATTCACATCTTCAGATGAGTGACTGGATGCTGACGAAGATGTTCCATATTCTTCTCTTTCATCAACTAGTGCCCCATCTGAGTCCACATGCATGCCCAACATTCCAGGTTTCAAAAGTCTTCTAGATCTACGATTGGTTTCAGCAGACTCCCATGTCAACACTATTCCTTCTGGTAACAACCTTTTCAGAATCTCTATCGTCTTGAAGTGAAGAGTTCCTCTCTTTGTTAAATTGAAGTCATAAACATGTATGTCAACATCCTCCAATTGTAATATGTCTGTGCAGCGGCGATTTATATTTGTGCCCTTTCTTTTTCTTTTTCCACCATTTTTTTTGTGAACTACCATCTCTGGCTTATACACACCATTGAATGGGTGTGTATTTGTGGCATACCAATGTACTTCAACACTTGTAACATCCTCATTTTCTGTAAAGACCTTTATAACTTTAGCAACCCAAAATGGATAGCCTTTGGGATCTCCATCTGCTAGCACTGCAATCATGCAACCCTCCTTAATATCATGTACTGAACCCCTAAAAGGTCTTCCATGGCTTCACGTTGTGCACGAGATCTTCTGGAACCAATATACATCTCTCTTTCCATTGCCTGTGAAGAATTAATAATACCTTGAGTTTGTTGCTGTTCAACAATGTTTACTTCCTCTTGTTCATTCGACACATTTTGTGGCCAAATAAATGGATTTTTCAAAGGTATATCTTCATTGGTTGTTGTTGAAATGATATCACTTTGATTATTGAAAAATGACTCCCACCAAACTGAATCAGGAATGTCAAAGTACTCATATATATATCTAATACATTTTTTAATTTCTTCTAGGCAATCAGAATAATTTATATGTCTATTCTGTCTGCGTGCATTCTGAACTTCACCCACTGATTGTAATAACAATATTTTTGATGCAAATATTGGACGATCTGGAATGAACTTCAAAAATTGCAAACTTGATGGCGGTGCCCATTCTGTAGTAGTTGAAAACTTCTTGCCCCATATTAGTGTTTTCCCATCAATTTTTTTTATACGAAATTGATGTTGGAAGCTAATATCATTAAGTTGTTCAATGCATTTCCCCTCACCATATGATCCTAGAATAAACCTTCACATGTCAACAGTTTCTTCCAACACTTCAAAAGTAGGCTCTGGCATGTATGATTTCTTAATACATTCAATTAGTGATGGCAAGCTCGCAACTTCCTTCCTCCTCAATGTGACTGAAAAACGACTGAACATCTGATCAATATGGTCATGAGTGTGCCCAACAAGAAGGAAACCAACCTTTACCTTTTGAAAATTTCTCAATTCAACAAGCATGTTCAGATACCCAAAAACAACCTGATTTTTGTTTTCACGGCAAGTGTTGTCCAATTGTAGATACAAAACTTCAGGAAGATTACCAGACCAATGAGAAATCACATCATGAATTATGGTTATGGTCAGATTTGCATCATTATGAATATTTGGAGCTGTGAAGTACACCCTTGGCAACATTTTCCCATTGAAGACCATACAACTGACCAAGTGAAACTGAATAAAATTTTCCTCTTGTAGATTTTTGGGTGTGCGAACAAAATGTGGTAAAAGTGTTTTCTTCTGGTCCATACCATCAATTATCAAACCCAAATATTTATTTGGATTATCATAACACTTCTTTCGATGCTTGTACAACTTCTTCCTTTCATTTGTTTGTTGTTCGCGATGCTCCTGAAGTTCTTTGACAAATAAATCTACACAACATAAAAAAAATTCATTAAGAAATATGTTTTCATAGTTGATGACTATACAATTTTGAAAGTAAAAGTTATGAACACTTACCTCTTTCTGAGCCTTCACATTTGTCCCTTTTTTATTTAAGAGAAGCACATGTACTGCAAATCCCCATCCTTGTCTTCTTAGGAATACGAATATTATTGAATTATTTCTTCCATATCTTCACAAAATATTGATATGTAATAAATTGGCCCTGTCCCTCAGCACTTTCTGCATATTCTTTGTATAAGTTGTAGATTTCTCGTCTTGAAAAATTATCTGGAATATGTATTGTCTTTCTATTTGGCATACACTCTCCATGCTTTGAAAAGAAATCTTTCATCCATGACATTGCAGTATTTGATAATGGCCCAAACTGTCTTTTATAACGTACTTCTGAATAAAATGTGGGATCCTTTTCCAAATTTTCTTGAATTCTCGAGAGACGAAAATTCCCAATTGAATGAAACATTTTGAAAGCTTTTCTACACAATAATAAATTCCTAATATGATAATCATAACCTGACAATGTAGATTGCATGCAGCCAACTAAATATGAGTTTTGCATGCTTTTATTCATTGACAAATATCTCTTCCTGCTTTCTAATGCAAATGTGAAATCCATACGTTTCAAGCAATTTTTTTGGCAACATTCACTTGAAATGAGAGCGCTGATAAAACTTCTTCTCGTCAGATATTCTGCTCTACCCCTTGTATAACTAGAATAGTTTGCATTGATACGAAAAGGTCTGCTCCTACTCCTCGATACAATATTTCTTGGCAACATCTCCATCATTGGATCATCACTGCTGCTCTCATAGTCCTTAGAATTAGGACTAAGAGGAGATTGTGATACTCCAATCTTTTGAAAATCATCATCCCGCGCTTCATCACTGCTGCTCTCATAGTCCTTAGAATCAGGACTAAGAGGAGATTGTGATACTCCAATCTTTTGAAAATCATCATCCCGCGCTTCATCACTGCTGCTCTCATAGTCCTTAGAATCAGGACTAAGAGGACATTGTGATACTCCAATCTTTTGAAAATCATCATCCCGCGCTTCATCACTGCTGCTCTCATAGTCGTTAGAATCAGGACTAAGAGGACATGGTGATACTCCAATCTTTTGAAAATCATCATCCCGCACTTCATCACTGCTGCTCTCATAGTCCTTAGAATCAGGACTAACTGGACACTTTGACACTCCAATCTTTTGAAAATCATCATCCTGCGCTTCATCACTGCTTCTCTCATAGTCCTTAGAATCAAGACTAACTGGACACTTTGAAACTCCATTCTTTTGAAAATCATCATCCCGCGCTTCATCATCACTGCTCTCATAGTCCTTAGAATCAGGACTAAATGGACACTTTGACACTCCATTCTTTTGAAATTCATTATCACACTCATCATCATTGCTGCTCTCATAGTCCTTAGAATCAGGACTAACTGGACACTTTGACACTCCATTCTTTT
Source organism: Pinus tabuliformis (assembly GCA_031772625.1). Classification (NCBI taxonomy): domain Eukaryota; kingdom Viridiplantae; phylum Streptophyta; class Pinopsida; order Pinales; family Pinaceae; genus Pinus; species Pinus tabuliformis. The sequence goes on from CM062816.1 coordinate 724,272,864, forward strand.
GAAAATCATCATCCCGCGCTTCATCACCGCTGCTCTCATAGTCCTTAGAATTAGGACTAAGTGGACACCGTGAAACTCCATTATTTTGAAATTCGCCATCATGCACATCAAAACTTCTGCTCTCATAGTCTTCAGAATTAGGACTGAGTGGACACCATAACCCTCCATTCTTTTGAACTTGACCATCACGCTCTTCAAAACTGCTACTCTCATAGTCCTCAGAATTAGGACTAAGTGGACATCGTGACACTCCATTCTTTTGAACTTCACCATCATGCTTTTCATCACCGCTGCTTTCATAGTCCTTAGAATCAGGACTAAGTGGAAGAATTGACTTTCTATTCATAGTGGAAGAATTCCCGCTATATTCATCAATATGAATAGAGTTGTTACGCGATGAAGATGTTGATGGTGTATAAACCAAAACTTCACCATCAGAACAATCCATCCCTTTCAAATAGAAGATGTTGAATGATACAAATGGAGTCTCCTAAGAATATTATATAGCTTAAAGAATGAAATATTCCCTCCAAAATTATTCCCTCCAAAAATTTTCGCGAAAATATTTCCCTCCAAAAATTTTCGCGAAAATATTTCCCTCCAAAAGTTTGTTAGATTTATTTACCTTTATTATTTTATTCTACAATTCATTGAAAAACATAAACTAATTTTTTTATGAAATCAATCACTGAAATTCAAATTGTAAACAACAACTTCTATATTAATTATTCTAATAGTTAAAGTATATAATATTTACTAAACAACTAATTTTTTTTTTAAATTTTTATAATATATTCTAAAACAAATTAATCCCACATTCAATCCATTGTAAAATAACTCTACAATATTCGCTCTATAATAATTTAAAACAAATTATAGTTAAAGTATATAATATTTACTAAACAACTAATTTTTTTTTAAAATTTTTATAATATATTCTAAAACAAATTAATCCCACATTCAATCCATTGTAAAATAACTCTACAATATTCGCTCTATAATAATGTAAATCAAATTATCCCACATTAATCGTACAGAAAAACATCTTCGTATTTTCACTTATATATTAAATTTCGTTATCACTATTACTTACCTCACATCCAGGTTTTCTGAAGTTCGTTGGAAGACGTGAATTTGTGGAGCAGCTATATTGCTATCAACAACATATTCAACGAAGAATTATCGCAATTGAAAGGCAAGTTCAATTTTTTTTTCAAAATTTTCATATTAAATTAATTTAACGTCGAAGAAGATTTTTTTTTTTAAATTAATAAATTTTCCAAGCCCCTAATTCCCATTCCCCTCCAATCTCAACTCCTCCCCCCTTCCTTAACGCCGACCCCATGGGCCCCACCCCCTAACTCCTTCCCCGTGCCCACTTACCCACCCCCCTTCTGCTCCTACCCCTACCCACCCTTACCCCCCCCCCCACTTTCTGCCCCTAGCCCTACCCCCCCCCACCCCCCCCATCCCCTTACCCTACCCTACGCTACCTTGTCCCCCCCCCCATCCCCCTACCCTACCCTACCCCGTCCCCCCCCATCCCCCTACCCTACCCTACCCTGCCCCAGCCCCCCATCCCCCTACCCCACGCTATCCCCCCTACCCCCCCCATCCCCCTACCCTACCCTACCCTACCCTGTCCCCCCCTCACGCCCCCATCCCCCCCATCCCCACCCGCCCTCCCCACCTGGCCCACCTGCCCTCCCCATCCCCACTCGCCCCCCACCCGGCCCTCCTCGCCCTCACCCGCCCCCCACCGCCCTCACCCGCCCCCCACTTGGCCCTCCCCGCCCTCACCCGGCCCCACCCGGCCCTCCCCGCCCCCCACCCGGCCCTCCCCGCCCTCACCCGCCCCCCACCCGGCCCTCCCCGCCCTCACCCACCCTCACCCGCCCCCCACCCGGCCCCCCCGCCCTCACCCGTCCCCCACCCGGCCCTCACCCAGCCCTCCCCGCCCTCACCTGCCCCCCACCCGGCCCACCCGGCCCTACCCCTCCCCCTCCCCCTCCCTCGCCCCTCCCCGGCCCCCTCCGCCTACCCCTCCGCCCGCGCAGGGCCACCCCCGGCCGCCCTGCCCCGCCCGACCGGTGGCGGGTCGATTCCGGGAATCGATCCGCCGCCGGTCTGGCAGGGCAGGGCGGCCCGGGGGTGGCGCTGTGCGGGCGAGTGAGGGCGGGTGGGGGCCGGGTGAGGGCGGGTGGGCCGGGTGGGGGGCGAGTGAGGGCCGGGTGAGGGCAGGGAGGGGCGGGTGAGGGCGGGGGGGGGGGGGGGGGGGCGGGTGAGGGCAGGGAGGGCCGGGTGGGGGGCTGGTGAGGGCGGGGAGGGCGGGTGAGGGCGGGTGAGGGCGGGGAGGGCCGGGTGGGGGGTGGGTGAGGGCGGGGAGGGCCGGGTGGGGGGTGGGTGAGGGCGGCGAGGGCCGGGCCGGTGAGGACGGGGAGGGTGAGGGCGGCGAGGGCCGGGCGGGTGAGGGCGGCGAGGGCCGGGCTGGTGAGGGCGGGGAGGGCCGGGTGGGATGGGGGATGGGGTGGGGGGTGGGGGGATGGGGTGGGGGGTGGGGATGGGGTAGGGTAGGGTAGGGTAGGGGGGGTAGGGGTAGGGTAGGGGCGGTTGGGGTGGCGTGGGGTAGGGGTAGGGTGGGGTAGGGGTGGTGGGGGTAGGGTGGGGTAGGGGGATGGGGAGGGTGGGGTAGGGTAGGGTAGGGGGATGGGGGGGGGATAGGGGTAGGGCGCGAGTAGGGTGTAGGGGTGGTGGGGGTAGGGTGGGGTAGGGGGATGGGGAGGGTGGGGTAGGGTAGGGTAGGGGGATGGGGGGGGAATAGGGGTAGGGCGCGAGTAGGGTGTAGGGGGGGGGGGATAAGGGTTTGGGGGGGGGGGCTAGGGCGCGGGTAGGGTGTGGGGGGGGGGATAAGGGTTTGGTGGGGGGGGGGGGCTAGCTCGCAGGGATGTTGGGGGGTGGGTTTCGGGGGGGTGTTGTGGGGAGTGGTGGGCACAGTGGGGAGGGGCGGCCGCGGGGAGGTGTTGGGGGGTGTAGGGGGTTTGGGGGCGGGGGTGTGGGGGAACGGTAGCGGGTGGGGTGAGGGGCGGGGAGGGAGGAAGCTTAGGAGGTTGTGGGGGGCGCGTGGGTAGGGGCTCACCCATACTTGCCTAAATGTCTACTTAGCCTCATTATCCCTCACCTGACCTCCCGCTCGCCCATCGACCCGCCTGCCCGTTAGAGGTGGCTGGGCAATTCTGATTATACAAATAAAAAATTTATGGTATATTTTTGTTATTAATTTAAGTTAATATGTTTTTTTATTTACTAATTTATGTGTTTTTTTTAGGAAAATGGCATCAAGGAAAATTTCTGTGAATCTTTCTGGACCAAAGAGTCTTAAAGGTGTATCTTCAAAAAACATTGGTGAACGAACTCCACCTGAGCTCATGCCTACAAATATTTCAAGTGCTTCAAGTGATAAGAAGCTAATCTCAGATTGGAAAAGTTCAAAAGAGGTGAAATTTCAATCAAGAGTTTGGTATGTGAAAGAAAGAGAGAGCACAACTGTGAATATATATCTATACATTGATATATCCCAAAATAATGAAAATTTGGAGGTGATGGGAAGAGTCATAGATATGTGTTCGGTAACAAACACTGAAGTTGTTTACGTACTTACAAAAGCTCCCAAGTCACATGAAAGGATTAAATACCGACTATCATATTCATTATATGACACGGGAGAGGTATCTACAAAGTTGTGTAAACAAATCGTAAATGAGATAACACAAAACATCGTAAGTATTGTTATTTGTATTTTTATTTTGCGTTTTGGAAGTGTCTCGCTATATTTTTTTAACTTTGTTTATATTAACATATGATATTTTGTTTGGCAGAATTTTGTTGAAAGCTGTTCAATTAGGTTCGGAGGGATTCATTTTATAGAGAATGATATCATGAAAGTTGTCAGCCATTTTTACTCAGTGTCAGAAGAAGATATGGAAAACATGGAAAATGTGGTAATTGATGATGCTACAAAACTACATCCAAAGAATCAGAAAAAAAGGCCTTTGGTGGATAAATCTAGCAAGGGTAAACAAGTCACTTTTGAGGACGATGAAGTTGAAATTGACAATGAAGCATATGTTGCCATTACTGAAGATGACATTGGAACTGAAGAAGGTCGTAAAAGACCAAAAGTAACAATGCCCAAGAATAGATCTCTTGAGAATGTTATGACGAAAAAAAGTAGAGTTGAAGATCTTGAAGTAGTCATTACCAGCAGTCAAGAACCTAGTGAAACTTCAAAAGAAAGCAGAGAAATCATTACACCAGGAGCTGATTTAGATGATGGCATAATCAAAACAAAACAAAATGCCATTCGACAGAATTTGACAAAGAGAAACTTAATTGATGGTGGTCATACATTTCAGTTAAATGTCAGACAAACCTATAAGGCAAGTGAAGGACAATGCCAATATCAAATCAGAAAGCCACATCATCTGCATGTTCACAACTTGAAGACATTGATGAGGTACAATCCATATGCTCATGTGGTTAGTTATGTGCTTCTTGTTGATCCACTTCAAGTTCCCAACAAAGAAGCATTTGATAAGTCAAAATGTTTTGAATACAATTATTATGTGCTTGGGGGGAACCATTCTGTTGAAGCTCAAAGACAATTGATGGAGGAATATCCTAATAACCCACGTTTTGAAACAATGAAATGTGTCATTTATGCTGGTTTAAATGAAACATAAGCAAAGTTAGTGGCATTGGATCATAATTCAGATAATGAATATAGGATGTCTATGACTTTGATCCAAAAGGTTAGATTTATTCATAGTGAATTCCTAGAAAAATGTGGTGGGGATAAGATAAATATTACTGCAGATTTCCGAAAGGAATGTTGTATGGAAATAGGCTATCAAATTGAAGAGAAAACCAATTCAAAAGGTGGAAAAGACAGCAGATATAGCGATTTATTCAGAGGTATTGATAACATTTTCCAATTGGCATTTAGAACTGGAGATATTTGGAATTTGATTGATGACATTTTTAGCATGTGGGAAGACATTGGCATTAAAAACCAGAGGGTCAAAAAGTCTAAGCCATTGATATGTAGCAACAATAAATCAGCTCCTGAACTGAAGCAACTTCTAGACGATATGACCATCACGCCTTGGAGGGCGATGCAAGGAGTGAAAGATGAAAAAATTGTCAAAACAATATTATCTCTTGTGAGGTCAGGGGAATTATCATTGGAAGAAATGTCTGAAGAATTTCAAAAGTAAGTTTGCTGAATTATTTTTACTTATTTCCAAGATTATAGTTATGTTTTAAGTAAAACATGTTGTTATTGGTAGTATTTGTTATACATATCATTATATTAACTTTTTCTTACTTTATCTATGCAGTCACAAAGTTTACACGAAAATTCAGGAACAAATGGTTAAACTGTTGAATGAAGATAGTTGGGATGATGTTGTACGCAACTATCCAGATTCAAGTTCTACATCAACATTAAAAGCTTTTTATCTTGCATTTAAAAAGGTAACTTGATTTATACATTCAGTTTTAATCATCTGTGTACTATTTTTAATTTAAAACTTACACATACATTTGTTTGTTTGGTAAAAGATGAAGAAAGAAGATAATGGAGCACCGGACAGTTTCAAGACTTTTATCGAAAAAATAAAGATTGAAAGACTGAGAAAGCAACGTATTAAGAATGTTGTACTTGATCCAACTCTTAATCATTTCATTTGGAATGGGCTAGACACTATTCAATATCAAGTAATACAAGGCGACTGTGAAGACATTGCTAAACTTGTACCAAAAAGGGATTATGCCCTGGTTATTGCAGATATTCCCCATGGTTTCAATATTCCAAACATTTACTATGATAGTGACCTTTATACTTATCAAGCTTTTAATAAAGTGGTGGCAGGATTTATGGAAGTGACGTCATCACCATTATGGAGATTTGTGACATTTCATTCAGACACACAATTGGCAATGGTATTGTCAAGCTTCAAGGGGAAATCAAATTCAAGGATGCAGCGTACATGGTAAGATGTTTAAAGGTATATTTGATTAATGTTGAAAAATTCATTTATGTACAAGTTAATTGAACTTTTACTATTTTATGTTACAGGCAAAAGTCAAATCTTCTTAACAATGAAGATCAACAATTTATAAATGACTGTGAGTTCATTCATATTGATAGTTGGGCAAAAGATGATAGCCATATGTCTATTATTTTTAATCAGGTGGAGAGAAAGAGTCATAGCCAAATACTGACTTATGATGCTGTTGTGAGAAAACTAACATATGAAGACAAAGAAACGAAAGGAGAGATAGTTAACATTTATCAGAAACCACAATTATTGATTAACTATCTTATAGACATATGTTCAAATGAAGGAGATTGGGTTCTGAATTTATTTTCTGGCTCAGGTAGGTTTTGCCACATGGAATTGAATTTCAATATGTTCTTTTTTTTAATTAATATGTCATTGTACTAATTTACTTCATTATTTTTTTGTGCTTGATAATTAGGTACAACACTAGCATGCTACCTTCAAAAAGGAAGAAATTGCATTGCAATTGAGAAATATCCATTACAATGCAATTTCATTCAGCAAAGAATTAATGCTCTTCAATTTCTTCCAGATGAAATGCAAGAAATTGGATTGAGGAAAGGGGACTTTAATGAATCACGTGTGGCAAAAAAGGCAAAGGAACCCCAACCACCATTATTGGAATGTTTGGAAAGACATATATTGGGAGATTTGCAGACATGAAAGACCCATTAGAAGAGGAAATTGGGCAAAAGGAAGCAGAAAATATTGTGGAAGATGACAATGATGAAACTCTAGAGGACGAAGAGTTTGGATTACGTGACATTGTTGATTAAATTTAAGTTATACCTGGAAATCAAGCTTTGCAATGTTTTGACTTTGACATTTCATGAAAAGAATAATCAATGAATTAAAGTTGTTATGTGTTCAATATTTGTAATTTGTGATTTTCGCATTGATTTTTAAGTTAATTATTATTTTTTGAAAAAAAAGTTGTTATTATTATTTTTTTGACATGAAATTCATAAAAAAAACTATTATTTGACCATTTTTAGTTAATATTTTTGTATAAAAATTGTGATTTTGACATGTTAATTCTAGCAAAAAATTATCAAAATGTTTAGTTTTTTTGTTATATTTATGTTAAAAATGGTTATTTTTATGTCCATTGTTAAAAAATGTTGTTTTTTAGAAACAATTATTTCATGTGGATTGAAAAATTAATTAAGGATGTATAAATATGTACATTATCTAAAATTCAAACTATCAACTTTCTAATTTAAAAACGCAAAACATTAAAAACCCCCCTAAAAAAAAAAATAAATTAAAATAGAGAACAAGAAAATATGAATAAAATGACGACTTCAAAAACTATCAAATTTAGAAAATATTTTTTTACATTTCACACACTAGAAAATTAAAAGTCAAAAAATAGGTCTTCTAAAAAAAGGGTGTGATGCAGAATACTCACTTTTTAAAATCAGCATGAAAATCACTACCATTCTAGAACTTGATTTCATCCTTGAACATGAAAAAAAATTAAAGTTCCAAAAACCATGTTCTAAAAAAAACATGTGTATTCTGCATCACCACTTTTGAAAATCGGGTCATTTTTTTGCTATCTCTACGAAACGGGTAATAGTATCAGTTCCCGTTTCAAAGTTTACATTGTTTTCTAAAGAATGGGGCTCCTTGATAGTCACTAAAGCAACTTGTGTCCACTGACCCGTCCTATCACCACCCAAAAAATATAATCAGGCACTGATTTTGGCCGATTAAGGTCTGTTGTTACACAAACCTTAAGTATGTACATCAATGCAAATCCTCTAGTGTTATCCAATTTTATCAGAAAAAATACACACCAGGGCTACTGCCTGGCTTGATATTTCCTGAGTCATTGATGTCAGGTCTTACTACATCCAAAAAGTTTTCCATGAATCACTTCTCTAATTTTGATAACACAAAAATAATATTTTGACTGCGCTCTATTTATCAACCAATTCTTAATAGAACACTTCTCTACAACTTTGCTAAAACACAAGTTGACAACTATTATGCTCAATAGATATTGCAACACAAAAATAATATTGTGATTGCACTCTATTTCTCAACATATTCTTAATAGAACACTTCTCTGCAACTCTGATAATACAGAAGTTGACAACTATTATGCTCAAAAGATATTGCATAAATTGGAAATTAACACTTTTACATAAAACTCAGTCAAGAAATCCAACACCCACCTCTCTAATTTTATGTTCTTTACTATGCCACAGTATGAGAAAAACTGCTTAACGTCCTTAACTGTTGCTTTGGTAGACAAATTACAGACCTGGACTATGTAACCATCTGTAATGGCCATTGACAACACTTGGAAGTATCTGTTATGCTATGATTCACAATCTTCTTCTCAGAATTTTAGGTGAATAGCAAACACACGGATATGATATATATACTGTGACACTAAATAGTAAAAAAAGGAAGATTGATTAAATTAACATTAGTTGTCATATTTGTTATCAAAAGTTTTGATTCAATGCAATATTGGGCCTCCAAATCTTTTTTTTCCTCAGTTTGAAGTGTATCCATCGATCACTGTGCAATCTTTGCATATGTGTTGTTGAATGTCATCGTTAAAAATGAAAAGTGCAAAGCATCACAGTGAGCTGCTTTTTTTGCAGCGTCTGATAGGGAAATGGATAAATATTATTTATATTGGTTGGTGGTAAGAGGGAAATTATGAAATTGTGTGTTTAGAATACGGTTGTGTTTTGATAGATGAATCCATAGAGGCGATATTTGCACCGTAACGATGTTTTATTTTCCCTGTTTCTTAAATTTCATTTCGATAACATATATTTGAAACCAATTTATCTAATAAATTTCATTTACACTACCTAAATAATTTAAAGAGAATCCTTAATCTATGTGATCTTGCCATTTGAACCATCCTTATTTATGTAATTTGAAAATCATTCTACGGGGAATGAGGTTGAATTAGCATGTTTGGTTAATCGAGATGATGAGGTTGAAGTGGATTTTGTGAGGGAATAACATGAATTAACATGTTTGGTTAATGGGGAAGAAAGGATTGAAAGAGATCTTGTTGGGGATGAGCTTGAATCACCCTGTTTGGTTAATGGGGAAGAAAGTATTGAAAGAGATCTTGTGGAGGACAAGCTTGAATCCCCCAGTTTGGTTAATGGGAAAGAAAGTATTGAAAGGGATCTTGTGGGGGACAATCTTGAATCACCCTGTTCCATTAATAAAGATGGAGTTGAAAGGAATTTTGTGGGAAGCAATGAATTGGAGCAGAGATCACCTCTGGTTGCGGAGGTTCAAGAGATCAATTAACCAGAGGTAATGACAGGGAATAATGAGAAGTATGTGCAGTGTTCGTCAAGCGAAGATTTTGTGGAGAAAACAAATTGGAGCAGGGATCACAACCGGCTGCTGAGCCCCGAGAGATCAATTCAAATGGACAAAATCTAGCCTGTGATTCTGAGTTCCAGTGTTTAATTGATAAAAACCATGAGTTTGAATCTGAGAGCATTTCAATGGAGAAACAGAAGCTGGAATTGTCAGCGTTAGATGGTAAACTTGAAGAAATAGAGTCTGTGGTGAGTGAGGACAACAAGGCAAAGCAGAATAGTGAATCTAGATGCCAGAACTTGGAAAATGAGGATGATGCATGTGGCCATATAATAGATGAGGAGAAGCAATCTGAACCTGCAAACAAGGGGTAGAATGATGAGATTGAAATGGACTGTTTGCCAAATGGGGACAGTGAGCTGGAACCTCGTTTTCATTTAAATGATGACAATGAGCTTGAATCAGGGTGTTTTGATAATGAGGATAATGGTATTCTCACTGAAGACACGAATGGACAACAGGTTGACAAGGTGCATCATGGGAAAGATGAAATATATGATCCAGAGTCAAGTGACTGCAATGTGTGTAACAGTGGTGGGTCTTCTGACGTGGTAGATAAAAATTTTGGAGGCTACAATCACACAGTGCAACCAAACATGCAAGAGGGTGTTGCTGTTAGTGCCTCTAATTTGGTATCTACAGGTGTTCTTGCTGGTTCAAATGGTCTGTTTACTCCTGTTTCAGAGAATGAGCAAAAGCATGAAGCAAAGGTCACTAAGAATAAGCTCCCGTGCTTAGTGAAAATACCAAGGCACTTGGACAACAAAATTAGAACTCAAATTCGACTTGTGCAGCTACATTTGGATGAGAAAACCCAAATCAGGGACTTCATCAAAGTAGCCATACAGATGAAGCAGGTAACATGATTATATATCTTCGCAAGTCTTTTAATTGAATATTCTTTGTTGTTTTAAGCATCTAGTACATCTGCTTTAGTCTTTTGAAAATTGTTTCTTCTTCTTACTCTGCTATATTTCATATGGGCTTTTGTGTAGTCCAACAAAGAACAAATGATAGAGAGGTTGAGAGTTGCAAGGCAGGAAGAGAGGCATTTCGTGAGGCAATCAAGTCCATTGAGAAAAAAATTGGTGCCTTGAACTCTGATTTGAGGCAATTGCATGATGAATGGAATGATGCAGATTATGTTCGGCAAGAAGCCTATGAAGCATTGAAGGCTCTAAAAAAACAGGAGTATGAGTGGGTAAGAAAATCACACTCTTTTACATTAGCTGACTAAACTTTGTAAGATAGTGTTAACTACTGTCAGAATTTTTTTTTCTACTCATTTTTATTGTTGTGCAAAAAACAACTCAGATCTGAACAAAATTCCTCATTTGTATATTCTTTCTTTTGGTTATAATGGAAAATTATGTCCACACTATATTGAAATGTATGAATTTTGAAAGTCCTGTTGTGGTGTTCTTTTACCTATTGAAATCAGGTTATATATTCAATGTATTTCTGCCAGTTCTGACCAACGGATATCAAGATTTGAAACTGCTAGGAATCTTGATGACAGGTGTAGGCTTCTGAAGAATTAATGGTGACGGCTGTTCTAATGGCCTCCAATAATCTTTGAACAGTTGACATAGTTTTGGCTATTCTTGAAGCAGTTAACAAATATCTCCATGTTTAGAGGTTTTTAGGTTTGGTTGGGCGGCCATTTATATAGGGAAATGGCTCAAGCTACCTGTCATGAGCATGGCATCTATAGCAAAGGGCATTGCAACAATTTTATTTTCATTCAAATTGTCTTTTATGATAGGCTCCATCATTTATCATATAATACACTGTGCACATTTATCATATAATACATTGATTTATGTGCAAAATAAGAGTTGGAGAGTTTCTAGTCCTGAACATTGAAAACATGGTAGCCACTTATATCAAGGTCATTGGTAATATCTTGAGGTGCCAAATTTACTGTAAGGTTAACATGTAGCTTGGTCATCTAGTACTGGCATCCTCATTTATTTCTTTTTGGTAGTTAATAATTTAATGGCCTTTCAGTTTATGGTCATCCCCAAAACCACTAGATTTAAAGAGCAGATTGAGCCATTGGAAGTTGTACTTCATCTCTCTACATAATCATTATGAACACCCCTTACGATTAAAGGGGAGGTTGATAGACACCTAATCCTTAAGAATTTGGTAATTTGTAAATATTTAAAATAGGGGAAATCTGAATAGTTAGAATAGGAAGAGACATAGCACCTTGGAAGACAAAACCAAAGGTCATGAAATCTTGTATATATGAATGTTTGAGTAATGGAAAATCAATGTAACTTGGGGTTAATTTCTCTGTCCAACAGTTACAATAGAATTCTAACACTAACGTGTGATTTCTAATTAAATAAATGTATATATGATTGGGGAAAATAAGAAATTCAAATAGTTCCTATATGAAATAGGAAATTCACATTCCATTATAATCTAGCAAGCAAAAGAAAAGGCTATACAATTTCAGGTAAGTGACACGAGTGGGTGACACAACTATAGTATGTAAGGCTTAAGCAGATCTACCATTTCCAATTTCCACTCTTTGAGGAAGTTGCTTCTTCTTCTTATTTCTTCACTGATTCTTCTTTTTGGCATGACCATTGCATAAACTGTTTCACCAAAACATTACGAATAGGAAAGGCATGAGATTGTCGTCAAACTTTCTCAAACAGTAAAATTCCAACATAGTACAGTAACACCTCCTTCAAAATCAACACCGTAAGGTCGAAGACAGAAGATTCTCATAATGGGAAAAACACTTCCACACTTTAGGATCCTTCCCAGTTAGTCTCTAAAAGTGGGAAAAAGACATCTACACTTTAGGATCCTTCCCAATTCTCTGAAAGTGGTCCCCAGATGTATGGACAATGTGAAAACATAGCACGATTCAAAAAAATTGAAAATATGTCAAATGGTCCATCTTTACCTGTCTCATGGTCTATACATACTAAAAAAGTCAAAGCAATTAAAAGTTCAAGAAACAATCTGCCTCCATTAGAAAAAACAGTTAGAAGGAAAAAAAAAACCCTGTGATGCTACATTGTTACACTTTCACGAAGTCAGAGCAATTAAAATTTCAAGAAAAACTCTCTGTGTTCCTGCATTGCTACACCTTCATATACAGGAAAAAAGAAATAATGTTCCAATGACATGGTTACTTGTCAAACACCTCCTTGGTTTGGTGTTTTGGTTAAGGATCCGTATCCATGGGTAAAAAGTTCTGAGTTCCAATCCCCTCGGTGGTGCTGCAGCATTACATTTACATGTATAGGAAAAAAGAAAATGGGGTTCTAGTGATGTCAAACACCTTAGTTTGATGTTATGGATCCATATCCACAGGTAAAAGGTTTTGAATTCAGGAGTAATATAAGCCAATCCAATTAGTAGAAAGAGGATTGAAAAAGAAGGGACTTCCACTCTTTGAGGAAGTTGCTTCTTCTTCTTCTTTCTTCACTGATTATTCTTTTTGGCGTGACCTTTGCATAAACTGTTTCACCAAAACATTACGAATAGGAAAGGCATGAGATTGCAGTCAAACTTTTTCAAACAGTAAAATTCCAACATAGTACAGTAACACCTCCTTCACAATCAACACCGTAAGGTGGAAGACAGAAGTTTCTCATAATGGGAAAAACACTTCCACAGTTTAGGATCCTTCCTGGTTAGTCTCTCAAAGTGGGAAAAAGACATCCACACTTTAGGATCTTTCCCAATTCTCTGAAAGTGGTCCCCAGATGTATGGACAATGTGCAAACATAGCATGATTCAAAAACATTGAAAATATGTCAAATGGTCCATTTTTACCTGTCTCATGGTCTATACATACTAAAAAATTCAAAGCAATTAAAAGTTCAAGAAACAATCTGCCTCCATTAGAAAAAACAATTAGAAGGAAAAAAAAAAAACCCTATGATGCTACATTGTTACACTTTCACGAAGTCAGAGTAATTAAAAGTTCAAGAAAAACCCTCTGTGTTCCTGCATTGCTACACCTTCATATACAGGAAAAAAGAAATAATGTTCCAATGACATGGGTTACTTGTCAAACACCTCCTTGGTTTGGTGTTTCGGTTAAGGATCTGTATCCATGGGTAAAAAGTTATGAGTTCCAATCCCCTTAGTGGTGCTGCTCATTACATCTACATGTACAGGAAAAAAGAAAATGGGGTTCAAGTGATGTCAAACACCTTAGTTTGATGTTATGGATCCATATCCACAGGTAAAAGGTTCTGAATTCAGGAGTAATATAAGCCAATCCAATCAGTAGAAAGAGGATTGAAAAAGAAGGGATATCCAAAGGTAAAAGGTTCTGAATTTAGAAGTAATATAAGCCAATCCAAACAGTAGAAAAAGGATTGAAAAAGAAGGGATTGATCTAGTAGCCTGAAAAGGCTTCACATAATGGTTTTTATTTGACACAATCTCAGCCCTCTCCTTAAACAACCCCCACATCCGAATAGAGGATTACAACCACAGTGAAATTCCTTAACACCTGGACATCAATGTGTCAACTACAAAAGGAATGTTTCTGAGTGAGTGATCAAGAGGTAAAGGAAATAGTCTTTGGCTGGTTTTCTCAGTGTCCAAGTCGGCACAACAAAGAAAGAATCATATTAATCTCCACTGTTGAACAATGTCTCAAAGGAATTTCTAAGAATTCTCCAATCTAAAAAAAATAAGTGTGAGTAAAGCTAACAGTGTTATAGAACAGACAAATATGAGATTCCCTCTTAACTGTGAGTAAAACTGTTGCAAGATGCAAATATCAACCTTACTCATCAATCACATAGGACATTCTCAATGCTGCAACCTAGCAAAATTGCAAACAAGTTGAACGTCAGAATGTGGTCTAGCAGCAAGTTTAAGCAGTTGGAGAAGTGATGACCCAAATTAAAATCTGGGCAGCACATTCTCCATGTTGGCACTGTTGTTTACGCATATAAGAAGCTAGATGCAAGTCCTCGAGGACTTTGATAGAACAGACAATTCTCAGTTGCAGCTCCTAGACAAAGGTAGCACTGATTGTAAAGCAGATGTTGCATGGAGATTCATACTCTCTTCCATCCAAAAATCGGGACATTTGATGTTAAATGCCCAAAAAATATTAGCAAACAGTTTTTCAAACACCGTAGGCACACAGTTTGAGAAAATTTCCCCTGTTCCTATAGTCTGATTCTTCTAAGTTTTGGTCAATTTTGCTCAAAATTCAGTAGATATTTGTTACAATTACATATTTGAGTTGTGTAACCTGCATAATGTAGGTGTTCCAAGATTGTCTCAAGTGTTCAATCCATTTATGGAATCAATAATATATTTCAAACAACCGAAGATGGGAATCTCACTCACAATTGTATCGCTAGAGTCTGGCCATAAAAGCTAAAATATTTGATGCTTTCATTTGGAGTTGATTACATCATTTAGATTTATTATGACCAGAATCTAATGTGAGTGTCAAATGTGTAGGATGGAGAAAGTAGACATTATGTGTATTCGCAGCAAAGCCAAAATTCTGGGAACTGTAATTTGTGTGGGTGGAGCAATGGCTATGAGTTTCCTTCAAGGTCCTACTCTAGCCCAACTTTGGGCTTTGTGGGGACAATCAACATCAGTTTCCAACACTAATATAGTACACCTAGTGGAAACCATTCTACACGAGGGAGATTCACGCAACCAGATTAGATTGTGTATTTACCTTATCTCAGCAGTGATAATGTTATTCACTACCATGATATTGCAAGTCTCCCTACCACCTTGAATATTAAATTGATACCTAATTATAACCCTTTTCTGTATTTAGAAGTTTCAGAGCTCCCCACTCAATCAAATGTATGATTATAATTTCATGTGCAGGTTGAGACATTGAAGAAGTTTCCAGGCACACTATCCCTTACATCAATTACTACCATTCTAGGCTCCATCCAAAATGCTCGCCTAATAGCCATTCTTGACAGAGGCATCATTCCAACATCAAGGATACTGGATTCTGATCTTCTGGCATGACTTTCACCAAACACTTTTAACTCTTTGAATTTTGGAAGTTTTCAACATCAACATAAATGTATCTTAACCCTAAATTAAGTAAGCACCGATAGGAATTAAAAATTGAAGGTGTAAACAATGAGATCGCAATGCTTTTATGATATTTTTAGACAAGTAACATATGAAGGTTAAGATATATTTAAGTTTATCCAACTTGTTCAGCTTTGTGCATTAATCTTTATTTAAAAGTTCCACAACGATAGGACCCATCCTTTCTGGGGGATCCATTTGTTACAAGTTCTGTCGGGGTTCCCCTAAATATCACAATCTTGGTTAATATATAGACAGTTGCAAGGGATACTAAGACGTATTTTTTGTAAATTACTTCCTTTCAATGATGAATCCACTTTTATTTTCCACTTAAATGCTTGACTCTGTTTTAGCCTAAATCATATCAAAACCAGCAAGGAGAATATGGACTTCACTTGACGTTGGCACTGAAATCTGTCAGTGACAAGGATCAAAATTGCAGAGATGATTGTTAGTGACTTTGATGTCATTGTTTCAGTCGTAGACGATGCATAAGAAATTAATTTCATAAAGTATTCTGCAGTGACAAATGCATGAAGAAGCTAGAATAAGCTGAGCCTTTCCTTTATCATTCATTCTCACATTTTAGTAGCTTTCACATTCCTGCCAAAGAGCAGGGGAAATCTTTTCGGAGGTTTCCCAACTTATTGTTGGTATCAACAAGAGATTTATTAGATTGAGATAATGGTTCAGAAAGTATTTGCAACGTTAAGAAATTTGTATATTACTGCTCTTGATAGCAAATCCAAAAGAAAAATAATATGACTACATAAAGGAGAAAATCATTGCCAACCATTTTATTTCTCTGCAGTTTGAGTTGTCTAGTTATGATTACATTAGACATGGTCATTTCACACTGCCTGTTATTAGGAGGAATTTTCAATGGAATATGGGAAATTAAGAGTAGAGTTTTGTACTACAATAATGGGTAAAGAAGTCAACTAATTCCGAATAATAATGGTGCATTCTTCTTCTAAGGATGACTACTATGAAGCCTACCACCCAATTATTATATAAAATTTGAGTATAACAACAGAAAAGTTTGACACTCAGGAATCTACATAAAACCTAAAGTGACCAGCATGAAAAGAAAATTCCAGGCCTGCTCCTTACTAAATCAGATTTGCTAGTTAGCTTTTTGGCTTATCGATTATTGGAATTTTATAAACAGAAGACATACTCTAATTTGACAAGCAATCGAACATTCTGGTGTAAGTCCAGAAATCGGGACATTTGATGTTAAATGCCCAAAAATATCAGCAAACAGTTTTTCAAACACTGTAGGCACACAGTTTGAGAAATTTTCCCCTGTTCCTATAGTCTGATTCTTCTATGTTTTGGTCAATTTTGCTCAAAATCCGATAGATATTTGTTACAATTACATATTTGAGTTGTGTAACCTACATAATGCAGGTGTTCCAAGATTGTCTCAAGTGTTCAATCCATTTATGGAATCAATAATATATTTCAAACAACCGAAGATGGCAATCTCACTCACAATTGTATCGCTAGAGTCCGGCCATAAAAGCTAAAATATTTGATGCTTTCATTTGGAGTTGATTACATCATTTAGATTTATTATTACCAGAATCTAATGTGAGTGTCAAATGTGTAGGATGGAGAAAGTAGACGTTATGTGTATTCGCAGCAGAGCCAAAATTCTGGGAACTCTAATTTGTGTGGGTGGAGCAATGGCTATGAGTTTCCTTCAAGGTCCTACTCTAGCCCAACTCTATCCTCTATGGGGACAATCAACATCAGTTTCCAAAACTAATACAGTACACCTAGTGGAAACCATTCTACAGGAGGTAGATTCACGCAACCAGATTAGAGGGTGTATTTACCTTATCTCAGCAGTGATAATGTTATCCACTACCATGATATTGCAGGTCTCCCTACCACCTTGCATATTAAATTGATACCTAATTATAACCCTTTTCTATATTTAGAAGTTTCAGAGCTCCCCACCCAATCAAATGTATGATTATAATTTCATGTGTAGGTTGAGACATTGAAGAAATTTCCAGCCACACTATCCTTTACATCAATTACTACCATTCTAGGCTCCATCCAAAATGCTCTCCTAATAGCCATTCTTCACAGAGGCATCATTCCAACATCATGGATACTGGATTCTAATATTCTGACATGGCTTTCACCAATCACTTTTAACTCTCTGAATTTTGGAAGTTTTCAACATCAACATAAATGTATCTTAACCCTAAATTAATTAAGCACCGATAGGAATAAAAAATTGAAGGTGTAAACAATGAGATCACAATGCTTTTATGATATTTTGAGACAAGTAACATATGAAGGTTAAGATAGATTTAAGTTTATCCAACTTGTTCAGCTTTGTGCATGAATCTTTATCTAAAAGTTCCACAACGATAGGACCCATCTTTTCTGAGGGATCCATTTGTTACAAGTCCTGTCGGGGTTCCCCTAAATATCAAAATCTTGGTTAATATATAGACTGTTGCAAGGAATATTGAGATGTATTTTTTGTAAATTATTTCCTTTCAATGATGAATGCACTTTTATTTTCCAGTTAAATGCTTGACTCTATTTTAGCCTAAATCATATCAAAACCAGCAAGGAGAATATGGACTTCACTTGACGTCGACATTGAAATCTGTCAGTGACAAGGATGAAATTGCAGAGATGATTGTTAGTGACTTTGATGTCGTTGTTTCAGTCGCAGACGATGCATAAGTAGTTAATTTCATAAAGTATTCTATAGTGACAAATGCATGAAGAAGCCAGAATAAGATGAGCCTTTCCTTTATCATTCATTCTCACATTTTAGTAGCTTTCACATTCCTGCCAAAGGGAAGGGGAAATCTTCCCGGAGGTTTCCCAACTTATTGTTGGTATCAACAAGAGACTTATTAGATTGAGATAATGGTTCAGAAAGTATTTGCAACGTTAAGAAATTTGTATATTACTTCTCTTGATGGAAAATCCAAAAGAAAAATAATACGACTACATAAAGGAGAAAGTCATTGCCAACCATTTTATTTCTCTGCAGTTTGAGCTGCCTAGTTATGATTACATTAGACATGGTCATTTCACATTGCCTGTTATTAGGAGGCATTTTCAATGGAATATGGGCAATTAAGAGTAGAGTTTTGTACTACAATAATGGGTAAAGAAGTCAACTAATTCCGACTAATAATGGTGTGTTCTTCTTCTAAGTATGACTAGTTTGAAGCCTACCACCCAATTATTATATAAAATTTGAGTATAACAACAGAAAAGTTTGACACTCAGGAATCTACATAAAACCTAAAGTGACCGGCATGAAAAGGAAATTCCAGGCCTACTCCTTACTAAATTCAGATTTGCTAGTTAGCTTTTTGGCTTATCGATTATTGGAATTTTATATACAGAAGACATACTCTAATTTGACAAGCAATCAAACATTCTGGTGTAATTCCAGAAATCGGGACATTTGATGTTAAATGCCCAAAAAATATCAGCAAACAGTTTTTCAAACACCGTAGGCACACAGTTTGAGAAATTTTCCCCTGCTCCTATAGTCTGATTCTTCTAAGTTTTGGTCAATTTTGCTCAAATTCGGTAGATATTTGTTACAATTACATATTTGAGTTGTGTAACCTGCATAATGCAGGTGTTCCAATATTGTCTTGAGTGTTCAATCCATTTATGGAATCAATAATATATTTCAAACAACTGAACATGGCAATCTCACTCACAATTGTATCGCTGGAGTCCGACCATAAAAGCTAAAATATTTGATGCTTTCATTTGGAGTTGATTACATCACTTAAATTTATTATGACCAGAATCTAATATGAGTGTCAAATGTGTAGGATGGAGAAAGTAGACGTTATGTGTATTCGCAGCAGAGCCAAAATTCTGGGAACTGTAATTTGTGTGGGTGGAGCAATGGCTATGAGTTTCCTTCAGGGTCCTACTCTAGCCCAACTCTGGCCTTTGTGGGGACAATCAACATCAGTTTCCAACACTAATACAGTACACCTAGTGGAAACCATTCTACACGAGGGAGATTCACGCAACCAGATTAGAGGGTGTATTTACCTTATCTCAGCAGTGATAATGTTATCCACTACCATGATATTGTAGGTCTCCCTACCACCTTGCATATTAAATTGATACCTAATTATAACCCTTTTCTGTATTTAGAAGTTTCAGAGCTCCCCACCCAATCAAATGTATGATTATAATTTCATGTGTAGGTTGAGACATTGAAGAAGTTTCCAGCCACACTATCCCTTACATCAATTACTGCCATTCTAGGCTCCATCCAAAATGCTCTCCTAATAGCCATTCTTGACAGAGGCATCATTCCAACATCATGGATACTGGATTCTGATCTTCTGACATGGCTTTCACCAATCACTTTTAACTCTCTGAATTTTGGAAGTTTTCAACATCAGCATAAATGTATCTTAACCCTAAATTAAGTAAGCACCGATAGGAATTAAAAATTGAAGGTGTAAACAATGAGATCGCAATGCTTTTATGATATTTTGAGACAAGTAACATATGAAGGTTAAGATAGATTTAAGTTTATCCAACTTGTTCAGCTTTGTGCATGAATCTTTTTCTAAATGTTCCACAACGATAGGACCCATCTTTTCTGGGGGATCCATTTGTTACAAGTCTTGTCGGGGTTCCACTAAATATCACAGTCTTGGTTAATATATAGACTGTTGCAAGGAATACTGAGATGTATTTTTTGTAAATTACTTCCTTTCAATGATGAATCCACTTTTATTTTCCACTTAAATAATTGACTCTGTTTTAGCCTAAATCATATCAAAACCAACAAGGAGAATATGGACTTCACTTGACGTTGGCACTGAAATCTATCAGTGACAATGATGAAATTGCAGAGATGAATGTTAATGACTTTGATGTCATTGTTTCAGCCGCAGACGATGCATAAGCAGTTAATTTCATAAAGTATTCTGCAGTGACAAATGCATGAAGAAGCCAGAATAAGCTGAGCCTTTCCTTTATCATTCATTCTCACATTTTAGTAGCTTTCACATTCCTGCCAAAGGGCAGGGGAAATCTTTCCGGAGGTTTCCCAACTTATTGTTGGTATCAACAAGAGATTTATTAGATTGAGATAATGGTTCAGAAAGTATTTGCAACGTTAAGAAATTTGTATATTACTGCTCTTGATAGCAAATCCAAAAGAAAAATAATACGACTACATAAAGGAGAAAATCATTGCCAACCATTTTATTTCTCTGCAGTTTGAGCTGTCTAGTTATGATTACATTAGACATGGTCATTTCACACTGCCTGTTATTAGGAGGCATTTTCAATGGAATATGGGCAATTAAGAGTAGAGTTTTGTACTACAATAATGGGTAAAGAAGTCAACTAATTCCGACTAATAATGGTGCGTTCTTCTTCTAAGGATGACTACTTTGAAGCCTACCACCCAATTATTATATAAAATTTGAGTATAACAACAGAAAAGTTTGACACTCAGGAATCTACATAAAACCTAAAGTGACTAGCATGAAAAGCAAATTCCAGGCCTGCTCCTTACTAAATTCAGATTTGCTAGTTAGCTTTTTGGCTTATCGATTATTGGAATTTTATAAACAGAAGACATACTCTAATTTGACAAGCAATCGAACATTCTGGTGTAAACTATAGGAATTTTTTGTTCGAAAGGTGCCTAGCTTGTAGATGTTAGAACTTGCCTGTAAATGAAATGAAGATCCAACTTGACTTTCAATAAGGCTATCTGCTATCCGCTAGAGAAAGGTGCACTATTTACGAGGGTCGGATAGAGAGAAAGCCTCGCCCTGCAACGATTCCATGATTTCAAACACCGGGTAAATTGCAAGAAGCTTTTCCTAAAACAACGTCTAGCTAAGGACAGTATGAAGAGGAGCCTCATCGTCCTGTTGCAATTCGTTTCCATGTTTGCAGAAGATAGGATTGAGCGCCGTGGAGAGATGTCCGTATGGCCGCGTGGTATAGGCTCCTTCAATTCGACTGTCTTGCAGCCGCATTGTTCATCTACTATCAAAATCTCGGGGCAGCGATAACTTGGAGCGTCTCGAACGCCCATTTTAATTGTCATAACTAGAAGAATTCAGGAATACCCATTATGAGACGCTTATGGTCATTAGCCCTTCGACCATGGTGCTCTCCTCCTCCTTCTCCTATGATCCTGCTATGGAGTTTCCTTCAATTTCGCCTGTAGGGAAGAATGGAAAATGAGAATGGGTCGTTCCCTTCCTGGTTAAGCTAAAGGTTGAATAATGGAAAATGAGAATGGACCAGTGCACAAACCGTTTCAGCTTCTAATCTAACGGCTGAAACCTTTGCAATCGTCTAACATATAATCCTATGGTGTATAAAGATGACAGGTAGGCAGAGAGGGGAGTTGATTTCATAGGGAAATGCCTTACGGCGTAATTAGAATACAATAGAGCAACAATGTACCTCAACTGGAGTAATGGTTGCCGACCAATTTGACTAATTTTTTTTTCTATAAATACATGGAATATACTATAATAAATTTATCTAATAAACAAGAAAGGACCAAATGTTAAACCCTAGTCAAGATAGAGCCAAAAACATAAAACCCTCGTTAAACGGGAAAATAATTATAATTCTTATAAAAACCCTGAGCTATAAAGGGAAAAAATAAGTAGCATTAGTTAGGCTAAAACTTGCAAGTCATAGCTAGGTGAATTAATCAAACTGACAATTGTGAAGAAAAACGTTTACTTGCATGGGTGCCCTCTTCCTCTGAAACTTCCAATGACACCTCTAAAAAAAGAAAAACACAATTGTTAAGAATATTGTGGGAAATATAAAGAGGAGTTCAATCGAACAACAAAGAAAAATTAACACTAACATTTACCAGCGACAAAGTAGACATTTGACAATTTCCCACAACCTGTTAAACTCTATAATTTTTGAGGTAGAAACCCTGGGGAAAGATAAGATAGGGGTTGCGAATAACCTTAGTAAGCCCTAGTACCAGGTTCAGAGACTCCAATGGGAACATGAAAAGCAAAGAAAGAAACATGGAACTCAAATAAATACAACAAAATTGTACATACTCAAAGAAAAAGCTTTGACATAAGACTAACTACTAATGACCTGGTTGAGTGAACGTTTGAGTGTTGGTTTGAACTATTCAAGGGCAGTAGAATAGGTATTTCCATGGACCAGTTAGAAAACCATTTTCGACAGAGAGAGCATAGAAAATTATCTACCTATGGTCCTAGAGTTGGAGGGTAGTTACCCTCTAACCACCCCCTCCAAATATCACTATTGATGAAACCCTAGCTTACGAGAACCGTAGATCTCACCTCCATCCAAACTAAGATAATAAATTACAAAATGGTGCACGATGGAGTGACTTAGAGACAGTTCAGATACTCTAATGCCATAAAGGTGAAATCCATATACTATATGTGACCATATATTATGTCAAAACAAAAATTATACCGTATTTAAATATGTGCCATATTAGACATAAAAATCATGATGTATGCCTTTGAGGACTATGTATCAAGTCAAAGAAAAGTGGCATGTGCATATATATCACACCATCACCATCACATGTGCTTCACTAAGGGATAAATACCATACCATGTGGCTTCATCTTGGGGGATACATATTGAGGAAAAAATGACACAATATATTGAACATATAATAGGGGGTAAAGGGTTTTAATATTGACAGGTATAAAAAAATGGAGCTCAAAGGTAATAAAAAAACATAAAGGGGTATAAAAAATGCTAATGAAATATTGGAAACCCACAATATCTAGCGAAAGTAGGGGTTTCTTAAATTGGGAAGGTGTATTGGGTTCATATTGGTAGGGGGTTAAATAATGTGACTTTTAGAGGTATTTTCCAATGTGTAGTCAAATTAAGGGAAGTGTTTAGTATGCCATGAAAGAATGTGCTATGTTAGAGGTTCATTGAGTGAAACCCCATGATCACCATAGACTACTAGTAGATTATCTGAGTTAATATTGAGGATCACATAATGGTAAAAATCCTCAAGTATAACGTTCCTCCAATGCCAGAATAAAAAATAAATTCTGTATCTCTCTCTCTCTCTCTCTCTCTCTCTCTCTCTCTCTCTTTATATATATATATATATATATATATATATATATATATATATAGATAGATAGATAGATAGATAGATAACTTTGACAAGCAGAATTGTAACACCATCCTCCCACATTCACCCAAGTAACCATGCTAACGAGGGTAAACATGAGATGAGTGGCTACTTTGATAAGATTTGACCTCCTATGTGACCTTAAGGAAGTGGAATCAATGGAACATGACACAGTCATCCAACAACAACAACAAAACCCTTATGAGACAATTCAACCACTCAGATAGCCTGTCCTTGGGTGCCACTCCTATTCTAGATCTCCTAGGCCATATTCACTCTCATTCTATAGCCAAGGGAGCGACCAACAACCGAAAGTTAATCTCACAGCCTTGCCTGGCAATGACCAGGGATCAAAATTTCTAGTTCTATGTCAATGACCTTGGGATTTAAGCCACTTTTTCAAGCTCGGAACCCAGACCATTGCCTAGATTGGAGTGATAGCTTAGAATCATTAAAAATATAGGGAAACAATGATCTAAAATCAATAATTTTAACAAGACCATAACTAGACCACTACTAGCTATGACATGTATTTCTTTAAACACATCATCAACATGTAACCTATAGGTGTAAACAACAGAATTAAGTGTAGGGATCTCATCCTTATTTGAGAATCACTATGAACCATTGTTCCCTCATGTTAATTACTAAATTATCCTCTATTATATCATATACACATTATCCATTCATATACAAGTAAAAACATGCTGAGAGCCATACATAGCTGCTATCATAAAACATGCATATAACCAACATAATAGGAACATAAATACCATAAACATGTCAACCATCAAGATCCACATATACATTAGTAAATTTACACATGCAAATCAAAGGAATGAATTTCTCATTAATGAATGCAATGAACAAATCAGAGTTGGGACTACCACGTTCCAACCGACCATAGATCGTCTGAGCGAAGTCTCTCTTCAGCCAATCACCCCTGTGCCATATTCCAAGCACAAATATGAGACTCATAAAACACACCAAAACACCAATCAACATGGATTCCACCAGAGTTCTCTGCCTACACCGTGAGGAATTTGAGTGCCTCCAAGTCTCTCAGGCTTTACCATGCATCCACAGTTCGATCCAGGGATCACTAGGCCCTACATCGAGACATACTCTCCAGGATTTACCGTGCATGCCATCTTGGGACCACTAGGCCCAACGGAGAAAAAATCCACCTCTTGACTTTACCATATATCCCGTCATTCGCAGGCCAGGAATCCTAGGCCAATCGAGGCACACAAACTGGCTTTACCACAACAAACAATTTGGTTCAGGGGTTACTAGCCTAGTGGCTTCGTGATCCCCAGCCCGGTTTAGGCACCACTCAGACCATGTGTTTTTCAATTCATAGATCCACCCCACTCATATTTGAATCCAATCAGGAAATCCCACATAAACCAAATGAGAGAACCCATCTCATCAAAGCTACCAGGAAATGGTAAGGCTAGGCTGAAAATACTGTCACCTGGAAAAACCCATGCCATGGTAGAAAATAACCACCTGCAATCCCATGCATGCCAAATATAGCAAGGAAAATACACATGCAAGTTGATACCTGCAATGAATCCCGTTGTAGCTTCTTGATCCAAAAGTGTGTGAGATAGAGAGAGAGAGAATAATGAGAGAGATCCAAGACGCAATTAACAAAAGGTTACCAATTGATCTTCAATAGCCTTTTTATGGATGAGACCTCTATTTTCTTCATTTTCCATCATTTTCTTTCATTTTCCTCCTTAGATGCAACCTGTGAACTTTCACCTCTCTTTTCTCCTAATTTCCATTCTTTTCATAAATAAATGTGCCCAAAATGTCATTTTTCCTTTACAAAGCCTTAGTCATTTCCTTTATCAATTTCCTTAGCCATAAACAATCAAATGAACACCCCACAATAGGATGTCTTGCCGAATATTTAGCTTGGAATAAGCGTCTCATCGACCATGGTTATGGTTTTTAAGTTTTATTACATGGAATTTTCACCAGGGATGTTACAGAACCATCCCCCTTGGGGGACAACGTCCTCTATGTTCAATCACACATATACCTCAACAACCTACTAAAATAAGACATACTGGTCATGGAGCTTTATAACACAACTCGATGCAGTATTTATAATGAAAGATATGCTCAAAAGAAAACATCATGACAACATGATAACATACTTCATAGTGGATCTTTATAATACAACACATTATGGTGTTTACAATGATCATCCTTCTGAGTACCAATCCACATGACATCATAACATCATTATAACATAACCACATGGTAGCATAGTAACATGACAACATAATCATAATGAAATAACACCCATACCGCATAGTGGATCTTTATAACATAGCTCATGGCGGTATTTACATCCATATACATGTGTACATATAACAAAATTACCAAAATATACACTAGAAACATATAACAAATCATGTACCAAAGCATATATCAAAACATATACTAAACACCATATCTAAGCATATATCAAAATATCATATAGCCTATACCAAATCATCATAAATCATATATAAACCACCAAAAGGCATATACCAAACCACCATAAAGCACATATTAAACCTCCATAAACCATATACCAACCACCATAAAGCATATACCAAACCACGAAATCAAATTTTCTTTGCCTCAACTGACAAACAAGGAAGGATACATAGCCCGCATCTGACTTGCCATCTCCCATGTAGTTCCATTGGGCCCAAACTAATTCCACTGCACTTTAACTTGCTTGATTGCTTGTTTCTGAAGCATGAGCACCTTTTTGTATAATATAAACTGCGCTCTAGTTGGAATTATCCATCTGGTTCCACCTACAATATAGACCAGTCAATCACAAGATCAACATCCTTAACATACTTCTTAAGCAAAGATATATGGAAAACATCATGGAATTTCACTGTTGAAGGCAGTGCAAGTTGATAGGCTACTGAACCAATCCTATCAATGATACTAAAGGGTTCAAAAAACCATGGTGCTAGCTTGGCACATGTTCTAATCCACATGGAGCTCTTCTTCAGTTTGATGGGCAAGTACACATGTTCCCTAACCTAGAAATCCTTGAACAACATGTTCCTATATACACAACTCTTCTGCATATCCTGTGCTGCCTTTAGGTTCTTCCGATCACCTGCATTTCCTGTTCCATGTCTGTTAACAAATCTGGTCCAATCAATACCATACTAACTGAATCACTCCAGATGATGAGAGAGTTACAACTTTGCCCATCTAATGCCTCAAAAAGACTCATTCTCAATGAGTCCTAATAATTGTTGTTGTATTCGAACTCTACCAAAGGGAGATACTCTTCCCACTTCCACTTCTAATGTATCACATACATCCTCAACATGTCCTCTGATATCATGTCAACCCTCTTTGTCTGTCCATTTGTTTGTGGATGATAAGCTGTGTTGAAGGCCAATTTTGTGCCCAAACCTGCAAACAACCGCTTTCAAAACTTGGAAGTGATCTTTGCATCCATGTCTCACAAAATTTCCTTTGGAACACCATGCATCCTAACCACATCTTTGATGAACAGTTGTGCCACATCACTAGCTGAGAATGTAGACTTCACTCGAATGAAGTGTGCAACCTTTTTCAACCTGTCCACAATGACCATAATGGAATCATGTTGTTTCACTGTCTTCGGCATCCCTGTGATGAAATCGATGGAAATTACCTCCCATTTCCACTGTAGAATCACAGTTGGCTATGGAATTTCACCTGGATGTTTACACTATGTTTTCACTTGGTCACATTCAAAACACCTTGCCACAAACTCTGCTGAGTCCCTCTTCAAATTCAGCCAATAGTAGACTTTCTTCATTGTTGTCAGTGTCTTCTAATAACCTGGGTGACTCGAATATGGTTCTACATGAAACTCCCTCAAGATAAACTTCTTGAGCTCGCTGCTCTCTGGCACATATATCTTGTCTCGAAACTTGACTAATCCATTCGCTGTAAGACAATAATCCATACCATGTGCACTTGCACCTATACCTGTACCTGTACCAACATCCTATTGTAACCTGCACACAAGATCCATATACCTGATATCTTGCTGATATGCCTGCAAGATCCTATCCTGTAAGTCCGTCCCATAGGAGCTCATAATTGCCAAGTGTTGTACATGTACCCATCTACTGAGATAATCTACCACCCTATTCTCTATACCTTTGATGTATATGATCTCAAAATCACACTCGTTGATCATGGCCAACCATCTAGCCTGCCTGGCATTCAGATTCAGCTGGTCAAACAAATACCTCAATCCAATGTGATCACTCATAACTACAAACCTCTTGCCAAGAAAATAGTGTCTTCACATCATAAATGCATGTATGATTGCTGCTAACTTAAGATCATGTGTGGGGTGGTTTTGTTCATGATCGTTCAGTTTCCACGACTCATAGAATACCAAATTTCCATCTTCCATAAGGACTCCACCAAGTCCTCTCTTGCAAGCATCCATGCATATTGCAAACTCTTTGTCTAGATCTATAATCTGTAGCACTGATGCATGTGTTAACAACTGCTTAAGTTGCTCAAAGCTAGCCTCACACTTCTTTGTCCATTCAATCTGCTTACCTTTCCTTTGTAATGATGTAATAGCATAAGCAATATGAGAGAAATTCCTGATGAACCTCCAATAATAACGTTCCAAACCCATGAAAGATATCACCTCATCCACGCTCTTAGGAGCTACCCATTCCGTGATGGTTGTTATCTTCTTTGGATCTATTACAATGCCCTGCTTGGAGACCACATGCCCCAAGTAGTGTACTTCAGCTTGAAAGAAACTACACTTGCTGAGCTTGGAATACAACTGATGCTCCCTCAACAACCTCAGCACTGGTGCTAAATGCTCGGCATGCTCTTCCTCATTTTTGGAATATACCAGTGTATCATCAATGAACACAATAACAAGCTTATCCAATATGGATGCAACAAAAGATTCAGCAAACACATCAATGTAGCTGGATCATTATTTAAGACAAATGAAACAACAACAAACTCATAATGACCATACCTGGTCCTGAACGCAGTCTTGTAAATGTCCTCCTCTTTGATGCGTACTTGATGGTATTTGGATCTCAAGTCAATCTTCGACAACAATGTTTCTCCCTTTAGCTAATCGAACAAGTCATCAATCCTCGGCAAAGGTTATTTGTTCTTGATAGTCACCTTATTCAACTTCTTGTAGTCAATGCATAATATGAGATTTCCATCTTTCTTCTTCAAAAACAAGACTGGTGCACCATAAGGTGATACACTTGGCCTAATGTATCCCTTATCAAACATTTATTTTAACTGTAACTTTAAGTCAGCCAACTCAGGTGTGCTCATCCTATACGGTTCTTTCGATATTGGAGCTACCCTTGGCACTAACTCAATAGAAAAGTCTACCTCCTTGTGAGGTGGAAACTCTATAATTTCTTCAGGAAATACATCTTGAAACTGCTGCAAAACTGGGTAACTGTTCAACAAATCTTCATCCTCTGTCTCCTTACCTTATTATTAGAAATGTGTATTGCTAATAGCCTGCACCCTTTCTTGAAGCTACACTTTTCTTGCATAGTTTTCACCATCCTAACACATGTGACTTTCTTCTTACCCTTCAAGACTCTTGGTTCTCCTTTGTCATCAACACACTCAATATATTTTTCATAACATTCTTCCTTGGTTCTATGAAGATACAACCAGTCCATGCCCAATGACATATTGTATGATCCCAATGTAATACATTCAAATGTGTTGTTTTAGGCATACCATTGAAAGAAAATGTGCAAGCTCTTACCCAATGGTGAACTTGTTTCTTTGTACCTATAGACAACTGCACTAACCAAGACTCTGCAAGGAAATTCCTTACTCAAGCCAAACTTATCCACCAATTCAGGACTAATATAGCTATAATTAACTCCAGTTTCAATCAAAATACAAATAACTTGATCACAAATCTTACCTCCCATCTCAATAATAGATGCTTGGTGTTTTTCTTTCCTCTTTTCCACTCCTACATAGATACGTGGAATACTTTGACCCACATCCCCAACATTTTGCGCCTCCTGTGCACTGTATATCTTAGGCCTTCCACCCTAATGCCACGGAGAATCTCTCCTAAGGTGCTCCTCACCACATTTCCAACACTCCAATCGACCAGTGCCCTCACCTCTATGTTGTTGTTGTTGTGACTCATGTCCCTGTCTAGCTACATTAAACTTCTTTTGCAATGCCATATTTTATTTCCCATTTGGATTCTAAGGTCTTGTCCTCTTAGGCTACCATTTAAATCTACCTTTGTCTTTTCCCTTTCATCCATGTTGAAATTCATTCTTACGCTTTGACTTCTCATAGAAATGCTTCAATTTCCTAATAACTTCCTTAAGTGACTAACACTTGTCATACTCAATCCAATCTCTTAATGCTAATGGAAAACCACTAAAAAATGTATGAACTTTAGCCTTCTCACCAGTAAGATATGGTACATCTCTCAATAGCTCCAGAAACTTGGTTGTGTACTCTTCATCCATCATTGATCTGATATTTAGCTCATAGAATTCTTTATCCTTACTGTCATAGTGCCTCTCTCACAAGTATTTCTTACTGAAAAGCCTATTTAATTCCCGCCAACTCAAGTCATCTTTCCTGATGTCTCTGACCTACTTAACATCTTCCCACTAGATGTCTACTTTACCTTTCAAACAAAAGATAGCTATTCTGACTTTCATGTTATCTGTGTACTCATGCAACTCAAAGAATTTGTTCATCCCAGGTATCCAAGCCTCTGCATCTTCTGACTTCTTCACATCTCCATCAAAAGTAGGTGGTTTTTATTTCTCGAATTCATTTGACAAGTATCCCCTACCAATCCTCCTGTAAGGATGATAGTGATGAAGATCATGATGTTTATCAAAACCAGAACTAGAATAATACATGTACTCATTTCCCCTCCTATCGGAGTTCCCAACAACTTTCCATATCTAACCATATTGGATATATATCACCTATGCCTACAAGGAGACCTACTGACATATGCCCCATTATTTACATCCTCATGTCCATGGTTGATTTGAAGCGGTCCTTGTCACTGCAATTCTGACAAACTCGGAAGAAGTATAACATTAACCGCTTCTTGTTTCTCTTGTGCCTATATGATCTGATCATTATCTGCCTTAAAAATCCTTATCTTTTCCTTTAAGATCCTCAATGTAACTGCCAAATCATAAGGATTTCCAACACCATATTGCTCTTTTGATTCATACGGAGAGTCTTTGTAGTGAACCATCTTCCTAGCGATTTGATATTTCTTCCTGCAATGCGTAATATGTCAGATAAATGAAATCATGATAAACCGACATACCTTAGTATACCTTTTGGAGGACACGTGTCTACATGATCACCAAATCAGCCTGATACATGTATAGCATAATCATAACACCATGATATAGACACACACAAATAAATGTATCGACACATAAACATCACTCTAGTTAGGGTCAATCCATCAATGCAAGGCCATATCAACAATGCATGTTATGACCTCATGCATGACGACAACCATTACTCCATTGTATACATTTCCACATGCAACCAAAAACATGCATAAGGAATGCCTAATCAACTACACATATGCGTAAACACATGTATTTGAACATAAGAGTTCAATTCTTGTAATCAACCTACAAGACTAATACATGTAATAAATGTATTCAAGAATGTAACCTAACATACAAGGATGTAAGTAGGTGACATAAAATAAAAATGTAAGCGACATATAATCAATATGGAACCAGTCACATACCCATGACAAATACACTCATGAAATCAATATCAAATTCTCCATAATAACCATACTACAACCATAATCAGTCATCAAGCCAATGCAACAAGCACATGAAATGCAAGTGTAAGAGACAAACATGCAACTGACATGCATGCATGACCAAAACACACAACCCATCTAGTATGAGAGTTGAACCATGCTCTGATACCACTCTATAACACCGTCCTCCCACATCCGCCCAATTAACCATGCCAACCATGGTAAACATGAGATGAGAGGCTACTATGATCAGATTCAACCTCCTATCTGACCTTAAAGAAGTGGAATTGAAGAAAAATCACACATAGTCATCCAGCATCATCAACAAAACCCTCAGGAGACAAGTCAACCACTTAGACAGTCTGTACCTGGTCCCATTTTTGTTTTGGATCTCTTAGGCCATAGTCACTCTCATACTATGGGAAAGAGAGTGACCAACAACCCAACGTTGCTCTCACAGGCTTGCTTGCTAGCAACAAGGGACTAAAATTGCCAGTTCTGTGCCAACAACCTGGGGATTTAAGCCACTTTCTCAAGACCTGATCCCAGGACACTACCCAGAATGGAGTGATAGCTTAGAATCAATAAAAATAGAGGGAAACAATGATGCAAAAGCAATCATTTGAACAAGACCATAACCACACCCCTGCTAGCCATAACAGGCATTTCGTAAAACACTTCATCAACATGTAACCAACAAGTGTAAAAAACATAATTAAGTGTAGGGATGTCATACTTATCTAAGAATCACTATGAACCATTGTTCCCACATGTAAATTGCTGCATTATCCTTTATTAGATAATAGACACATTATTCATATACAAGTAAAAACATGTTTAGAGCCATACATAGTTGTTGCCATAAAACATGCATATAACCAATATAATAGGAACATAGATACAATAAACATATTAGCCATCAAGATCCACATATACATCAGTAAATTAACACGAAAATCAAAGGAATGAATTTCTCATTAATGAATGTAATGAACCAACTGGAGATGGGACTACCACGTTCCACCCGACCATAGATTGGTTGAGCCAAGTCTCTCTTCAGCCAATCACCCCTGTGCCATATTCCAAGCATGAATTTCAGACTCATAGAATATACCAAAACACCAATAAACATGGATGTCACCAGAGTTCTCCACCTAGACCATGAGGAATTTGAGTGCCTCCTAGCCTCTCAGGCTTTACCGTGAATCCATAGTCTGATCCAAGGATCACTTAGCCCTAAACGAAGACATACTCTCTAGGATTTACCATGCATCCCATCCCATGAAAACTAGGCCGAATGGAGAGAAAATCTACCTCTTGGCTTTGCCATATATCCTGCCATTCACCGGAAATGATTCCTAGGCCCACGGAGGCACACAATTTGACTTTACTGCAACCCACAGTTTGGTTCAGGGGTTACTAGGCCAACAGCTTCATGATCCCCAATCCAATTCAGGGACCACTGAGACCATGTGTTTGTCAATTCAGAGATCCACCCCACTCAAATTTGAATCTAATATGACCATCCAACATAAACCGGATGAGAGAACCCATCTCATCAAAGCTATCAGGAAATTGAAAGGCTAGGCTGAAAATACTGTCACAACTAGAAAGACCCATGCCATGGTAGAAAATAACCACATTCAATCCCATGCATGCCAAATCTAGTAAGGAAAATACATATGCAAGTCGATACCTGCAATGAAGCCTATTGTAGTTGCTTGATCATACCTTTCCCTTCTTGATATTTGGTTCCTCTTACCTTCTTTTCCTTTCTTCCTCCAATGCCAAAGTGCTCCAAGAAACTCTAGGTGTCCAAGAGTGAGAGAGAGAGAGAGAATAATGAGTGAGCTCTAAGACTCAACTGACAAAAGGTTACTAACTGATCCTCATAAGCCTATTTATGGACGAGGCCTCTATTTTCTTCATTTTCCATCATTTTCCTTCATTTTCCTCCTCAGATGCAACCTGTGACCTTTCACCTCCATTTTCTCCTAATTTCCATTATTTTCATAAATAATTGTGCCAAAACTGCCATTTTTCGTTTCGAAAGCCTTAGCTATTTCCTTTGCCAATTTTCTTAGCCATAAACAATCAAATGAACATTTCACACTAAGATGTCTTGCCCAACATTCAGCTTGGAATAAGTGTCCCAACAACCATGGTTATGGTTTTTAACTTTTTTTACATGGAATTTTCACCAGAGCTGTTACAAGAATAAATAATGAAAGTAATTAATTCTCAAATAAAAAAATAAATTGGTTGAGGTATGTCACAAGTGGTATCAGAGCTGAAGGTTCAATATTGTGGCCCGTTTAAGGGAAAATAGTAACAAACTGTGTTGTGTTCCACAGAAACGGAGAATTGGAAATGTTGTTGCTTCATCTACAAGGCCAAATTATGCACCCTTACTTAAATCAAATCTTGAGATATGGGTGTAGCTGGGTGTTAACATTTGGTCCATATCCACTATGATTTTTTAAAACAATGTAGAATGGAGAGAAAAAATCACTATTTAAGAGCTAGAAATAATATATGGGAAACCAAATAAATTTATATTTCATAAATCCAAATTTCGAGCAAAATTTCTAGTAGCTCAAATGTGTTTGCAAACTACATTGACCTGCATGGATACATGGGTATGCTCTTTTCGTCCCCCTCTATTAGTTAGATTAATTAGATGGATTTTTTTTTTCCATTAGATATAGGAAATTTTCTTGGATCCACAGAATGTGTGGTTTTTATTGAGGCAATATTGGTGGAGAAAAAACTCCTTAGCCTCAGAGAGATTTTCAAGCTAACAACTACCTTTATTTATGCATCCTTATTTACCCATCCTAATGAATATGGGACTGTATGCTCATGAATTCCAATCCTAATTTGTTGATAAAATCTATTTCCATGAGATTTTCTTGGGATCCTAAGCTGAACACAACATTAATCTTAGTCTTCTTCACTTATGTATTTATATGGAAGCGCCTGGTATTTTTCATTCTCTTCCTATTAATGAAGGCTACTCAGATTCACGTCATCCTAAATTGAAGTACAAATAATATTTTGATCCATGTCCAAGCTACTTTCGACATGATTACTCAAATATATGGAAATAATATTATACTTCTTATTATCTTTCTTTTTATCTTTTGGGTTGAGCTTTGGATGCAACTTGTAGTGCTTCTCCCCTATACGACTATCAATCTTACATTGATTGTTGGGATCTTTGCTCTAGTGTGTTTTGGTTTTTGCGTTTTTATATTCCCCCTTTTCCACTTATTCTTTCCATCCTTAGAAGCATCTTGGTGCTCCTTTTGCTTTGATCCACTTGATTTCGCTTTCTTATGACCTACGTTCTAGTGGTAATTTTCCTGTACAAAAGCCTCGTCCACCGACGAGATATTGAATAACAACACTTGCTTCTATAGATGGTTGTTTAAACCCATAAAATACTTCATGAATACATATTAGTTCTCTGGGAAGACACCCAACATTATGTCCATGTTCCTAAATTTTGTGGTGTACTCTTATGGACTTTGACCTTGCCTCTACCTGACGTAATTCCATTGGATCCGCTAGTACTATATATACCTAATAGGGCAAAAACGATAATTTATGGGGGTTTTTAAATCCTCCCACTTAGACACTAGAAGTTCTCCCTGCAACCTTAGGTTCTCCTTGTGGATTTCCCACCAATTCAGGGCATGCCCCTCTTATTTTAAGTGAGAAAACGAAATATTTTATCCTTCAGTGGTTTAGCTTCATAGCATTAGTCTCACATTCATACGACTTGATGTCGACCTTCACTTCCATTTTGAATAGGGACTATGAATGATTTGGGACACTCAAACATGGTCGATCCTTTTTGGGTTCTTTATATTCCCTCTCTATTTCTTCTTGATTTGTCTATTTCCTCTCTAATTCGACCTCCATGTTTGAGCCTCCATCTTCTATGAAAAACCTAAGATTATTGGTTAGGGTTTCTATGAGGAGGCTCACATTACAATTTATACCTAACAACTTATGCTCCTAGCCATGAAAACATCTTCTTTGTGGGATCATAAGGGTTATTGACAAATTCTTTGGCCATGACTAGGTTTTATGAATTTAGGCTTAACAAATCTCAATCCCCTGAAATGTCTCATGATATTCCTAAAGAAACTTGCTCTAATACAAATATGATTGATAAAATATTGTCCATATCCCACTAGACAATTCATCACAACAGATCTACTAAAACATATTTGAAAATCTAAAATCTACACTATGAAGGTTTATTTCTCCTTAGATTTATGGATCTATAAATTATTGTTATTTCATATGCATGCAAATTATAATTATGTAGAAAATAAATAAAAATGAAAAAAAACTCACAAACCATAAATGACACATGATATAACCTAGGAAAACCTTTCAGAAGAAAACTTAGCTAGAAGGTGAAGTTGCTATGCTCTCTTTATCTAAAAGGAAAATGGATGCAAGTACAAAGAAGTGAGGCATGTGGCCCATGGGCTACTACAGTGTAAAAAATGTATTTGTTTGTTCTCTCCCTATCCACTCCCAGCTACTTTGTTCATTTGTGGAAAAGAAAGCACTCGGATAGAATGGAACCCATTTTCCTCCTAGTGGCCTAACCATAACACATCTTAATAGTCCACTAGTGATTAAGTTTGACTCCTTCAACTCTTAACTAGAGTCACAATGTGGACACTTCTAGATTCTCCTTCATCATGATCACATGGTTATCCCCTTTTCCATGAATACTGGGGGATAATGTGTCATTCTTTCAAATTATGGTGGTCAAAACAGGAACGTAAAATTATGAATGACATAAATTTTGCATATGAACTCCAACTGAGGTGATTCCTGCATTATTGGAAATGTTATATGTAGAATAACACAAAAATGTGTTCAACTTAAGTAGTGAATTTTTATCCAAGCAGAAAATTTTTACATCCAAAAAACTTATTTTAATGTCTCAAGCTACTCCCAAAAGTTTTCAAACCCTAATTTGTCAAACTCGGTCCCACCAATGAAAATAGTCTCATAGGGTGATTCTCCACTTTCTTCCACTCTTAAAGCATCATGATGGATAAAAAATAATATAATGATCCAATCTAAATCACCTAAACTTACAGAAAATACCATATAGCATATAATTTTTTTAATTAAAAAAATACAAATTAAATTGTTTTAAATTAAATTTATTAATTATTAACTTTATAATTAAAATCATATTATATTTAAAAAATTAAAATTAAAACTCAATAACAATATTAATATAATTCTAAATTCTAAATTTATATATATATATATGAATTTGTAAAGTCAAATTCCTACTAAATTTCAAAATTAAAAAGCATAAAAGGGCTCCACTCTCACTGATCCACATGGAGGGGCACTAATTCAATCCCCAAGCAAGAGGATGACCTAACCCTCTCCAAAATAATCATGTAAAAATACATAATCTACTAATTACAAGTAAAACAATTTACATATTTAAAAAAATGCAGGTTTTATATATTTATTATTATCTAATTTTAAAGTCGTAGTCAATATAGACACAAAATTGGTGTATGATACCCCCTTTTTTATGGGACAAGGAACCCACCAAGTCTACGAATGCATACATAGTCTACCCCCCTTCAGTTTTGAAGCTGTGATCTCTTATGAGGAAACACATGCTATTAACCATTAGGCTAAATCAAGTTGTACATATTTTCATTATTTCTTACTCCTAAGATGTGTATTTAAATATGTGTTTGTAGAGAGAGCAATATTTTTATAATATTGGCAATGTGAACTAAATGTCTATATTGAGTAAATATTTCAATATCAATTGTGTTTGTATTATATAAAACAATTAAAGAACCTTATGATTTAACACATTTTCTAGTTGTATTATTCAAAATCAAGGAGATACATAATTCCTTTTTTGCTTAGCATGGAGTTGACACATGGTGTGTGTGTAAAGAAGCAGAACTACCGTAGATCCATTTCATTCTTAGATCTATAAGTATATAGATGAATCAAAACTGTCTAGGCACAATTGTTTTTTCAAATTTTGCATTCTCAAAGAAGTTTGTACTTGGGAGATTTTATCACTCTTGGAGCTTGATTTATTTGGGCTTAATATGGATACATTTTTAAATATCATGATTATGAATATGAATCATCATTATTTAAATTTATTTTAATGCAATATGTATATTATCATTTTTTAAAATGAAATTGTTCGTAATTTTATTAATAAAAAAATTATTACAATACAACAAATTGAATTCAGCACACTAATTAATTTTATTATTTTTTTAATTTATTCAACATTATCTTTTATTCTTATTACCTTTTGATGTAACTTGCATTAGTTAACATTATTTTTTGTAAAATTTAATTTTATAATGTCTCATTGATATAAAATTACATTACAACATCTTCCATATATTAAATTATCTAGTACCTCATTTATGTAACACTTCGATACAACAACTCTCACATATTGACTTGAAAAACCCTTCTAAATACAACAAATATTGTGCTCCCTCTTTCCAATAATCATAGTCACAATACTCAGCATTTATACATGTGAAATACAACAACCAAATATATTTGGAAATAGAAGAAACCAAATTGAACAAGCGCGCACACAAAAAAATGCTAACAAGTTGTCCATGAGTTAAAACAACACCTCTTATGAGATATTGTGATAGATGATAACAAGTTGTCCATGAATTAAAACAACACCTCTTATATGATAACAAGTTGTCCATGAGTTAAAACAACACCTCTTATGAGATATTGTGATAGGTGGTGATTATGTAAAAGAAAAACGCATCATTCATGAACAATGCAAAGTTTCTATATTACAAACCAGTAAGGAGAAAATTGAAAATCAATATTACAAAAATGGTTTAAAATGTGAGAGAAAAAAGTACCCCAAAATAAAAAAAACATTAAACAACCCCTCTTATGAGATATTGTTATAGGTGTTGATTATGTAAAAAAAAAGCATCATTTATAGACAATGCAAAGTTTCTATTAAATTAACTTGACTAACCGTAAGGAGAAAATTGAAAATCAATATTACAAAAATGGTTTAAAGAGTGGAATGTGGGAGAAAAAAGTTCCCCATAAATAAAAAAAAACATTGAAAAAGCATGTACAATAATATTATAAATAAAAAATACATCCAATGAAAAATACATACAATAATATTTAATTTTAAGAAATAAATAGTGATCAAAGTGCAAAATTATTTAAAGCTTTACGTCTCATGGCATACAAAATAAGAAACAACATAAATCATAACCACGTCTCATAAGTTAATATATTAAATAGGAAAAATAGAATAACCCGTAAAATTGTAAACAAAAGAAAAAGTTCCATTTACTACATAGTTACGAGGAAGTATACCCTTACATTACAATTCAATTTACTAATAATAGATATCAAATTATACTTCAAATACTCATTAAAAAAAATGTTAGTATTTTAAAATAATTTAATAAATAATAAAATAAATTGAAATTTAAAAAATATGCAAACCAGAGACAAATAATTAAAAGAAAATTGAACAAAGCAGCTAGCTCTTATGCCAAAATGAAAAGAAAGAGCATTAAACTTAGTTGAGTAGACAAAGCCCATAGATTGGACTTGCCATTACCATGCGGTCTATAATGGTCATAAATTTTATATATTCTTTTGAAAAACGTTAAATGATATATGAGAAGAAAACATATACATATATATAATTTTATCTTAAAAAAAATTATATATATATATATATATATATATATATATTATTTTATCTAAAAAAATTATATATATATATATATATATATTATTTTATCTTAAAAAAAATTAATTATATATATATAATATTTATTTTTTTTTCTATTTAATTTTTTTTAATGATTAAAATATTTTTATTTATATATTTTAGAGTAATATTGATAGATATTTTATTTTAAAATAAAGTTTTCATAGATTTAATTTAATTATAAATAATTATTAAATTTATGGCGGAGATTTACTTTCCATGAAATATTTATCTTGGAAATAGTATGCCACTCTACTTTATTAATTAAATTTGTTAATAAAAAAAATTGTTATAAACACTTCATTTAATTAAAATAAATAAATAACATATTTTTTTTATAAATAAATTTTAATTGATATATTATATTATAAAATAAGTATTCATTATTAGTTTATGAATTAATTTAATTGATTAAATTATTTATTTAAGAGACGTTGTAAGAGATATTCTTAATGAAAGTGTTCTAGATTAAACATTCAATTCTAACATAGGACTTTAAGGTTATTCATAATAATGATAACAAATAGGAGATCATTTTTAGTTAGTAACCTTCAAGGCGAGTTCTCTGTGTTTTGAATTCTAGAGGGTTTCCTTTGTTTCCTCTAATATTGGAGTTGTTGATCCTTAAGAGTGTGCTTTGCTCTCCCATTTTCTTCTTGAGTCATCTTTTAGAATGGAGAGATCCTTGAGTCACCATGAGGATCAATGGAGGATTGAAATGAGGAAAGGAGAATATGAGGAGTGGAGGAATAATTAGGTTTTTTTATCTTAAACTTTGTCGTGGCATCAAAGAAAAACCGAGGGGTGGCAGGAGTGAGAGGGATTATCTCTAACCTCGAAGGAAACAAAATAATAGAGTATTCATGGGGCCTAGGCTAGTTAGAAAACAACCCTTTTTAAGCATATGGATTGTTGCAAGGTTTAATATTGGGCAACAAATCTTAGATCGAAAACTTGGTGGTGGTGGGAGATTCTTTGATTGTCATCCAACAACTAGTGAGAGGTACTCTTCCTAAAGAATGCAAACTCAGAATCATAATAGAAAGAGTTAAATATCTAAATAGATCCTTCTCCAAAATTAGGTTTTACTATGTCCTAATATTGCTCAACTTTGATGTTGATCATCTTGCAAATGATGGTGTCAAACTAGAAGTAGGGGTCCTTATCCATAATGGACACCCAACAACTTCAATTATACCTTAATCATGGTATTATTTGAATTAAAAAATTGTGTGGGAGTTGGGTTAAGACCACATTGTTCATCATGGCCTCCCCTCCCATTATTTCACTTACAAATGAGCACATTAATGCCAACATGTATACTCAATCTATTTGTTGGGGAAGGGCAGAAGATGCCTGAATTAAGTTTTACGTTGACATTTATAATGTACTCTATGCACTCATAACTCATTGAAGGGGACATGAAAAGGCCAAAATTATTTTTTAGATCAGGTATCACGTCGTCATTGAAATATAGAGTGTTCATGGAAAGAATGATGGGCTCTTGGAGAGGAAATAGTAATGAATCATGCGACATAAGAGGAATACTGAAGCTACTTTAGGGAAATTGGAGTGGGTAATGGGAAAAATTTGTTCATGACGCCAAATTGATTGCCCATGAGGGTCCCTCAGCCTTCAAGTAGTGGTTCATTATGTCGATCCCTTCATTTTGTTGCATTCAATGTTTCTCCCTCAAAGCATGATTAATGTTGAGGGTTGGCTCTCCTGACCCCTTGGGATTTTGCCTGGGAAAGTGTTTTTCTACTTTATCTGGTCCTTCGGGATGTTAATTTAGATATTGCAACTATTTTGGAGCTAATTTGGAATATTTTGTTGGACTGGAGGCGGTAAAGAAAAGCTAGTCAAACCATACTATTCAATATGCTTGTCAGTTTTCAAATTGGTGATACAGGTTGCTAGTGTGGTTGTGTTCCTGCGTTGTTAAAGATAAACTATGATCATGTGCCCTTGATGTAGTTTTGGGCATGTGACCTTGGGGGACCTTTGGTGTTGTGGTATTGTTTCCTATCTTTTCAATGATTTAATCCCAGGATTTGCAGGGGTGTTCAAGCCCTTCTCCCCTCTCAGACACTGACACTCTGGAACCACCTCTTTGGTCTTCAAATTGGTGTTAAGGTATGTTGATATGGCTGCATTCCTTTGGTATTGAGAGATAATTTTAGTGTGCTCTTGGTGTTTCTTTCGTTGTGTTCCCATAGTGTGTCCTCAGTGTTGTGGAAATGTCACATTTATTTTATGTTTTTAAGTGGAGAGGAATATAGGGGCATACTGTATCATCTTCCCTCTTAGGCTATGTCGAATATTGGGAGTATAGCCATGGTGAAGTCTTGCAATAGACAAGGAAATCTCTTCGCAATCATGAAAATGAAATCCATCGAAGGAAGATTGA
Source organism: Pinus tabuliformis (assembly GCA_031772625.1). NCBI lineage: Eukaryota > Viridiplantae > Streptophyta > Pinopsida > Pinales > Pinaceae > Pinus > Pinus tabuliformis. Next base: position 724,314,650 of record CM062816.1, read on the forward strand.
ATAATGTGGAGGTCAATTTGGAGCAGTCACATACGAGGATTAATTATATTTTTGATGTGGTTTTGTTTTCCATTGAGAAAATGGAGGAGGTTAAAACTGAGTAGAAACACATAAAGGAAGAGATGGATTGTATTTAATAACGAATTGAGAATTTGTGGGCTATAGTATAGTCTCTTCGAATCTATAGCAATCTAGGTGAGAAAAGAAATTGAAATGAAACAAAAAATCACATGAAAGTACCTCAAGCATTAGAGGGAAATTCATAACGCAACCAACAATTATGTATTGCAAATTTTGTATAATTTTGGAGGTCTTCTAGACAATATATACCTCCAAAAACCTCGTAAAAAATAAGTATATTATTGAGCAAATATATAAATTTGGTAACAATCATAATAAAGTATGAGTTACATCTAACTTTAATTGGTAATCCACAATATTTTTGGTACTTCAGGATATTTCCTTAATATACAAATTACGATCTAAATTAAGACTTATACTAATATAAATTTTTTTAATATATATAAATAATAGATCTGAAATTAAATTAAATTTCATATTAAGACAAAAACCCTAAATTTTTAATTTTTAATCTATGGAAAATTTTATTTCCTTCACATTATCAAAAACTAAAGTTAAAATATAACCAATGTGAAAAATTGTTAAGTATTACAAACTCATGAAAACTCCTTGCTCAGATAAAGCGATATACTTATTCGAAAAATAAAATCACGAAGCGCAAGTGCATCATTTCAATTATATTAGAACGAATAGATAATCGGATATACCTCCAAGCATCGAGAACAATAAGAAGCATCAAAATATTAAAAAGGCCATCCCCATCACACTCCAAGTATGCAACTCTGTAGAGTGCCATGAGTCTAACCTACAATGTTCATTGTGAGAGTCTTTAAAATAATGCAAAACTACCAAGGTAGTGCACTATATGTTAATTCAGTAAATGCATGTGGTCTACAAAGAACGTTTTTCTAGGTTAGGGATATGTGGTCTTCAAAGGATTCTTTTTAAGGTTAGGGATGTGTGGTCTTCAAATAATGCTTTTTAGGAAAAAATAATTATATGGTTTTTAAAATTTTAATAATATAATTAGATTTATTAATTTATATTAAATTTAATATAAAGATAGTTTATATTTTTATAAATTATTAGTGAATAGTTTTAAATCGCGTGTTTTTTTTAAATAACACCATTAAGTTATCTTGCATTCGTAAATAACAATTAATAATAATTTAACAAGTGATTTATAATAATTTTTCCCACCCTATTAAAAAAATGCAACACGGCTACCATTCTTCTAATAAAAAAACATAAATTCCACGAACTCGTCAAAACTAATGCTAAAGGATATTTAATTCGCCAGAATCCACCGCCATGTGAAAGTTGATGTAAGAGACGGGCAAATTATGAATGAAAATTCGTACCAGTTTTCGTCATAATATTTTATACCTGCGCCAACTCTGAAATGCAGTGAAATTTTTTATATAGTAAAAGTTAGAATGATGACATAAAGTGGGTAAATGTGAAAGCTGCATTGATGGGCCAACAATTGATGCAAAGTTTGATCACACAAAGAAAGAGTGAACAACCATGTGAAAGCTGCATTGATGGGCCCACAATCGATGCAAAGTTTGATCACACAAAGAAAGAGTGAACAACCACTTTAACAGTTGTTGAGCACCATCCAAGCTGTCAGCGTTCAGTAGTCAACAGAGCTTAGTGCTTGGAATTAACTTGAGTTTTCAATAAGGTATCTTAGCGTTGGAACATAAAGTGGGGTTCTGGTTTATGTTACCTAGCCTAGGGACAATGTGGACCTTGGGGGGATAGCAAGCTATGCATTATGATATGAGGAGCGTGTATTATTATTATTATATGTGGATAGGGTTTTTATATTAAACCATTTGGAGAATCCATGCATCGTGGGTGGTTTGGATTTATGGGATTTCTAAACCATTTGGAGAATCCATGCATCGTGGGTGGTTTGGATTCATGGGATTTCTATATCAAAGCAAATGTGGGGTAGCTTTGTGAGTTTAGGTGGGGGTGTGATTTGTTTTTTTTAAATAGTTTGAACTAATATAATAGTTCATATCCTATATGCCAATAATGCCCAGATAAACACATAAGTCAATATTGACACACATAAAAAATCAAAATAATTATTCGTAGATAGACATAAATATTTTCAACACATATTTTAACCTAGTGAAAAGAAAAATATTTTACTTAATTTTCCTTTTCACATTAAAAAGGACATTAATTATCTTTTTGGTCCTTTTTATCTTACTAGTTTCTACCAGTAAAAAAAGATAAATTTCAAAGAAAAAAGTGTAAGAGAATTAATAAACGTGTACATGTATAATGGAATTGATATGGAAATAAGTTAAACCACTGAAAAGATGTATGGTTCGAATATGAGCACGAGGGATTGATATGGAGTTTGGAGTTGGAGAACTACTTAGTATGGAAATGATGTTTGACGGAGTTGATATAAGAGGTTCACGTTTCCAAAAAGGATGGTAGAGAGGTGTATACTGCAGTTGCTATGAGGGGTGGATTTTGTAGAAAACATGGTAGAGATCTACACTTATATTTTCGGTAGGACCAATACACACTTTAGAGTTGGAGAATATATTTAACACTCACATGTTCAAGTATCCGTGGAATATATTATCATAAATATATCCAGGTAAAGACTTATCGTTAATTGTGTGAGTTGTTTTAAAATAAGGAATGTCCATAAAATGTAATATTTTAATTTTATGGTATGTAATATTTTACCTATTACTATAAAAGTAGATAGTTATTGTTAATTGTTTTAAGGTTAGGAAAGAAAGAGGGCATATTTTATTTATTGTTATCAATAATGACCGAGGAGAATAATTGTAATATATGATTAATAATGGAGAAGAATATGGTTTGAACAATTTTGTATTTTTTTTCAAATAATATTTATAAAAATTAATGAATAAAAAATAAAATTAATTAAAGATATAAATATAAATTTTATGTTTAAAAAAATTATCTTTAAAATGTATGAAATTGAATATTATAATAATTATTATAATTTGTATTAGAAATGAAATATTAAATTATGTTCTTACTATGTTAATAATTTGACATATCTTTATATTATAATATTGATGCATGTTTGTAGCTTAATGTACACAACTAATCATAAGTGCAAGGATGTAAGATATTTATGCGTTAGACTCATGTGGATAGATAATTCAACAAGGGAGGTTGCATGGAAGCTAGTCCCTTCCTTGAGCGGGGCTTGACATCTCGCAGAGGTGTTTAGGCTGTTAAGAGAGAATGTTGGAATCAAGTAAATTGTTGATGGAGCAGGAGACAATGAATTTAAGACAACAAGATTGGTAGGATGAAATATTTTTCTTTTAGGTTGAGCCCTTTAGAACGAGTTGGAAGTGGTGACATGACAATGATTACCTGATGCAGGAGCATCTGAACTTAGCTAGCAATGTGAAGGTTTGTTCACATGTTGTGGCTAAACAAGTGAATTTCGTTGACCTGATGGGTCAAAAATCATTTTTACTAAGAGGGTTGATCTCTCAAGAAATGAGTTGTATTTCATTATTGTAATAAGTTAAGAATTGTCTTATTTAGGCTCAAAGATGAGTTGTTAGCATAGGTGTGAGATAGAGCTAGGAATTAGAAGATTTGCTGTTAGATTTATTAAAAATAGGGATTGATTTGTTATATATAGTTAGTTTGGTATCCGAATTATAAAAAAGAGGAAAAATGTAATGAAATAGAGAGAGGATTGAGGAGTGGATTTAGTACAGTGAGAGAAAAATTAGAGCGTGGATTGACATAGAGGTCTTTATTTGTGTAATCAGGCCCAAGGGCGAGACTCTGTAACTCTTTTATTATGAATGCATTGATGTTGAGCACATAATTATATACATGCAGCGTGTGGAGATCCTCGAATGCTTGTTTTTCTTTGTATCCAGATGATATTGGTGCTAGCTCTGTGTTTTTCATACTTTATAATAGAAATATTGTGTTAAAAGATCAGCTGGCGAGTTCACTCCATCGTTTTGGTTCCGCAAGCGGAAAACCCAAAATACACTAAGTATCGGGTGCAAAACACATTCAGATTTAGAATCCGGACTTCAAATTATTATGGGTGGAATTTTTTAATGCTATCAGGTCCATGGAATCCACATCGCATCGCTCCAGTGTAAAAGAATTGACTTGTTGCATCACCGAATTCCGAAATCGCGACATAACCAGATCCGAAATGTTATAGAGACGGGTTGATAGTCTATTGGGTCCGCAAGCGATATCGCATTGCTGCTTTAAAGCGCAAGGTATCTGGTATTTGGACTTTACAACTTGTGATCAGGAGATCAAACCTTAGTCATTAGATCATGATCAATCATGATCGTTGGATCGCTGAACAGACTTGCTATAGTGGATGGTTATTGGGTGCGTTGGAAGACGTAAGCGGTGTTAAGCAGTCTGGCCCCGATTCCATTGAGGAGGTGCCATGTAGCAAGATGGAATAGAACGAAAGCATATATCGTGTGGTTAAACCTCGATATATTGACCCTTCCGAAATCTTTGACAACTGTCAAATCTCATGGTTCTAGATCGACGACCATCAATGCTTAGTGCATTGAATTTCGCGTATGCTAAGTGCACCAATAAACAAAAGGTAAATATCAATGTGTTCAGTGCGCTTTCAATGTATTTCGGTTAAAAGGGAAAATAGTCAGATATAGTTAAAAAGGGTGATCCACGTGTGATTATCGGGGTTTTGTGAGTCCCGCTTTCGTGCTGCGTCATTTGTGGTATCAAAGCAGAAGGAAGGGTTGTTTACAGTGAAAATGCCACCAAGGAGAGGCATTGGTCGAGGAAGACCTGAAAAAAATGCAATTCTATTAGAAGAGGTACAGAGTCTGTGTACGAGAATGGAGACAATTGAGACTGCCCAAAGAAGAGTGGCTGATGAAGGAGATGAAAGTTCTTCAGAAGGATCTCCTACAGAGGAGGAAGTAGACAAATATAATGAAACTGCCAAAGTCCTTAAGATGTTGGCGAATGTAGGAGGAAAACCTAAGGCGGAAAGGATGAAGTTTGTAGTTACCAGATTGAAGGGTCATGCAGCTATCTGGTGCGACGAGCTACAGACATCAAGAACTAGAAAAAGGAAGTCCAAGATCAATCTATGGGACAAAATGGTAAGTAAAATGAAAGCCAAGTTTTTTCCTAAAGACTATCATTTGAATCTTTTTAAGCAATTGCAAAATTTAAGGCAAAAAGGAATGTCTGTTAAAGAATATACAGAAGAATTTTATAGATTGAATATTAGAGCAGGGCATGTAGAGGATGATGTGGAAAAGGTAGCTAGATATATCAATTGCTTAAGGTATGACATACAAGATGATATTAGCTTGTTAAGTCTGAAAACTGTTGAGTATTCCTATTAAGCAAGTTTGAAGGCAGAAGAGAAGATATTGAGGAAACAGAGTCAAAGGAATAGATGAAAAAGTTCAGCAATAGGTAGGGGAACTACCAGACCAAGGGGACAACAGCATCAACATGAAGCAGGAGGATCAAGTAGCAGACCACCACAGAGGGGAGACTTTGACAGAGAAAGATTTGTGCCCAGAGGAAGAGGGCGAGGAAAAGGTTTTCGATGTTATACATGTGGAGAATAGGGACATATGTCATGGTATTGTCCTCATAATAAACCATCAAGTTAGAGGAATGCAAATGTGGTTGAGGCAAAGCCAGAACTACCTCGACTTATGGAAAACGAAGAACCCCCTGAAGAAGGTGAATCATTGTTATTGAGAAGGACTTTCCTTAGGGCAGAGCCAGAGATTGGAGAAACAACACAAAGGAAGAATTTGTTTAGAACTAAGTAAGTGTTGCAAAGTAATAATTGATAGTGGAAGCACTGACAATCTTGTTTCTACAGAGATGGTGGACAAGCTCGGATTAGTAAAGACCATGCACCCTACTCCTTACAAGGTATCATGGGTACAAAAGGTACATCAGATTATTGTGACTCAACAATGCAAGGTGGAGATACAAATTGGTACGTATAAAGATGTTATATTATGTGATGTAATGCCCATGGATGTATGCCATGTATTGTTGGGAAGACCATGGCAATTTGATCGAAAAGCTATTCATGATGGAAGGAGAAAAACTTATACTTTGGAGAAGGATGGAACTAGACATACATTGCTACCATTGAAGGAAAATGCTGACAAAGGAACACCTAGAAGTAGTATTATGCTGATAAGTGGAAAGGAACTGCTACAGGAAGTAGTGACGAATGAGGAGTTGCATTTTGCTATTGTGGGAAGACCAAAGGTAATTTTGACTTCCACAAACTTGGATGATTTGCTTGAAGAAGTTAAAATGTTGTTAGATGATTTTGCTGGGATTATTGTGGATGAGTTTCCAAATGCATTGCCACTGATCAGGAGTGTTAGTCATCATATTGACTTAATACCAAGAGCATGTTTTCCAAATAAAGAAGCATACAAATTAACTCCAGAAGAGAATGCAGCAGTTGGAAGACAAGTGCAGGAGCTGATGGATAAGGGGATAATAAGAGAAATTCTTAGTCCATGTGTTGTACAAATAGTACTTAGTCCAAAGAAAGGAGGAGAATGGTGTATGTGAACAGATTCCAGAGATATCAACAAGATCACTATCAGGTATATATTTCCTTTACGATGCATGGATGATTTAATGGACTTTTTGAGTGGATCAAAATACTTTACTAAAATATATTTGAAGAGTGGATATCATCAAATAAGAATTTGAGAAGGCGATGAGTGGAAGACTGCATTTAAAACAAACAGTGGGTTGTATGAGTGGTTAGTGATGCCTTTTGGACTCATTAATGCACCTAGTACATTCATGAGATTAATGAATGAAGTCTTGAAGGAATATGCATGCAAGTTTGTTATTGTTTATCTTGACGATATTATAGTTTTTAGTAAAATTAAAGAAGAACATTTAGAGCATCTTAAGTTGGTCCTAAGAACTTTGCAAAAAGAGAAACTACTGATAAATCTGAAGAAATGTAGTTTCATGAAGGAAGAACTGGTTTACTTTGGATTTTTAGTTTCTAAAGAAGGCTTGAAGATGGATCCAGAGAAATTCCAAGCAATTTGGAGGTGGCCTACTCCCAGAAATATATTTGAGGTAAGAAGCTTCCATGGTCTTGCAAGTTTTTACAGAAAGTTTATCAAAGGCTTTAGTCAGATTTGTGCACCTATTCTTGAAACAATTAAGGAGATCAATCAGCCATTCAAGTGGACAGAAGCAGCAGACATAAATTTTTACTAGATGAAGAAGAAGATCACAGAGGAACCAATTTTGGCTTTACCTGATTTTGAGAAAGTCTTTCAAGTACAAACAGATGCTGGTGGAGTTGTAGTTGGAGCAATTCTGAGTCAGGAGCAAAGACCGATAGCATACTTCAGTGAGAAACTGAATGATGCAAAGAAGAAATATTCTTCTTATGATAAAGAGTTTTATGCTATTGTGTAGGCCTTAAGGAAATGGAGACATTATTTTCTGCCAAAAGAATTCATATTATATTCAGACAATCATGCCGTACAGTTCATCAATAACCAGTTGAAGCTGAATCATAAACATGCCAAGTGGGTAGAATTTCTGCAAAGCTTTACTTTTGTAATAAAGCACAAGAGTGGCAAGTTAAATAAAGTAGTAGATGCATTGAGCAGGGTAAGTTTTATTGTGCAAGAATTCAAAGTGGGTGGTGTAGGATTTGAAAAAATGATTGAAACGTACAAGGATGATGCAGATTTCAAAGATATATGTACAACAGTTCATAATCCAATGAGCCATAGTAGAAGTCAGTGGTTGGACTATCTCGTTCAAGGAGGCTTATTGTTTAAAAGAAAAAAATTGTGTATTCCCAAATGTTCCATGAGGGAGAACATAATAAAGGAGAAACATAGTGGAGGATTATTTGGTCACTTTGGACAAGATAAAACCTTTGCTCAGATGAATGATTTTTATTATTGGCCAAAAATGCAGACTGATGTTAAGAAGTTTGTTGATAAATGTAGGATATGTCAGCATGCTAAAGGAAGGAGTTAGAATACAGGATTGTATTAGCCATTGCCAATACTATACCGGCCGTGGGATGTAGTTAGCATGGATTTTGTTTCGGGATTACCAAAAACCCAGAGAGGGAATGATTCTCTTTATGTTGTAATAGATAGATTTTCCAAAATGGCACATTTTGTTGCTTGTAAGAAGACTAGTGATGCAACACATATAGCTAATTTATTCTTTTCAAAAATTTTAAGATTACATGGATTTCCTGTAACTATTGTGTTTGATAGAGATACAAATTTTGTAAGGCATTTTTGGAGAACTCTTTGGAAGAAACTGGGAGCTAACCTTAGTTTTAGTTCAACATACCATCCTCAAATAGATGGACATACCAAAGTAGTAAAGAGGAGCTTGGGGAATATATTGAGAAGTTTAGTGTATCAAAATCCTAAGCATTGGGATTTAGCACTAGCTCAAGCTGAGTTTTCTTATAATGATACTCCAAACCGAACTATTGGAATGAGTCCATTTCAGATTGTTTTTGGAATGAATCCAAGAGGTGTGTATGAGCTTAGGGATTTGAGTAAATAGGAGACCAAAAGTGCAAAAGCTGAAGAGTTTACAAAACAGAGGCAGAGACTACAGGAAGATGTCAAAGGAAAATTACAGGAAAGCGAAAAAAAATACAAATAGAGGGTAGATATGAATTTAGTGATGGTGTATTTGAGGAAAGAAAGACTTCCTGTTAAAACTTACAATAAACTGAAAATGAAAAAGATAGGACCATGTAAAATTGTAAGAAAACTTTCAGCCAATGCATATGAAATTGAGTTGCCAGAAGGGATTGGAATATCACCCATATTTAATGTTGCAGATTTGTATCCATACAAATAGGCAGAGACAGAGCTATAGAAGGAAATTACAGGAGATGAAGTTCAAACTGTGAACTGGGAAGAACAAATGCCAAAGACAACTAAGAAAGAAGTGGAAGCTCTTTTGGAGAAGAGAGTATCCAAAACAACTAGAGGACAGACTTATTTCCAATATCTAGTCAAATGGAAGGGACAACCAGTAGAGGATGCTAGTTGGTTGACAACAGTAGAGTTGTAGAAGTATGCAGTAAGTCCTGAAAGTTTGAAGAACAATTCTTTTCTTCCCTGGGAATTTGATGCAGGAGCATCTGGACTTAGCTAGCAATGTGAAGGTATGTTCACATGATGTGGCTAAACAAGTGAATTTCATTGACCTGTTGGGTCAAAAATCAGTTTTATTGAGAGGGTTGATCTCTCAAGAAATGAGTTGTATTTAATTATTGTAATAAGTTATGAATTGTCTTATTTAGGCTCAAAGATGAGTTATTAGCATAGTTGTGAGATAGAGCTAGGAAGTAGAAGATTTGCTGTTAGATTTATTAAAAATAGGGATTGATTTGTTAGATGTAGCTAGAGTGGCATTCGACTTATAAAAAGGAGGAAAAATGTAATGAAATAGAGAGAGGATCGAGGAGTGGATTTAGTAGAGCGAGAACAAAATTAGAGCATGGATTGTATTTTGAGACAGAGATCTTTATTTGTGTAATCAGGCCCAAGGCCGAGACTCTGTAACTCTTTTATTATGAATGAATTGATGTTGTGCACATAATTATATACATGCAGCCCATGGAGATCCTTGAATGCTTGTTTTTCTCTGTATCTGGATGATATTGGTGTTGTCTCTATGTTTTTCATACTTTATAATAGAAATATTGTGTTAAAAGTTTAGCTGACAAGTTCATTCCATCCTTTTGGTTCTGCAAGCAGAAAACCAAAAATACACTAAGTATGGGGCATATAACACATTCGGATTTAGAATCTGTACTTCAAATTATTATGGGCAGAAGTTTTTAATGCTATCGAGTCCATGGAACCCACATCACATCACTCCAGTGTAAAAGAATTGACTTGTTGCATCGCCGAATTCTGAAATCGCGACATAACCGGATCCAAAATGTTATAGAGACGGGTTAATAGTCTATCAGGTCCACAAGCGATATCGCATTGCCACTTTAAAGCGCAAGGTGTCAGGTAGTTGGACTTTGCAACTTGCGATCAAGTGTTGAAACCTTAGTCGTTGGATCACAATCAATCACGATCATTGGATCACTGGACAAACCCGCGTTGGATGGTTATCGGGCCCTGATTCCATTGAGGAGGTGCCACGTAGCAAGGCGTAATAGAATGAAATCATATATTGGGGGTTAAACCTCGATATATTGACCCACCCGAAATCTTTGACAACCATCAGATCTTGCGGTTCCAGATCGACAGCCATCAGCGCTCGGTGCATTGAATTTCGCATACAATAAGCACACCAATAAACAAAATGTAAATATCAATGTTTTTAGTGGGTTTTCAATGTATTGGTTAAAAGGAAAAATAGTTAGATATAGTTAAAAAGGGTGGTCCACATGTGATTATTGGGGTTTTGTGAGTCCCACTTCCGCACTGCATCATTACCACTTAATACAATTTAATAATCGATACAGAAAGAAACATATATATATATATATATATATATATATATATGTATGTATGTATGTATGTATGTATGTATGTATGTATACACATATATATATTTGTGTATGTGTATATGTATATATACATATATATATATATATACATATACACACACATATATATATGTGTGTGTGTGTGTGTGTGTGTGTATATATATATATATATATATATATTGATCGATATAAAAAACAACATAAAGAACTAAAGATGACTATGTTGCAGTGGAGCTTAATATGGCTAGTGAGAGTTTTCTTGAATTAATCTGTGAGGTTTAATTTAGTTCAAAATGGTGACATCTGTTATAATGTAGACACAAGCAGATACTCATCCAACATTTCATACCCCTATCATTTGAACATAATTTATTCACACAAAACAAAAAATGTGTATTGGAGTCACCTCTGAACATGTGCTTCTTGATGCAATATTCAACAAATGGTGTTAAGGAAACAAAATTAGATTTATATGGAGAAAAATGAAACATGAAAGTAGCACCACTAGAATAAGGGACTCGATAGAAACACAAATCCTATCCCTCTTTCTATTCTCTACAATTAAATGATAGCGATACCAGTTAAATAATGGTTTTTGTGCATGACATGCACATTTTCGCCTTATTAGTTGAATAAAATTTATTCACAAATTAATTCACACAAAACTTAAAGACAAGTTTGATTGAGTGATGGTGTGTCCCCAAAAAAATGGATCTGAATAGGGAAAGTTGAGGAGGATAGTAGAACCAAAATGGAGAAGGGAAAGTGTGAATGGAATGTCTTACCCGTCATCATTAAATAATGGATTTTAAGTGAACGAAACTATGTGAATCATTCATGGGTGTAGCTACAATCGTAACTAGAAAATTCATAGCAATTATCAAGTGGGTCATGGTACTGAGGGATTTTCTGCTACACAGATATATGAAAAATAAAAAAATAAAGAGTTCAATGAGGTGGCCCACATTATGGCCACGTATCTATCCTGCCATGAGCACTAACATGTATATATACCAAATTCCCTATTCAGGATTTGCGAGAATTCACTATCGGGTTGAGTTCATGTTTTAAGGTTTTTTCGATTTTCTTTGTGGAAAGGATTTAGATCGCCAAGATGAACAAAGTAGATTTTGCAGAGAGTAGATCTCGTGTCCTCCACTAGGCACAGTTAGGATGTGACAAGGACATAAGAGTATAGGTTGTTCTTTGATTTCTGGTCTGGTAAAGAATTCTTGTGCCTAGCCCATACAAGTCAGTGCTTCTTCCACAAATTAATAATTCAGTGTCTAACTTGTTGAGGGTGTTTTGTTCCCTGCCTATCTTCATTCTTCAGCCTGCCTTCCTACCGTTGTCATAACGCTCAAGCAAGTGATGATTTCATAGTTGAATTCGAGTCCTTGCTATGATTTTATGATGCCTCGAAAAACACTGAAAAGCCATGCAAAACAACTACTATTGGAGTGTCTTGCTCCCTCATAGGAAATATTATTTGGGTTCAAGATAGGTTTACTTTGGCATTCATGCAAATTTATTGTCAATTCATGGTAGTGTACACCCTCCTCTTGTTATTTGTAATTTTCTTTACACGTCACAGTAATGAGTGTCGCATGGCTCATAAAGAATATGGTTATACGACTTCAGGACACGCATTTGATTTGGAACAGGAGGGAACTTCAATATTGCAATTGTAGTTATTGAATTTGAGGCAGTAAGCAGTCAAGTGAACCCTAAAATAGTATGTGCGTCTCTAGGTTCGGCGTGTATTTGTGATTTATGATAACGAAAACACCTTTGTATCATACCACAATCCCCAAACTTTTGCTGCATGTTGGCTTTGTAATGCGGCCTATTGAAGTTGTGTGGCCAGATCACAATATAGTTTCAAGCTCTATTTTAATGGTGCACCAAGTGCTCTGGCTTGAAACATATGTTGTGATAAAGGAGGAATTGGGAGATGCAATTAAAAACAACATTGTTGTGTGTGCTCTTTGCCTGAGTAATTTTGAAAAAAGATTAGAAGGTACTGTTGCTTACTAATTGGTGTCGCATTTACCATGAACTTTGTTTTAGGAAATGGCTTGATGTTTAGGAGAAGAGCTACCCTCTTTGTAGACCCCCCTAAACTACATATTGAAGGAGAAGAAAAGGATTCCCTTGTTTACAGAACAATGATGAAGCAGGTTTGTTGACCATCCATGTTGACGTGTTGTATTTGTATGAAATAAAATTAGTTGTGTAATAATTTCCATGCAGTCAAAGGATTTACTATAGTATATTAGGATAAAGTCGATCTAATTTGATATTTTCTTGCTGCAAAAAGTTTCAAGAAATACACCAAACTTACAACTCACTTACCTTCTTATAGCTCATATGATAGCAATATTTTGATTTATGGATAATAAATATTGGACCAAAAAGGCCCCTGGATTGTAATTAACTTAATAATTACATTTTAATGCCCCAAACAACCAACCTTGCACTGGCTTGGCTTTCTTTACTTACGGCGGGATCTGCTCAGTAGCTCAGTGGCAGGAGATCGTGAAAGGACATGAAACCACAATTAGGATTGAATTAAATCCAGTATCAAGTATCCTACTAACCAAGATCACCCCCAAGTCTACATAGAATGTGGCATGAATTTCACATAATGAAGTGTATTTTATTCTTTTTATTTTAATTTTCCCCTTTAATGATGTTTTGAAGGAATTTAGAGTAGTTCTCTATGATCAGACAATTTCGATGTGCAATTTGTGGTAACATCTCTTTCAGTGACCCAAATTTTTTACATGTTTATTTGCAAAGAAAGACCCTTCAAGAATGAACACTGCAGAGGAAGGAAATTCTTCATCAATGATTGACAAAGAGGAGGAATTAAGTACCAATTCCCTACTTCCAATATCTATTAAGGTATCTTGTAGCCCTTCACCTCGTCTTCTCTGCTTCAAATGTGCATAGAACATACATGACTTCTTAAGAAACTTAGTATTAGTATCTATCACATGACATGCAAGGGGAATTTTGATTGGTCTAACCATGATGTTGTTATGTAGTTTACCGATTGGAATACACAATGCAATATGATGTTGCACAAAGTTTCAAATGGAATCCCTTAAGAAAGATTACAAGGGTGGTTAAGAGCCATACAGATCAAAAGAAAATTCTCAATGGAATCACAGGGTATGTAGCATCAAAGAAAATTTTGGCTTTGATGGGGCCTTCAGGCAGTGGTAAAATGACCCTACTCAAAATTATTGGAGGAAGAATTCAAGGGAAGTTGACTGGTTCTTTAACATATAATGGGGTTCCTTACAACAATGCCCTAAAGAGGAGGCCAGTACAAGTTTAAATGTTACTTTGAGATTAAAGTTTCATACAAAAGCTTAGATGGTAGTTTTAACAAACATGGTCGAGAATTGTGCATAAATTCTCTCTATGTTTTCTAGTAATTCAAAACGATGAAGTGTTTCTTTCAATTCATCGTAAATGCATTTAGGAAGTGAGAACCAAAATTAATGTCCTTGTAAGATTAGTTACGTTGACCAATAAATTACAAAGCCATAAACTAAAGTAATCATAGATCTCTTCAACTCAAGTAGCACATGAATATAGCAAGTGTTTTGGCTTTATTGTTGTACTTTATTATCTGTTATAGTCAAGTAGAACATAAATTTAGCAAGTGTTTTAGCCTTATCACTATACTATTACTATAATTCTAAAGAGTAGGCCATTGAAGAGTTACAACCATCTGCAGGATTAATCTGATTGAAAACTTCTTGTTTTGCAGGATAGGATTTGTAACACAAGAATACATACTTTATGATATGTTAATAGTTTATGAAACACTTATTTTTGCTACCAAACTGAGGCTTCCTAGTAATATGAGCCAACAACAAAAGAAGTTCTTGGTCTTCTGTAGTTATTTTGTAGATTGAACAAGACTATCTCATTTTCTGTGTCCTCATGTTCTCTCACCCAGAATATCCTGATGATGATACAAAAGCTCAATTTGATGGCATTGAAATTCTCTAGTGTGTGAGATTATAACAACATGAAAATAAAAGTTATTTCTAATAGAGTTGAGCCATCTATGTCTATTCCAAAACAAAATGGAGTTGAATATTATAGTGTTGATTGAAATAAATGAAGTGGATTTGCAAATAGAGAAGACAATGAAGAAAAATATAACTTCTCGATCATAACCTAGAAAAGTATCATTGTTTATGCAATTCAAAATGTTTGTCATTTCTCTTGTTTTGTAGAGGACACAGTTTGCAACAACATGCATTCACACTCCACAACAGTAACATGCATTCACAATACTATAAGGCCCAATGATGGCAACTCTTGTTCCTTATATGACATAGTAGACACCACACATGCCAAAATAGACACTAGAACAACATGCATCACTTGGCACCACAATAACATGGAACACTTGGAAACTTCAACCCAACAACTTACTTTAGCTTAGAATTGTAGCACTTCATAGAATTTAATATCTGTTAAACTGCTAAACTAATGATAGCATTAGTTTACAATTGCGAAACTAATTTCTAAAATGGGGACACATAATATATGATTACAATGGGTTGTTTATTTGATCGAAAAAATGGTGCTCACTCTCATTAGGTTTTCGTGCCCCTTCCCTCTGCAGTTCGACCCCTTCACCTGGGCTCTTACCATTGCTAGAGATTGTGACGGCCGGGGGTTTTTGGGCTCTAAGGCTTCTCAGGCAGAGACCCATTTGGATTTATGGAATATTTTTCCGAAGGTTCCTCAAAAAATAGGGGAGTGCGTTCTTATAGCCGCTTCTTGCTTATTGAACAGACAAAAGACTGTGATGGGCATACTTTCTGTTGCATAAATATCCAAACCCATTGTTGTGGAAGTTTCTTTTCTATTGTTGTGGGCGAAGAGAAATGGAGAAGTCGTTGCCGCGTGGGTAACCCTCTCTCCAGGAAAAATAGATAAACAAGGAAGGGGCGAGAGATTCGGATCATGGTTTAAGTATTTGGATACACCCCTGTACACCTTTGAACAGACGTGGGAGCATGTTTACACGACTGCGAAGGAACCAAAGCCTTGGTCCATCGCCTTCAAAGATGCCTTTCGTCCAGCTGATAGGATTCCCCTATTTCGCACAGGACCTGTGGGTTTTTCACATGCGCAAAGGAAAGAAGCCTCCAACAACTACTTTCAGATCCAAATTTCTCAACCTACAGGTAGAACCATCCTGCAATGGGTCAGTTCTTTAGATTTGGTGCTAGATGTCAAATTGGATCTAGATCGGCGGATTGGGATCCCTTCAAGCCTTCAGAGTCTTCTCTTTCAAGGTAAACAACTTGAAGACCTTCTTCCCCTCTCTTCTTACAGCATTACCAGAAACAACTCTTTCGTGTTATCCCTTCGTTTGAGAGGAGGGGCAGTGGGATAGTCTTCCTCTGCTCCTCCTTTCTCTTACAAAGATGCAGTACACTCTGAGACCCCCAAACCCCCGGAAGGCCCTAAACCTAAGCCTTTTTTGGTTGACAAGATAGAGGATGTTCCCGCTGTTGAAATCACCCATGAAGGTCTTCCAAACCAACTTCAAGAATTTGCAGAAAGAGCCATCATTTGCAGATCTAACGGACTGTGGCCGCATTCTCAGGATCTCTATGCATGGATCCATGCAAACTAGACTCATCATTGTAAGATTAGTTTCTGTTCAAAAGGATACTTCATTTTTCTATTTGATAACAGTAAGCATTATGAAAAGGCGTCAGAAGAAGGCCCTTGGTTCATGGGAACGGTAGGGCTCTTCCTGACTCCTTGGTTCCCAGATTTTGATCCAACAACTGCAGTCATTACTAGGACACCTATATGGATCAAGCTTCCAAACTTACCTGACCACTTATGGCATGTTGCAGTCTATAAAGCTATAGGAAACACCTTAGGCAGTTTCATTATGGGAGATTACTGGCGGGAAAACAAAGGTCTCTACACATATGCCAGAATATGTGCGGAGTTGGATTTGAGTAGAGGAATTCCAGACCAAATCAATCTCAAGGTAAACAACTTTGTCTGGACCAAGACATTGGATTATGAAAATATTGCATTCCGTTGCTGCCATTGCCACCAATCAGGGCATCTGCAGAACACCTGTCCATCTCTATCAGCAAAAAATAAAATGGATAACCTCTCCAAGCCCAAGTCCAAGCGATGGGCTCCCTGTTCTCCTCCTCCAGCTGTGGATTCTGAATCCTCTAGCTCTGAAGATGAAGTTAGCGATGTAGATTCGGATCAAGCCCCTCATTCTGTGGTCTCCTCCACCGATGGTCCGACGCATTTCTCCGATTCAGCCACAGCCCAAAAATGCGTTCATTTGACCTCCTCTTCCTCTGATTCAGAAAAGGAGGGCCCCCAGGTGGTGATCCCCAATCTTCAAGTTGTTATTGCTCATTCACCCCAGGAGGGTTGGGTCGAAGTTAAAAAAATGAAAGGGAAAAATCTTCGTGTAGAGGCTTCTGCCCATTCTGGGTAGAAGTCATTCTTTTTGATTCCAGCCTTATGCTGTAGCTTCTTTCTTGTTTCACTCCTTCTCCGGAACCGAGGTTGATAGTCATATCATTTCCGGTTGCTGGATTTCTATCTCTCTTGTTTGTATCTTCTTGTACCATATTTTTATTAATAGAATTAGTCCATTACAGAGAAAAAAAATATATGATTACAATGTCTCCACCTCAGGAAGAAGCCAATAAGGTGTTGAAATAAATTGCCATATGGTCAGATGACGGGACCGAGTGTATAAGCTGCAAGGTCAAGGGTGTATAAGATGAAAATTTGAAATTGAAAGTAAACTAACTAATGTTAAAACTTGATTTCGATTACTATAGTCCCATGCCCAATGACATAGATTAATAAGACATTACAAAGAAAGTATATCACATCATGACATTTTCTTTTTTGATTTTTATATTTTCCTAACATTTACATTACTTTGTTAAGAAATATAAATAAACAAGATTATAATAATAATAATAAAGAATTGAATTAATAATAATAATAATAATAAAAAAAAAAATTGAATTAATATGGTTATAATTTATAGTTTTAAATAAATAGTTATTAATTAATATTAATTTTTTTTTTTAAATTTAAGCAAAAGTTTTTTATTTTATTAATATGCAAATTTATATTTTATTAATAAAAATTTAAATTTAATAATTTAAATGATAATAAACAATTTGTTTAATTTGATTGATTAATGGAACCTCTCATAAATGTTAATGGATATATGTTTTAAACAAAACTATACTAATATTGGTCTATCTTAATCACCGATCTATCACGTGCAAGATGGATCACATCATCTTAGGTGTAAACCTTGTTATAGTGCAACACTTGAAAAAATATTTTCCTCAAGAGATTGGTCAGTATCGGTGCTTGGTGTGCTCTATCTTTATATATATGGATACGATTGTTTAAATTTATGTTTAAGCTAGCCATTCTAACAAAATTTTGATGGATTTTAGAAAAAATTGACCAAAAAAATATAAGTGAAAAGAAACCAAAATGTAAATCAATTAGATTAATTAAAATGTTTTAATCATAAGAATTACTTTTTTCAATTATTTATGTAATATGTAAATAATTTTTTTTTTTAAGTATATATAATATATACATATTTGACATTGAAATATTTTATTAGTCCTTACCATTGTAGGACTGCTAGCTATCTATTCTCGAAATAGTTTATTTTTGACTTTACAACATCCAAAATTTAACTATATATATATATATATATATATATATATATATATATATATATATATATATATACACACACTTAAAAAATGATTTATAGTGGATATATGTGTCAATTTCTTAATGAAACATATAAATGATAATGGATGCCTTATAGGTAACGATATCTTTGTGTTTGGTAAATACTAGCATACCCAGAAGTGGGGGAAAGGAACATTGAGTAATTACATTATTTAAAGATTGGAAGATTTGTTTTTTAAGAAAAATGAATCTTCAAAATAGTTTTTAGTGAGTGTAAATTTGAATGCACATAAAATGGAAGGATGAAATGTAGGAATCATTTCTTTACCCATTCTCTGTTAATTCAACCCCAATTAGTGCTTATAATGGAGTTCTCAAGAAAAATAAAATGGCGATATATAAAAAGAATATTCAAATGACTATTAGGATGCATGGAAAAAAAGCATCATTATGTATTATGACATTTTCATGGGGTCACTATTACAATTCAAATAGATATACAAAACCATCAATTGAAATGAACACAAAGAAACTTATGTGTGAGAAAAAAAATTATTCAAAGACAAAAATACAGGTGTGCATTGTTGGGATAAGAGTTTAACCTTGAACCTTGGTGGCAATTTTCTACTAAGAAATAGAAGTGAAAGCCTCCACGTCAACTTTGTCTCCAAAATTGCAATTCTTGTCTTCACCCTTGACCTTTTCTTGTTTCTTCTCAAGTCTATACCTTGCATAAATATGAAACCATAAATAACCAGATTGAGGCTTCAAAATGTTCCTACTTCTATTTCTTTTAAATGGGGATTCCTATGTTAATATTAGTCACATATGTGTTGTTTCTGTGAATGATACTCCAATTGGTGGCTTTCTCAATTTTATCTTCTTACTTCCAACTTACAAAGTGAAATCCCTAACCATGACGGATATGTTGTAGATAGATAGGTCACATCGAATCCACATTAAATACTTGAATAAACATGTGGTCATTTAAGACCCTAGATTTGTAAAATCTGACCCATCTGATTCATCCATTTCCATTCAATGCTCCATGGTATGCCAAACATAAAATGACCATGATCATGAATGATTACATAAACATGAAAATAAAGAGAAAATTAATGAAATAATATCTTCCATAAAAGATCATAAGATTAGTGAGCACAATGAAGTCCCTAAATTATGGATAGATGACAAATCTCTAAATAAAATCGCCCCCCTTAGAAAGTGGATTTAACAGAATTAATTTTTCTCATTTATATTTGTTGGTGTTTCTTAAAAGTAATAATACATTTTCCAACATCCAAACTAATTTTATATGTTTTCTTTCCAACAAAAGAACTCATATATAACTCTTATGTAACTTTTCTTACATTTTCTTTTCCAAAATTGAAATGGGAAGTGGTTGACCAATTTGGACGAAAGATATAAAAATAACTCACCATTTTAAATAGGTTGATAATGACATGCCTTTGATATATTTTCTTTATTTAATTTAAAAAAATTTATTGTATCAATTGAAAAAGGAATAATTATAGGAATCATTTCAACTACATACAATTCCATAACTTAAAATGTAATTTCTATATTTAATGATGGAAGAAATGTTTACATGTCAAGAAGTGTTTTCTTTACTTTCTTTACTTAATTAAAGAAATGTCGGTGATATCAAATGGGAAAGGAAAAATGACACGGTTCATTTCAAATGCATATATATGATTGGTAAAGCTAAAATCCAATTTATACAATGATTAATGGATGAAATAAGGATTCCTCCATTCCAAAACAGGTTTGAAGTTGAAATTATTTCCATATATTTCAGCTTGATATCCATTTATTGTCATTGTAGAACAAAGTGCATATCTCGTGAAATGTAATATTACAAGTGCATGTTCTAAAAAATTAGTGATACATGTGACAAACGCCAAGTGGATATGGAAAAATGATGAAGGACCAAATATAACCACTTTCTTGAAAAAACGTCATCAATGTAATTAAAGGCCATCTAATACCCAACATGTTTAAAATTGTTTGTCACAGATTGGATGATCTTCCACAT
This sequence comes from Pinus tabuliformis, assembly GCA_031772625.1. Taxonomy (NCBI): domain Eukaryota; kingdom Viridiplantae; phylum Streptophyta; class Pinopsida; order Pinales; family Pinaceae; genus Pinus; species Pinus tabuliformis. Next base: position 724,335,115 of record CM062816.1, read on the forward strand.
ATATATTCTATAAGGATATACAATCTTGGATTCCTTCCACCTCTTCTAACTCAAAACACCCACTAACAGATAATAGTTAAAGTTGTGACACCTTCCTGAATCCTCGTATTCTCTTCAAACTCGCATAACCACTTATGTTCAAGTACTTGAAAGATAACAATGATTCCATATGTGGCAACTCCTCCAATTTCTTACAATGAACAATTTCCATCTTCAAAGTTTTGGAAGACAATATATCACATGTATTTTTGTCAAATTATCACAAACCCTAAATGAGAAATCTACGAGTGTAGTTGGAAATGTTCCAACCTCCTCCACATTATTACAATAAGACACTATAAGATCATGAAGGTTGAAGTAAACACCTCTAGCAAATGTTACCTATGATATCCCTGTTCTTGCAACCTATAATTGTTAGAGTCGTGGAAGTATGCAATTGTGAATGGAAGAGTCCAAACCACCCAATACTTCTCTTTCTCCTTTCACCTCCTCAAATAGAAATTTGTGTATTAATGGACAATCAATTACTATCAACTCAATCAACTATGCCAACATTACAAGAGGAGGAGGAAAACATTTCAATTACATACATTTATGAAGCTCCAATTCTTTCATGTTATTGAAATCACTTAAAGAAGTTGATAAACATTTCAATTTCTTACATACATAAAGCTGCAATTTCTTCAAGTTCTTTAAGTTACATATGGTAGTGTATGTAGCAAAGGGCCGACATCCAAGACTTCCAAATTGCTTAACTCTCCAATTTCACTTGGAATTCCTTTTAAATTTATACCTCTTATATGTAACATTTTTAGTACCTTTGACATGCCACCTACAATTGGAACACTTCAATTTTCCTATAGTCAGAGAGATTTACATGCTAAAGCATGCTGATATTTCCCAGTGTTTCTCTCCACATGGTTAAATTAGTGGAATAATCAAAATCAAGATTTTGGATTTTAATTAATTTACAAAAGGAATATGGCAATATTTCCAAAGTGGAGCACCATGATAGCTTGATCCATAGGAGGTTGCTTAAATTACAAAATATTATGGTAGTTTCTTCCATGTTTGGAAGTTTGATTGCTAAATCTGTTGGAGTTCAATTAAATTACTAAAGATATCTAGCTAGCTCTCAAAATCTTTGCATGTAATTAGTTGAATATGTTGGAGGTTGTTTAACTTACTAAATAAATATGGAAACCTCTCCAAATCTTGACACTCAAACAACTTAATCTCTTGGAGATTTTTTAAATTACCAAAAGAATCTTGCAGGATATTGAAATCTTGGCACATAATTAGTTGAATTTGTTGGACGTTGTTTAACTTACTAAAGGAGTTTGGCAACCTCTTCAAAGGATGGCACTCAAACAACTAAATTTATTAGAGAATGTTTAAGTAAGAAAAAGAATATGGAAATGTATGCAATTGATTGCACTTTGTCGAGACGATGTGCTAGAGATAGGTTAAGTTACCAAAGCGCTCAAGTAGTGACTTCATTTCTGAGCATTTTATAATGATATTAATGATTTCATAAGACAAAATTCTTATGGCAATTTTGTCATATTGAACTTGTCCTCTCTGAATGGATATTTAGTAGCAGGACCAATAGACTTTGGAATGCTCAAGAGGGGTGCCTAAATATCCAACTCCTACAACTTTGTAGGTGCCCAAATGTTCCATGGGAGACCACATTAAGAGGCCAGTCTTTACAACATTATTTGATAAATGAAATAGTATGCTTATAAATTGTTAATTGATATTAAATGTTGATTTTTTTTAAATATATTTACTTTAATGTAGTAAAAAATTACATTGATTTTAACATATTGAATTAATATAGTTTTTAGAGTAAAGGATTTTTTTGGTGATAAAAGTCTCTAAAAATTTAGATATGTTTCTTTAATCTAAATTTTATAAAATATTTTAAGTTATACAATTTCAAAATTTTTGATGTTAAATATAAAATTATTTTACAGATTTAAGAATAAAATTTACTTTTGAAATTGATAGTAAAAATAATTATTATTGTATTACTTGTGAATTCTAATTAATTCACTAAATTGTTTTTATGTAAAATTAGTTAATTCAAAATTTTATTGGTAATCCACATTTTCATTTGTAGGCCTATCAAATTTAAATTTAGCAACTTCAACCAAACTCTTAACCATTATTAAAGTTTTAAATAAAGATAATGATGAACTTCTAAATTCCATTTGGAATATATTAGATCTTGGATCTTTACCATTATTTTCTTATGTTTTAGAGAAATTATATATCTATCTATATTTCTACAATAGAATAAAATAAAAATCCATTATAAATAACATTTACAAGAAATTCCATTTCTAGCTAATAAACTATATCATATTCGTTTAATATAACTTGAAATAAATATTCTATTCACATTCAATTCTAAGAAAGTATCACATCTATTTCTAAAGCCTCAAACTTCTCATTACCTTGACATTTTGAGTGAAACAAACTTGTTCTTACTCAATATTATAATTAGGATTTCTCTATTTTCTATTTAAATTTTTTATGCATATTTAAATAATTTTTGTTTAATTATTTTTACAATTTCTAAAACTTTATATTATTATTATTTTATTTTAAATTTAAATTAACAAAATTGATGTAAACTTTTATTAATATACAAAGCAACACATATTTATCATAATTTATAACAGATGGCCATCTTTACAAAACAAACTTACACACTGCTTGGACAAACTGTGGAATAAACTGCGAATTTTGTAAATTGATATTTTGAAAAACCCATGAAATGTAGAATATTATGAGACAGAGTGTTTTCATCATCCTTTTTAACATAAAAAGTCCTCGGATAGAAAACATACATGATTTGATTCGTATTAGCATTTTACTTAGAATACGGCAGATAACTTCTTCATTGCACAGATGCTTTGCTTGCCAAAACAGAGTTTAAACTAAATTAGTCAACCAAAAGGCACAACTTCATTGAGATCAAGCTCATTGTTAAGCCCGCCATCGTTAAGAGCGGTGTGCTCTACACAGCTAGCAGTAGAAGGAGCATGTTTTAATTTTCATTTAGGAAGCTCATCAGCACATCATTTATTTGTTGAATTACCTGGAATTTTTTATTTTTATTTTTTTTAATAATTTTTTTTTTATAAATATTTCTTTGAAAATTATAAATTTTATTTTATTATTTTTATTTAATTAAATAAAAATCAGAACATTATATTTCAAAAGGTTTTTAAATATTCAATCTAATAAAAATATAAACAATTCAATCTAATAAAAATATAAACTGAAGAATTATTCTCAAACTATAACAAAAATATTTTATTTAAGAAAAACAACTTGGTTGAAAATAATTCGAATATGGGACAGGAGGAATTCCGAAGGAGTGACCACTGGTAAGAGCTAGGGTGTGCAAAAAATAATCAGGTGTTGAATGCCATGTGAGGGCGTAAAGGGGGGAGCTCCACTCCCTCCTACAGTCAAGCAGTCTCCAATCGCGGCAAGAAACAGTTGGAGGCTGAAAAATGTCTTTCAAGAGGAGGAAAGCGAGACAACGACGACACACAGAAGCAGAATAATAGGATGGAGGAAGAAGGAAGAAAGGAAATGAAAGAAGAGGACAAGAAATAGAAAGCAGAAAACAAAAAACAAAATGGTCCATGTAAGCCTAAGACCGCTGTCACACCTAGAGTGGTATTGAGTGATCCAGCACTGCAGGCACACAGGGATCTCATGAGGACTTGTGCTATCATTTGTAAATTCATGGGGTTATGGCCCATAGATAAGGTGCTACAGGTGTGGATTAAATATCACTAGAAACCTAAAGGGGATATAGACCTACACCTTGGATCAAAGGGTTTCTTTACTGTAGTTTTTACCAACATAGAGGATAAAAACAGAGTGTTTGAAGGAGGGCTCTATTTCTATGCAGCTACAGGCCTCTACATGCGGCCTTGGATGATGAATTTTGTCCCCGAGCACGAGACTTTCACTTCGGTCCCGGTTTGGGTAAGACTCTACTCCTTACCACATGACTAATGGAAACCAGAATCTTTATCAGCAATAGGAAATAAATTAGGGTGTTTGTTAAAATATCTGAGGAAACTAGAAGGGGAAAGTACACCTCCTTTGCCCGTATATGTGTGGAGATGGATCTCTCTGGAGCTCTACCGAATGAGGTGATCTTGGAAGTTTTTGATGAAGAATGGGTGCAAATAGTGGATTATGAACATGTTCCCTTTAGATGTCGCAAATGCCATGAACATGGGCATCTATTCAGAGACTGCCCTCTTAACATTACAGAGAGCAGAAGTACAGGTCCACTAGGGAAAGAAACTGAGAGCTTTCATAAAGTGGGAAATAGAGGAAAAGGAGGGAAGAGGTTACAAGAAAAAAAAAACCACACAGAGGAGAAACAGACAAGTTAGAACAGATACAAGATTCTAGAAGAAGAGGAAGAGGTAACAAAGGCAACTTAGGCTATGGAGGACAGCCCAGGGGAGAAGGAAGAGGAAAAAAATAGTGGGAAGACACAGGACATTAACCTGCAAAGTGAGACTATGATGAGCAACATGGAACTTGAAATGGACCAAGAAATGACCTCTGGTGAGGTGGAAATAGAGGATCATGATCTACAGGATATTCTCGAAAGAGAACATCTAGATCTGTAAAGATTCCTGAAACAGGGGACCACAGGAGGCATGGATTCACTATCTCAAGAGGAGTTTAACAGAGTGCAGCAGCTGTTTTTGTGGAGAACTCAGGTTAAAGGGATGGGAGGGAAAAGAAATCTTGAAAGACAGGACAATGAAGGGGTGAAAACCTTGAAAACCACATCAGGACTTGCTCCTAGAAACCCAGGAAGGAAAAGGGGAAGAAAGAAACAAAATGAGTTACTGATAGAGTGTGGAAAACTGATGATAGATTCAGGTAAGATGAAAGATCTAACCAGTTACTCCTTTACAAATCTTTCTTAATGAAGCTCACATCTTGGAATATTAGAGGTCTAGGAAGTAAAAGGAAGCAAAGGAATCTTAACAATAGAATGAAACAAGAAACTCCAGATATGATTTTCATCCAGGAAACTAAATGTTCAATTCAAAAAATAAGAGAAATGAACAGCAAATGGCTCAATAAATATGAATTTCTAGAAGTCAAGGCAGACAAAATAGCAGGTGGCATTCTCACACTTTGGAACCCTCAAAAGATTGGCATAGTGGATGTTGAGGCATCTAGAAATTATTTATCAGTGGTTATTCAATGTGTGGGAGATAGGGAAATTTATTTAATTACAAACGTTTATGGCCCTCGGAGACCTAATGACAAACTCATACTTCTCACTTCTTTAGAGGAACCGAGAGATAGATATTTAGGAATACCATGGATTCTCGAGGGGATTTTAACATGATCAAATCCTTGTCGGAAAAAAAAAAGGAGTGACCAGAACACTAAGCAGAGACTCTACAACATTTTAGAATTTTATAGACAACATGAAGCTAGTTGATACAGATACAAGTAATGGACTATATACCTGGAACAACAAAAGAGGAAGAGAGTACCAAGTAGCCTCTAAGTTAGACAGATTCATTATCTCAGAGGAATTCTCCCCTTTGGTGGCTCGGACCATTGGCCTGTTTAATTTGAGGTGACTGGCATTGGAACCCCAAAGAATAGTCCTTTTAGGTTTGAAAATATGTAGCTTACCCATCCAAAATTGTTTAGCAACATTGAAAAATAGTGGAAAGAAGATCTGCAGATCCAGGGAACAAGAATGTTTCTATTACACAAAATATTGAAACATATCAAAATCAGGCTCAAAGATTCGAATAAGAATGAGTTTGACAATATTTTTGAAGCAAAAAAAGTGGTTGAAAGAAAAATGCAAGAAATTAACCAAACCCTGATCACAGATGGCTTTGATGGGGAAAGATATGAACAAGCCAATAAGCATCAACGGGATTGGGAGGACTTATGCAAACAAGAGGAAATATTTTGGAGACAAAAATCAAGAGTACAATGGCTAAAAGAAGGGGAGAGAAACATAAGGTTTTTGCACAGATCTACAATGGAACACAGGTCTCACAATAGGATCTCAATGATCAAGGACTCCAGAGGTCAACATCTCAATACCCATAAAGAAATAGAAGCTGTGCTGGTTCAAGATTTTGAAAGCATAGCAGAGGAATCTCTCTTTGATAGATCACAATTTATCAAGGACTTCACAAATCACATTCCTAAGCTAATAACAAGGGAATATAATTATAATATTAATAGACCGGTGAATGAAGAGGAGGTTAGCGAAGTCATAAAAGAAATGCAGAATGGAAAAGCACCAGGCCCGGAAGGTTTCAATGTATATTTCTTTAAAGCTTGCTGTAGTATTGTCAAGTAAGATATTCTGAATGTGGTGGAGGATTCCTGGAATAATATGACTTTATTGAAGGCACTCAATACGTCCTTCATCTCCTTGATTCCAAAATAGGACAATGGTATGACACCGGATAGATTCAGACCTATAGCTTTATGTAATGTGGTGTATAAGATAATATCCAAAATAATTGCCAACAGACTTAAACCCCTTCTTCCTACTCTGGCTTCTGTGGAGCAAACGGGATATGTGGAGGGCAGACAAATTCTCAATAATATCATTCAAGCGCATGAAGTAGTTCATTCATTGATGAGTACAAGGCAGGCATGAATGATTATGCAATTGGACCTAGAAAAGGCTTATGATAAGTTAAATTGGTCCTACATCAGGAAGGTTCTTCTAGCTTTTGGATTTGACCACGATTGGGTAAGATGGATAATGGCCCTGGTGACTTCCTCTAGTTTTTCGATTCTGGGAAATGGTTCTCCATGTAAGATCTTTAAACCTTCAAGAGGCCTTAGGCAGGGAGATCCTCTCTCCCCCTTTCTCTTTATTCTTATGATGGAAGGACTAGGATGAGCCATCACATTAGCTAAAGAAACAAGTAAGATCCAGGGTCTCAAACCTTCCAGGAACGGGCAAGCTTTGACCCATCAGCAATTTGTAGATGATACCATGCTATAGGGCATTCCCACGGTCAAAGAAGCACTAGCTTATAAACAAATCCTGAGTGATTTTGCTATGGCGACAGGTACAGAGGTAAGGCTCTCCAAATAAAAAAATTTCTTTTTCAATACTAACATTGTTATTCAGCGAAATATCTCCAGAATTATGGGCTTTCAAAGAGATATGCTACCATCGAAATATTTGGGAGTACCACTCATAGAAAAACCTCTGAACAAGACTATTTGGGAGCCGGTGATTAATAAGTTGCAGGGCAAGACTCGAATATGGACAAATAGATCTTTAAACTTGGCGGGCCGACTAGTGCTCACAAAAGCTGTCCTACAAACAATCCCCACCTTCATGTTTTCAGCCCTTATAGCGCTAAAAGGAGTTATGAAAAAATGTAGAAATATCCAAAGAGATTTTCTTTGGGGTAAAGGGGAGGAAAAGAAGAAATGGGCCTTGGTAGCCTGGGAAAAAATTTGTAAACCCAAAAACCATGGAGGTTTAGGACTGGATGATCCTGAAGTGCTAAATAAAGTTTTGGGGGCAAAATTATGGTGGAGATGGATAAAAGATGCAAATGCTCCTTGGGCTCAAATTTGGAAACAGAAATATGCAAGTAATTGGAAAAACAAGGACCACATAAGAATGTCTAGCATCATAAAAGGCTCCCACATCTAGAATAAAGCTTGGGAGAATAGAGGCATAGTTCAAAAGAATAGCTTCTGGGAAATCAGAGCGAGAGACCTGGCATGGTTTTGGGAGGATAAATGGCAACAGGAACCCAAGTTGTTAAGAGAGGACTTTATGGATCTCAAGAATGATACTGATACCAAAGGGTTACTCCGGGTAAATGATTTTTGGGATCAGACAAATAGGGAAGGAAAATGGAGAACCTGGAAGAAAATGGAATACAGGGCTAACAACCCCTTGAAAGCAGAGGCTGATGCTCTAATAGCCATTCTAGATCAAAGAAAGATACTGATTTCAGATGATCCTGACCAACTAAGATGGGGAAATAATAATGAAGGCACCTTTAACCTTAAAGAGGCAAAACACATAGCCCTTGAGCTTGATTCTACAAAACTGGACTGGGTTTGGAGGAATCTCTGGAAGAACCAAGGATGGATGAAAACCAAACTGTTCATGTGGCTAGTACATCATAAGAAAATTCTGACATGGGAGAATATCCGGAAAAGGGGCGTTTTGGGCCCATCCAGATGCCAGCTATGTGAATCACAAGAGGAGACAATGGAACACCTTCTCAACACCTACATATTCACCTCCACGTTATGGGATGGTATTGCCTTAATATTCAGACAAACAGACAGGGACAGAGGAAGCATTACCAATACCCTCAACAACTGGAGGAGAAACTTCTCTGATTATGAAACGATTAACAAAGCTTGGGCTTTAACTCCAAGCTTCCTAATATGGGACGTCTAGAAAGAACACAACAATAGAATTTTCAAAAACAAAAAAAGTTCCTCCAAGAGCATCATGGAACAAATTTTTAGACAGCTCAAGAAGACAGTTGGAACTTTAATGCAAACTCCCCTAAAAATCTTCCTTCAAATGCAGATACTTCTACAGTTGTGAATGCAGGGGCTTATACCTCAGGGCAAGAATAGATTGGTAAAGCAACCGATCACGAATAAATATTTCTAGCATCCTCCGCCTCAAGGATTTATGAAATGTAACATAGATGGGGCCTCTAAAGGAAATCCAGGTATGGCTGGTTATGGTGGCGTGATAAGGGATGAGATGGGCTACATACAATACATTTTTCATTTCAATTTTGGAAGAGCTACAAACAATATGGCAGAGCTAATGGCTTTAGAGCAATGTTTAGAAACCCTGAAGAATGACAATCTTCAGAATATTATAATTGAAGCAGATTTGAGCTGATCATTAATTCAGTCGAGAGAAGCAGTTGTGGTTCGGCTCCGAAAAAGGTCTCAAAAAACTGGAGGTTACTTCAAGTCTATCAAAGAATCCATCTATGTTTTTAGAATATGAGAACCATAAGTTTCACACATGTATGTAGGATGACTAATAAATTGGTGGACTTACTTGCCAATAAAGGTTATCTCTGCACTAAAAGCAGTAATAAGTATAGATGGCAAGAGGTTCCACAGGGTAGATTGGGAGATGAATGTCTCAACCAGGTGAATGAGGACCGAGAGATACATCAGAACAGAGCATGTCAGCAGTAGCATAGGTTGGGTTTTGTAGACACACAGTCAACATGAAGTGGTTTTCCAAAGGTAATTTTGTAAGCGGCGCACAAGCCTTTCCTAGCTTTATTAGTCCAGAACAACACAAACACAGAGTTCTTGGGTGGGAGATGATCTACAGCTTGAGGATTTTTTCAAAACTTTCTCCTTGCATGGATGATCTCAGTTTGGCTTGGGGGAAAGAGGGGGTGAAGAGTCTTCAGTTAGAAGGAACAACAGATTCCCACCATAGCTATAGAACTATAGGCTATGGTTACAGTGAACCGGCGTGGTTGGTCCAAGGGTTTTTGGGAGCTCAAACGGTGGGAATCCCGCCTACGTTTCTTCAAATGGAGATTACTCTCATCTGTTGGATCAATGAGCCGAGGATCAAGGGAGGAGATTCAAATGGCAGATTGATGAGTTCAGGCCAGATTTAATACCACCTCATGGTGGTTTCGGTTTATCAGAGGCCCTTGAAGTCGGAAATGGTTTCATAGATTTGAGCCTGATGCCACTCAACATGCAACACAAAACTCTTGTTGGGGAAAGAATACTGCCCTTATCGGGCGGGTATTCTCCGGGCTTATTGTCCATCCGATATGTTTATCAACCGTTGGATCTAGCGAGGCAGATCAATGGCTCAGGTTCAATATGCATGTTGGTGGGTCCGGATCGGAGTCGTGCTTCATTATTATCGTCTGTGCAGATTGATGGGTTCAGGTCAGAGTCAATACCACCCTCACGGTGGTTTCGGCTTATCGGAGGCTCTCAAAGCCAGAAGTGGTTTCATAGATTTGAGCCTGATGCCACTCAACATGCAACACGTGGCTCTAGTTGGAGAGAGAATACCACCCTTATCGGGCGGGTATTCTCCGAGCTTATTGTCCATCCGATATGTTTTTCAACCATTGGATCTTGCGAGGCAGATCAACGACTCAGGTTCATTATGCATGTTGGTGGGTCCGGGTCGGAGTTGTGCTTCATTATTATCATCCGTGCTTGTTCAGCTACGTGGCAAGTATCAATGATTTTCGGGTGGTCCACTTATGCAATGTTTATTCCTCTTTTCGGACCTGAAATCTGAGTAGTTTGGTTGATAATTTCTTTACGGGTCTGGTTTTTTCACTCCGTTGCTATGGATCAAATAGCTTCTGTTTCTTTGAAGGACTTTTAGTCTTTGGCTCGTTGCCCCGTACCCTGGAAGGGATAGGCAGTTCTTTGTCCCCGGTTTCCTCTTGGTGGCTGTATTTTATGTAATTAATCCTTTTTGTTTAATTTTAATAAAAAGTACTACTCTTGCTTCAGCAAAAGAAAATAATTCAAAGATTGTATAGTAATAATTATAAACCACAATGACCATCATAAAAATATATTTATTAAACTAGTATACTCATAATATACTCATTTTATATATGCATTGTTTAGTCTTTTCAGCTCTGACCATTATATTTAATTACACAATGTCTGCCATTTATTTATCAATTATACTCATTTTATATATGCATTGTTTAGTCTTTTCAACTCTGACCATTAGATTCAAGTACAGAATATCTTCCATTTATTGTTTGTCATTTATTTATCAATTAGTAGAGCGCTAGTAATACACATGGTATTTTTTTAAAACCATTTAGCTTTTTAAAGTATTCCAAATCCATAAATTAATAAAACATAAAATTCAGCATGAGAAAAACTCTCCCATAAATTTGAGTTTGTTACGCATTCCATTTATTTTTGTCAATTTTATCGGATAAAAAACAGAAAACATAAAAGAAAAGTAATAGAGGATTACGACTGGTTGAAAATAAATAAGGGATTGATATATATACTTCGATAAGTATCAAATGAAGAGCCTGATATTGAAGGATAGCTATCAAATTCTTGAAACTAACTTGAGATGCATGGAGAGCCTTATATTGGTGTCTTCTTCCGATATCAATTGAAAAAGCCTCCAAAGATTATGAAAATTTGGTTGCAATTGCTGAAAATTTCGTTTAGACAGGCAAAAAGCCAACTCAATTAGTGGAGACCACACCAAAAGGTGGACGCTTTCACAAGTATCTCCTATCACGACATGCACTCATGTGGGCCTGAGCTGTAGTGATGTGAAATGAACCCCAGATCATTAATTCTACCATTCAATTCTTTTGTAATTCTTATCACATGACTTATCATTCTCCTCTTGTCAAATCATTCTCCAAATCTTCCATTCTTGTATTCTATTCAAGCCCAAATTCATCCTTCAATCGCGTGGAATGCTTGCGGAATAGTTTCTTGGGAGTTATCACAATGTTCAGGAGGCCGGAAAGGCAGGATTTTAAATTAAGCTGGAGATGGAGTTTCCATGGCTGGTCTTTGACTCTCCTTTCGACTATGGAGCGGAGAAGTATTTGCAGAAAAATGGTACAACCAAAGTGAATCAGTCTTCTCACTTATACTCATAGATTACAGGTATTAGACATTATCATTCTGCTTAACGTAAAAAAGTTTATCAACATTTTTAAATGTTGGTTCAGTAGGTTTGTAATAATATAAAATTGTAAACTCAATATGTTTGTAATATTCAACTTTTAGTACGTCTGTAATAATAAAAAAATGTAAACTCAATATGTTTGTAATAATCAACTTTTAGTATATTTGTGAATATGTAAGTGGAACATTCAACAAATGCCAAATGGAGTGATGGTGAGGATAAAGGTAGGTCGATGATCCGTTCAGGATACACGGTGCTAGTTGCATCTGGATCTGACCGTCTCTGAGCCATATCTCACTGATATATTTCAACCTGTGTGTGAACAAATTGAACAACAAATATATTGGGTCCCCTTTGCAAATTATGGGTTATATCTAAATTTCCAAAAGTACGTGGAATGTTATGAAAATTTCCCACATTTATGAATAGTATTAGCGAATTCGATTTGCATTTTTCTTGAAAACAATATGGTGGTTAGGAGATTTAAAGGTTGAAGAGTGTTCGGTGGAAACTGTAAATATTTGTATTTTGTGTTGTATGACGATAATTACAAAAAGAAATGGGGTTTTAATGGTTAGGTTTTGGTTTCTATGATTCAATTGTTGGTTTGGTGTGCCTTTTTGTGACAGAAGTCACAAGCATTTTTGGCCAAAATACCACGTCAATTTTTTCTCAACAAGTTCGTGGTTGACAAAATTTAAGTGCCACGAGATCATTTACGTAGAAATTAACTGTGTTGCATGAATTAAGCTTCATATTCAAGGTATCACAGAGAATGTATACTTAACATTAACCATCTACACATAATTCACTGTCATCGACCTTGGAGTGTGAGTTGTTGCAAAATTCAAATCCTTGGGATTGACTGCACACATTTCCAAATTTCCTCAGGCCTTTACAGTATTTGATTCCCAAATTTTCAAGAAGAGGACATTGTCCTACAAGCTACTTAAGCATATCATCATTGATCAAGACTTTTGTTAGAGAATAGGTCATAAGTTATCTGAACTGCAAAAAAGAGGTGGTAGCTGTGTGAATTTCAAATATGAAAGCTTAAAAAACGCAAGGTAGTTGCACTACAAAAAAGGCAAGGTAGTTTCACTAAAATAAGTTGCACTACAAAAAAAGGCAAGGTAGTTTCACTAAAATAGAGAAGTAGGAATGTCCAAAAATCATTTTCAGATGCTCACGTATATAATTTAACTTTGAATTTTGACATGAGAAATGTGATAACATATATATTTTGTCCACATGTGTTGTTTAGACATGTGATGACATATAGGTAATTTAGGGGATCAAAAATATGCTAAAAAATAAAAGTGTTCAAATTATCCTGAAACTAGTTCCAAATTGTAGATCTTATCGTTATGATTTCAACAACGCTTGAATCATCTCAATTTCACACTGTATGAGAAATTATTATGTTATGAAGTTTTTGGAAAACAACTAAAAAATCAACTTGCAAGGTTGACTAGGTAGCTCACTTGGCAGGGCGTATGATGACATGGCATTAACGTCAGCAGGTGACTGTGTAATATGGTTTTCAAATGGGTCAATCATGTGCTGACACATGGCATGATCGTATAGGGTGGTTGGAAGATTTCTATTGGTTGGTGAAGTTTTGGTTTGGCCAATCGGGAGGTGCCACGTGGCCCTATGAGAGGGTGCCACGTGGGCCTTGAAAGGCATGAAAATTTTTGTTATGGGCCGACTGGCCTCAACTTGGTTCGACCTCGAGACCTACGACAACACAGTGTAATCACTTAGTGTTAGACCACACATTGAATCTTAATATATAACATGGGCCAATTATATTTATTTTAATGCAATACGACAGTTTGGGGGGAGGGGGTGTAGGGGTTGTCGAGATGGCCAGCTCGCCTGAGCGGCCCAGTCCAAGATATCTGGCATGTTATATAACGAAAGCGCAAGGTGGAGGGGGTGGGGAGTTGGACTCCAACCCTTAGTCCCATTTAATACCATGAAAACTTCGACAGAGTTAACAGGAGGGGTGCATGCATGACACCTTGCCTACGCCTAGCCCGTAGTCACATGACATCTCACATGACTAGGTGTCGGGGCCGACGGGGTGCATGGCCTATGGCTCATGCACCCATTCATATAGATTTCTATGTGATCAGACCAAGGGGTGGAAGTTAGGGCATGGTGCTTGATTAAACATACGACAATTTTCACCAAAGTTAGTAGAAATGTCGGAAAAATCGTGCCAGTTTGTTGCTTGGCAGTTCCATCAAAGGGAAATTCATTACCAGTTTTGATAGAGGGTTAATTTTGGAGGACAATTAGTAGGGAAATGAAGAAGGAGGCCTAACTTGGCCATTTTCAGCCTTTTTGAGCCTAAGAAGAGCCTACATAGTGGTTTTTGGGTGTTCTAGACATAATGGCGGTGATATTTTTGTGATTTGAGCATTGCATGTTCATGTAATTGACATTTTGAGCATATAATTTAAAGGGCCAACATTATAAAGTGGATCCGAATACGTAGCTCAGGAGGGTTGAAATCCGTCATCAAATTGTTGTTTTGTGATGCTTCATGTTGTGAAATTTTATTTGTTTAAATCTACAAAGCTTAACTAAATTTAATAAGTTTATGTGTTGTTTAAATTTTGATCCATTTCCCATAAGACATAAACTAGCTTGCAAAATGTTTCAAGGACACTTTCAATTTTTAATTTTAAATCAGTTTGGTATCAAAGCATGGTTGTTTTGAAGGTTTGACTATTTTTGCAAGTGTTTTCTTCAATGATTACAAGATGTAAATTGAGAATAGCAGAAGGATTACTTGAAGAACCAAACCCTCAAATTGGGTACACGAGGTCTCAAAATCCACAAAATCCACCAGTCATGGCACATGAAGAAGGATAGAGGTTGATGTCTGAGGATGAGAGAGCTTTTGGAAAGGATTTCTATGATATGTCTGAGATGGTAAAAGCATTGTCTAATGAATGGACAATGAAGTTGCAAGGAGAAAGTTCAAATCATCCAAAAGGTAATGGTGGTGATGGGAGAAAGCCTCCACCTCCACCTCTGTCTTTACCTCCATCCTCACCTCCTTCTTCATCAACTTCATCTCATAGACCTACTCCTCCTCCATCTCCGAAAGGACATGTTTAGTCTCCTTTGATTACACTTGATCTCAAGTTTGAATTGCCTATGTATAATGGGGAATTAAATGTTGAAAAGTTGGATAATTGGGTTTTTCAAATTGTAGGATTCAAAAGATTAATGATGATGTTACAAAGTTCCATCTTGCTCATCTTCATTTGGAAGGTGAACCACTCATCTAGTGGGAGGCTAGAATTCAAGAAGATTTGAAGAAAAGTGGTAAAATTATCTCTTCTTGGAATGATTTTATAGCTGCATTAAGAAGAAAATTTTATCCATTAGCTTACATGAAAAAAATAATTATGGATTGGAAAAGTTTTATACAAGCTAAAGGTCAGAGTGTCCAACATTACACAAAAGAATTTAGAAGAAGAACTTTAATCTTGGGTGTTGATTTGTCTTTCACAAGACACTCTCCTTAAATACATAGGTGGATACATAGTTATCTAAGACATGCTAAATTTATGTTTAATTGCACCAATTTAGATGAAGTATGTGTTTAGGAAACTCATTTAGAATCAAGACGCAAGAATTTTCCTCAAGCAACTAGAAAGAAACCTTCCAAATCTAGAGACAAAGGAAAGGGGAAGTTTAAAGGTAAAAGAAAAATTAATGCCACAGTTAAGAAAGAGGGAGAGAAACTTAACTGTAAGAGTTATTAAAAATAAGGCCATGATGAAGACCATTGCTAGAAATTACAGTGAAACATGAGACCAAAAAAGTTCCAAAACAAGGGGAAAAAATACTACTATTACAACTCAACAAGATATACTAGGATCTAATTTAGGTGATGACAAATCGAAATCACAGCCATGGGAATAAAAGGTAAAACTTCGAATGCGAGTACCATTTCTTATAGTAAGTCTATTGAGCCTCAAAATGATAAAGAAAAAAGTGAGCTTTTTTGTATCATGGTCATTACAAAATTGATCTGATTTCGAATATTAGTTTGCAGTGCTAAGATCTTCCTTAGATTATAAAAAAAATGCTTTCATTGCGCTTAAGGATTCATCAATTTTTGTAGGTAAAATGAAGAGTTTTTATGTTAATTTTATGAACAATTTAACATACACTGGAAACTGAACAACAACATAAACATGTACAAAATATCATCAATAACACATTACAATAAGCACATGATAAAGGAGTTCACCCCTCCTAGTCTACGTCTCCTTGGTTGAGCTTCCAATGGCTTGGGCCTCTCTATTATGCTGAAAAGTGTAAAAATATGTGTTTACAATGCTCAAATGCTTTTTAAACCTACTCCAATGAGTCCAGAATACTAAAAGGTGGCTATCTAGCCTCTTTTTGCATCTAATTTGGTGGAAAACTGAAGAAGTTATGACTTCCCCTTGTTTTTCCATTATTCGCTCAACAAATTGCTCCACATCCGACATGAACCCACAATTTCATTCCAAAAATCTGCTAACTGAGAAAGAATTTTGCCGCGTAGCGGGCCATAATTTGCTGGCACTTACCACCCTTTGCAAATCACAATCAGCGAAGTCCTGCAGTCTTATGGACTCTAAACCAAGAGGATGATATGTGAGTTCGATTCAGCGGACCCAATGAGACATTAACGTGCAGCGTAACCTTATTGCATCCAAGATATCTCAATCAACGAAAAACTAGTGGTCCTATACATATGCGGGACCTATCCTGTTGCGATATGCGATTGCAATATCATATTTCAACCTAAACCTATCGGGGCCGATTCTGTAACATCTTCCTTCACCGATGTGCAATTGTGATCCGTCGCATCATGCCTCCGACCGCTTCTTGAATGAGTTCCCACTTCCCTTATCGCATTGCAACCCTTCCCTACTCAGGGGTCTATTTTTAATGCCAACCTACCTGTGATTGTGATTTGTGACATGCAGGGCCAATGGTGGCTTGCCACTTGGCACCTCCTTATTTGTTGAAGAACCTTGCCACATCATCTAATCCTGTCATGTGAGCAAGTCAAACCTGAAATTTGACTTGCTCTAACTTCTTCTTACGATCTTGAATTTGAGTGTCGTTCAAACCATTGGAATCAGAATGATGAGCTCTTCGATCAGAAGATAAGTTTAACAATATTATGACACTTTGATTTTTGAGCCTAATTTGAGCGCCTGATCAATCATCCCCACTGGAAGCCTTTTGGACCCCAAAATGATTACATTAAATTGTTTAGTGGGTGAAGGTACAATTCCATCACCTTTCCAACTTCTATCCATTTGGATTTTGAAGGAATTGTAGCCTTGAGCCCCACTCGAAGATAATCAATACTTCCCCTTTTTTATGTCCTTATTCTTCTGTCAAATATAGTGTCTTGTTGAAGCACATCAAGGAATTATGGAGAAAGGTATTCAATAGATGGAATATGAATATTCTCTCCTTGATATTTAATCAAAGGAGGCCCATACAACCTTAAATTCCTAGCATTAACAACAACATAAATTTTCATGTATGAAGGAAAATCCAACCCGAAGGCATTTTTACCAATCTTTTCCAAAATTTTGAATGGACCATATCTAATTGGTTTTATCTTTTTACCTTCTTCTTGGAGCCTCTTTTTGTTAATGTGAAGCCAAAATTCATCACGAACTTGGAACTTGTGATCTTGGCGATGCTTGTCATGCCTTGGTTTGTACTTCCTTGGCTTTTCTCAAGTTGTTCTTGAACCTTTTGATGTATTAATTTGATTTGTTCAATGAACTTTCTTACTTTATCTCTGTCGCTATGACCTTGAATAGCAACATCTTTGACAAAAATGATATCCAAAATATAATTAGGAAACTATCCAAAACATGCCTCAAATGACGAAGTTTGATTTGAAGTGTGCTTGGCTCGGTTGTAAGCATGCTGAATATAGTGCAAATGTTCATCCTGCAACTTAGGATGCTTGCTGCAATATCCATGAAGAAGATGTATCATTGTTCTGTTCAGTTCTTCTGTTTGACCATATGTTTGTGGATGAAAAGATGTACCTTTTTCAATTTTGTGTCTATGAATTCCCAAAAGTTTGACCAAAAATTCCCCACAGAGCGAGAATCTCTATCACTAATAATGGATGTGGGCATTCCAAAATGCACCCAAACATTCTAAAAGAATAACTGAGAACTTTTTTCAGTTGTAACTTGCTTTTACATGGCATCAAAATACACATTTTGCTGAACCTATCCACAACTACATACAAATAATCATGGCCCCCTTTTGACAATGGAAGACCTCCTACAAAATCCATAGAAAGACTCTCCCACGGTCGTGAAGGAACTGCAAGTGGTGCGTACAATCCTAACTTCCTATTGCTAGGCTTATTAATTGCACATACTGAACATCCTTTTATAAAACGAGACACACTTTCAAGCATATGAAGGCAATAGCAATACCTTTGTAGATGTTCCACCGTCTTACTTACACTGGAATGACCCACAATAAGAGAAGTATGTGCCTCTCTTATGATGTTAACTCTTTCTCCCTGTGGAATACAAAGCTTGCCAAGATGGTACAACAAGTTATCATGAAAATGATAATCGAATTCTTCTACTTGGTTACCTTCACTCAAGATTTCATAAACATCTTGAAAGTCATTATCTAATGCATATTTCTCAATATAACTTTTATGTAAAACAGAATTATGCTTGAGTGAAATAGCTACACTAACAATCGACCTAGAAAGAATATCAACAACTTTATTGTAGATACCTTTCTTATACCTGATTACCAAGTGGAATTGTTGAAGGAAACCCATCCATCAGAAGTTCCTTGACTGCTGCAACTTTGATTGAGATTTCAAGTACATTTTGTTGGCATTATGATTCAGGTGTTGTCCTTGATGGCAAACTCATTCAGGTGGTAAATCAAGAAGGACGCAGGAAATATGTTCAGCAAGTGCGTCCCCGCAGGTATACCATACAGAACCCGCGTCCAGGGACGCAGGCCAGCCGTTCAGGAGGTGCGTCCGCCCAGTGCACACATTTCAAGGCAGAGAAAAGCACGTGGGGGTTTCTTGTGTGGTATCTAGCCGACGGTTTTTGTGTTTCTATGGTGTCGGCTCGTGGTATTGTTCCACGCTTTGGGGAGAAGCTTGCCTATATAAAGCAAAGGAGTTCATTTGGATTAAGCATCATCTTGGTTGAATATCTCTTGGTGAGATCTAGTCCAAATCTATAAGGGCGAATCTTCTAATGGACTACGATCTATATGGCGCATGATCAGATCTGTGGATCTGAGTGTTTGGGTTGGTTCTGAAGTCCTCTTATCTTCTATATCTGAAGGGACGCAGATTCAGTGAAGGGAAAGTGCGCCGGGACGCAGTACAGTAAAGGCTCAGGTGCGTCTCTGAGGCAAAGGGCGCGGCGCGACTGTGGTATTGGGTGCGTCTCTGAAGCGAAAGACGCGGCGCGATAGTGTTTCTGTGTGCGTCGGTCGCAGAAAAGCAAAGAGGAACAGTGCGTCTACACGCAGAACAGCATAAGGTACACTGCGTCCAGTCGCAGGCCACAGAAAGAAAATATGCGTCCCTGTCTTAAGATGATCTGTTGACTGTATATTTCTGTTCATAAGGTGTTCTGGGTTGTTTCTGTAATTACTGATCTGATATCTGTCGTAGACTGTATCTGTTGTATACTTGTTGATCATTTGATTCTTCATGAAAAGAAGTAGGGGGTTGTAGCTCCCTTCCAGGAGAGTCTGGAAAACGAGAGAGAATTGTAGCTCTCTGCAGGTTGCAGCCTGCGTGCTGGTAAAGGACTGCACCAGTACAAAATCATTGTAAAAAGAATTTCTTGAAAGAAGATAGAGACATATTGCAGCAGGTGGTTTTTCTCCCGCATTGGGTTTCCACCTTACATCTTGTGTTCTTTGGTGTGACTGTCTATTTTCTTTATTCATGCTCATTGTTTTATGGTACTGATATACAAGAATATTTCAAAAGAATCAAATAAGGAAGATTTGGTAAATTGCTAGATAATACTGATTCACCCCCCCTCTCAGTATTATTTCCAACAATTGGTATCAGAGCAGGTCCTTCTGAAAAGCTTGATCGCTTGAAGGTAGATCGTTCATCATGAGCAACTACGAGAGAGAAGCATCAATCAGGCCACCCGTCTTCGATGGGACAAACTTCAATTATTGGAAGGTAAGAGTTACTGCATATCTTCAATATCTTGGTACAGAAGTTTGGAACATTGTAGAATCAGGCTATGCCTTTCCTTCAGCTACTCCTACAGATCCAGCTGAGAAAAAGCAGTATGAAACAAATGCAAAAGCAGTCAGTACTCTATTAGGAAGTATATCCCAAACAGAGTTCATGAAGGTCATGCACTTCAAATCAGCAAAAGAGATATGGGACAAAATGATCACTAGCTATGAAGGAGATGAACAGGTAAAAGAAGCTAAACTTCAAACTCTCAGGATTCAATATGAGACTCTCAAGATGTATAATGATGAAAGTGTGGCTAATTATTTTCTTCGGGTAGATGAGATTGTTAATTGTATGAAAAATTTGGGTGAAGAAATAAAAGAGACTATAGTAGTTCAAAAGATTCTAAGATCTTTATCCCCCAAGTTTGAATCTAAAGTATCTGCAGTAGAGGAAAAGGAAAATCTCCGTGTTCTCACTATGTCTCAGCTACATGGAATTCTAACTGCTTATGAAATGAGAAAGGGAGGTCCATCAGACAGAAGGGAAGCTGCTTTTAAAGCATCAGGCAAAGAAGATCACTATGAAGCAAGTCATGTTCCAGAAGAAGAGGAAGAAGAATCAAATTTTGTCAGAAATCTTCAAAGGGGTTCTGGAAGGTTCAGAGGTAAGCTACCTTTCAAATGCTTTGCTTGTGGAAGAGTAGGTCATTATGCTGCAAAATGCTCTTATAAGGATAAAGGAAAGGAACCAGTTAGATGGAACAAGAAACAGAGTGCAAATAAGAAAAGCTACTACACCCACGAAGATAGTGATGGCTTATCAAACAGTGATGAAGATGAACAAGGTAACAAATACAGATTGTTAATGGCATTTGAAGATGATGATTATGAGGATGCTGTAGATGTAGATAACCTTTATGATGAAATTACTAGACTCAAGAGATGTATAGAAGAAAAGAACATGATTATTGATACTCTACAATTTCAAATTGATGAAAAGGAAAAACATCTTGAAAAATTAGAAGGTGAAATTGTTGGTCTTAGAAAAGAAATTGAGAAAACAAAAACTATCAATCTCAAGTTTGTCAAAGGATCTGAAACTTTGAATGAGATTATCAGTGTGCAGCGGTCTCCACTAAATAAGACAGGTCTGGGCTATAATGGAGAAACTTCTCAAGCATCCACTTCAAAAAGCTATCTTGATGCAGCAAGAAGAAATGAGCAAGAGCACAAGGAAGATCATCAGGTAAAGCAGGGACAAACGTCAAACAGAAACTATCAAGGGCAATCCAGCTTAAGGGTGAACAAAAGCCACAACCAGCCACAGGTAAAATCTTCCCAATTTGGTTCAAGAATAGATGAAAATAGAAATTACAATCAGTTGGCTGGTAGATTCAATAATCGCAGAAGCTTCTTCAATGGACAATGCTTTTCTTGCCATAACTTTGGTCACAAAGCAGCTCAATGTGTTGCGTATAAAACAATCATGAATAGGGAAGCTCAAAAACAAAGAAGTATGACAGGGATTACAAAAAGGACCTATAACAACTTTTCAGCTCTTGAAAATGAAGTTGAATGCTCTATTTGCAATAATTTTGGACATGAAGACTTTGAATGCAGAAGAAGGTTTCCAGAAAGAAAGGTACAAGAACAAAAAAAAGAACAAGCCTCAGGCACCAAAACATGGAAAATAAAGGAACCTCAAACAGAAAGATGTGGGATAGCATTCTATGCAGAAGGACAAGAAAATCTATGGTACATTGACAGTGGATGTTCAAAGCATATGACAGGTGATAAAGAAAAACTTGAATCTTATTCTAATTTAGAAAAGGGAAAGAAAGTCTCTTTTGGAAATGATACTCCTGCAACTATAAAAGGAAAAGGTATTGCTCCTTTAAAAGAAGATGTTAAGGCTGGAAATGTTTTGTTTGTTGATGGACTAAAGCATAATCTTCTAAGTGTAAGCCAAATGTGTGATCAAAGAACCGAGGTTATATTCAGATCAAATGGATGTCTTGTTCGTGATCTTGATACAGGTAAAACAGTTCTCAAAGGAAAAAGAACTCCAAATAATCTATACATATTTGATGAAGGACAACAACAATGCTATCTAAGCAAGGATGAAGAGCACTGGTTATGGCATCGAAGGTTGGGACATCTAAGCTTCTCACAAATAAGGAAAGCTTGCAAATATCAGGCAGTTCGCGATCTTCCAGATATCAAAATTCCTGACAACACCATATGCAGATCATGTCAGTTTGGAAAACAAACCAGAACTAACTTTCCAGAGAAAGAAGGATCAGCCAGCATGCCTCTTGAGCTAGTACATACAGATGTATGTGGACCATTCAGAAAAAGAACACCTAGAGGAGAGGAATACTTGATATTATTTATTGACGATTTCTCCAGGTTTGTTTGGTTAGGACTTATGAAGCACAAAGATGAAGCCTTCGAAAAATTCAAATCCTTCAAAGCTTTGGTTGAAAATGAATCAGGTCACAAAATTAAGTGCCTCAGATCCGACAGAGGTGGAGAATTTACTTCAAATGAATTTTTCGATTTCTGTGATGAACATGGGATAAGGAGAGAATTTTCTACAGCTAGAACTCCTCAGCAAAATGGAGTAGTGGAAAGAATGAACAGAACAATTCAGCAAATGGCTCGTGCTATGCTTGATGAATCAGGAACTCCTGCAACCTTCTGGGGTGAAGCTGCACATGCGGCAGTTATTATTCTCAACAAGACAAATGTCCGAGTGAACAGCACTCAAACTCCTCATGAGCTCTGGAGTGGTAAAACTCCTTCGGTAAAGCACTTCAAAATCTTTGGGAGCAAATGCTATATCAAGAATACTGAGGAGCAGCTTGGCAAACTTGATCCTAGAGCAGATGAAGGAATTCTTCTTGGCTACTCTCCACATAGCAAAGCATACAAATGCTACAATAAAAGACTTGGCAGAATTGTTGACAGCATTGATGTAGTGGTTGATGAGAAAGGATACATTCCTAGGCAAATACATCGTGAAGACATTGAAGAAGATGAAAGCTACCCTCAAAGACAGAATGATGAAGAAGAAGAACCGCAAGAACAATCTCAAGACGGACCTCACGAAGAAGCAGAAGAAAGAACAAGAATAGAAGAAAAGACTCCATCCAGATATGTTCAAAAGAACCATCCAGAATCTCAGATCATGGGACAAAAAGAAGCAGGTATACAAACTAGAAGAACAGTTGCAGAAGCTTCAAGTTATTTGGCATTACTCTCCTCTACTGAACCACAAAATGTGAAAGAGGCATTGCAAAGATGAATGTTGGGTGAAAGCAATGGATGAAGAACTTGAGCAAATCGAAAAGAACAACACTTGGGAGCTGGTTCCTAGACCAAAGGATAAGAATGTTATCGGAACAAAATGGGTTTTCAAAAATAAATTGAATGAAAATGGAGAAGTAATTAGAAACAAAGCCAGACTTGTTTGTAAAGGGTATGCACAGCAAGAAGGAATAGACTTTGAAGAAACTTTTGCTCCTGTTGCAAGACTTGAGGCCATTCGAATGTTTCTTGCTCTCTCAAGTTGTCAGAACTTCAAAGTATTTCAAATGGATGTGAAATCAGCCTTTCTGAATGGAGACTTGGATGAAGAAGTGTACATTGAACAGCCAGATGGTTTCATTCTTGGAAACGATCCAAATCTTGTATGCCGATTAAAAAAGGCTCTCTATGGTCTCAAACAAGCTCCAAGGGCTTGGTACTACCGGTTGGACAAATATCTTCATCAACAAGGTTTTTCAAAAGGTTCAGCAGATAGCAATCTTTATATAAAAGTTGAAAATGACAAATTACTAATACTTGTTGTGTATGTAGATGACATTATTTTTGGCAGTAATGAAGAAGCTATGAGTCAAAGCTTTGCCTCGGTCATGCAGAAAGAATTTGAGATGTCCTTGCTAGGAGAACTGACATACTTCCTTGGTTTGCAAATCCAACAAAAGAAAGGAGGAATCCTTTTATCTCAAACCAAGTATCTCAAGCAGATTTTGAAGAAATATGGCATGGAAGATGCAAAACCAGTATGTACACCCATGGTCACAGGATGTAGTCTCAGTGCAAATGATGAATCTGCAGCAGTACATCAACCAACCTACAGATCTATGATTGGAAGTCTACTATATTTGACAGGTACCCGACCAGACATCATGCATGCAGTTGGAATAGTTGGAAGATTTCAGGCAAATCCAAAGGAGACTCATCTTCAAGCAGTGAAGAGAATCTTCAAATATCTTCAAGGGACTCAAAATTATGGCCTATGGTATCCTAGAGATACAGATCTCACTCTTCATGCTTATACAGATGCAGATTGGGCCGGAAGCGTGGATGACAGGAAAAGCACAAGTGGTGGTGCATTCTTTATGGGTTCCAGACTGGTATCTTGGTTCAGCAAGAAACAGAGTTCAATTGCCTTGTCTACAGCTGAAGCGGAATATGTTGCTGCCACATCTTGTTGCACCCAACTTCTTTGGATGATGCAGACTTTGCAGGATTATCAAATCACTTGTACACCTCCTATTCCTATCTTATGTGACAACACAAGTGCAATCAGCATCTCAAAGAATCCGGTTATGCATTCAAAAACCAAGCACATACCAATCAAGTACCATTTTCTCCGGGAACAAGTACTTGAACAGAAGGTCAAGTTGGAGTATGTTCCTTCTAAGGAACAAGTTGCTGATATTTTCACCAAACCGTTGCCCAGGGACACTTTTGAATACCTCAGGCAAAAGCTGGGGGTTGTTGATGCATCATCTCACTGTTGATCATCTTCCTATTGATGGTATAGGCTCAGGGGGAGCACATAATGCATTGTTGGCATTATGGAGAAGGAGATCTTGGAAATAGCTGCAATATGTCTCTGTCTCCTTCATGATGGATTTCTGGTTACAGATCTGGAGAAGCATGAGCATAGGGGGAGCATACCCTTTGCCCTTGATGTCAAAGGGGGAGAATGATGACGCTGAAGATTATGTGGTTGCCATCAAGTCCAAAGGGGGAGTTTGTTGGCATTATGATTCAGGTGTTGTCCTTGATGGCAAACTCATTCAGGTGGTAAATCAAGAAGGACGCAGGAAATATGTTCAGCAAGTGCGTCCCCGCAGGTATACCATACAGAACCCGCGTCCAGGGACGTAGGCCAGCCGTTCAGGAGGTGCGTCCGCCCAGTGCACACATTTCAAGGCAGAGAAAAGCACGTGGGGGTTTCTTGTGTGGTATCTAGCCGACGGTTTTTGTGTTTCTATGGTGTCGGCTCGTGGTATTGTTCCACGCTTTGGGGAGAAGCTTGCCTATATAAAGCAAAGGAGTTCATTTGGATTAAGCATCATCTTGGTTGAATATCTCTTGGTGAGATCTAGTCCAAATCTATAAGGGCGAATCTTCTAATGGACTACGATCTATATGGCGCATGATCAGATCTGTGGATCTGAGTGTTTGGGTTGGTTCTGAAGTCCTCTTATCTTCTATATCTGAAGGGACGCAGATTCAGTGAAGGGAAAGTGCGCCGGGACGCAGTACAGTAAAGGCTCAGGTGCGTCTCTGAGGCAAAGGGCGTGGCGCGACTGTGGTATTGGGTGCGTCTCTGAAGTGAAAGACGCGGCGCGATAGTGTTTCTGTGTGCGTCGGTCGCAGAAAAGCAAAGAGGAACAGTGCGTCTGCACGCAGAACAGCATAAGGTACACTGCGTCCAGTCGCAGGCCACAGAAAGAAAATATGCGTCCCTGTCTTAAGATGATCTGTTGACTGTATATTTCTGTTCATAAGGTGTTCTGGGTTGTTTCTGTAATTACTGATCTGATATCTGTCGTAGACTGTATCTGTTGTATACTTGTTGATCATTTGATTCTTCATGAAAAGAAGTAGGGGGTTGTAGCTCCCTTCCAGGAGAGTCTGGAAAACGAGAGAGAATTGTAGCTCTCTGCAGGTTGCAGCCTGCGTGCTGGTAAAGGACTGCACCAGTACAAAATCATTGTAAAAAGAATTTCTTGAAAGAAGATAGAGACATATTGCAGCAGGTGGTTTTTCTCCCGCATTGGGTTTCCACCTTACATCTTGTGTTCTTTGGTGTGACTGTCTATTTTCTTTATTCATGCTCATTGTTTTATGGTACTGATATACAAGAATATTTCAAAAGAATCAAATAAGGAAGATTTGGTAAATTGCTAGATAATACTGATTCACCCCCCCTCTCAGTATTATTTCCAACACATTTTGCATGAGGACTGCACGTATAGCGTAATCACTAGCATCAGTTCGAATCTGAAACGACTGTCTCAAGGCTGGAAGTGTGAGTATAGGAGATGTATTGATCTTTTTCCTCAATGCATCAAAGGCCTTTTAATTTTTGCCTCCCCACTGAAAAACCTTTTTCATGCTTGTCAACACATGCAAAGGAGCGACTATAAGAGAAAAATTAACAATGAATTTCCTCCAATATTGGGCTGCTCCTAGACAAACTCTTACCTCTGTAACTGTCTTGGGCCTTGGACAATTCATAATGATGTCAATATTGGAGGGATCTATTTTCTCACCTCCTCCAAAAATATAACCCAAGTAAATTAAGAAGTATTTCCAAACTTGCACTTTGACATCTTTAGATACAACTTTTCTTTTTTCAAGACATCAAGTACTTTTCTTACATGCATGACATGTTCAACATGGGATTTACTGAAAATTAAGATGTCAACTAAGTAGACTATGACAAATTAATAAATAAATGGCCTAAACACATCATTCATCACACACATGAATGTAGTAGGAGCATTACATAAACCAAATGACATAACTAGCCATTGAAACAAACCATGTTTTGTTTTGAGTGTTGTCTTCCAAATGTCTCCTTCAACCATTCTAATTTGATGATAGCCACCTCTTAAGTCCATCTTAGTAAAATATTTTGCATCTTTCAATTGATACAGTAAATCATCTATTCGAGGCAGTGGGTAGCGATTCTTTATCGTAATTTTTTTTAATGCACGTTAGTCCACACACATGCGCCATGTTCCATCCTTCTTTGGCACCAAGACAACAGGTGAACCATAAGGTGAGGAAGATGGTTTGATGATGCCTTTATTCAACAACTCTTGGATTTGCATCTTAATTTCTACACTTTCCATCACTAACATACTATACATGCCAATGTTAGGAAGAGGAAAATCTTGTTGCAACTGTATCTCGTGCTGGATTCCTCTCTTGGGAGGTAATTCCTTTGGTTCCTGAAACATTTCATCGTATTGGTTAACTACGTCAACTAATTGAGATTTCAAATTTGAATCATAGCCTTTAAAAGCTTCATTATCAACATCATTTTTGGGTTTGATCATGAGAATCACAAAAATCTTTCTCGAATTCAATAGTATTTTCACCTGCCTTGCATTAACAAGCGAAAGATTTTGTTTTCTTGTTGTGAGCTATCATAATATATTCTACTCCATTTTTGAATAAATGATATTTATTTTCATGTCGATGGAAGATAGATTTTTTTCATAAAGGTACAGGCTGCCCAAAATTATCCCACATATATATAACGACACAACGTTAAGCTCCACTTCAACTATGAATTTTGCAGTGATAGAGTATTTCAGTTTACACTTTCTCGTAACCTGCAATTGTGCATTGTCACATACCCATCCAAGTGGATATGGTTTATGATGTGGAACAAATTCTAGATTTAATATATTGACAATTTTTTCAGAGATAAGATTGGCTTGAGAGCCGATATCGAACAACGTATCAATCTTGTTATGTTATGATATCACCCTAATGTGAAACAATTCTATTCTACTCTTTTCATTTGGAGTTTCAGTTTGCGAGTCTAAAGACCTAGTGCTGGAAATGGATTCTTTTCCTTTTAACCTCATGGTTGTGATTTTAGGTTCGTCACCCGAATCGGATCCCAAATCTTGTTGAGTGGCTACAGTTGTCTTCTATTTTCCCTTGTTGTTGTTTCTTTTTGGTCTCGTTTTGGGATGAAGCTTCCAACAATGAGATTCAATGTTACCCTCTTTGGAACATTGTTTCCATGTAATTTTCTCTCCTTTTTTTATAGACACATTTTTCTTTGTCTTCCCTTTGAAAGCCTTTTCTTTTCCCTTAATCTTAGATGTAATTTTACTACCTTCTTCTTGGGTGTTTTTCCCTCTTGCTTCAAGATGAGTGGCTTGCGCACACACATCATCTAGATTATCGGGATTAACCATTACGATAGTATTCCTAATGTAACTATGTAAACCCCCTATGTACGTCAGCAATGTGTCCTGTCATTGAAAATATACACCTAACATCAAAGACCTTTTTTTGAATTCTTGGGTGTGATCTTGCACATTTTGACCTTTTAGATGTCTAAAGTTCTGCCAATTCATGATGGATTTCTACATATAAGATAGAGGGTAGAATTTTCTTTTAATTGCAACAATGAAATCATTCCAAGAAATTGATATCTTACCGTATTTTTTAATCTCCTCTTGGGTCTTTGATTCCCACCATACTAGTGCTGCACCCTCCATTCTCAAGGAAGATAACTGATTCTTTATGTCATCCTCTTGAAAGTTTTGAATCCTCCAATAGACCTCCAACTAACGAATCCAATTATCAAGCTTCTATACATTCACTTCACCATTATACATGGGAAACTCGAATTTAACATCAAGTTTTAAAAAAGGTGATTTACTAGTTCCTTTTGAAGAATGATGATGAGTATGAGTAAGGGTTGTGTTAGTGGAAGAGTTTGAAGATGCTTCTGAAGAAGAAGATGAAGAAGGTGGTGGAGAGGGTAGAGGTTTGTCTCCATTCGCATTACCTCCTCCATAAGAGCCTTCTCCTTTGGGATGTTTTGAACTTTCTCCTTGCAACTTGTTATTCCTCTCTTCATAGAGGACCTTCACCATCTCTGTCATATCAAAGAAAGCATTTCTGAAGGTCTTCTCATCTTCTGTCATGTTTGTAGGTTCTCCTTCATGAGACATGATCTCTGGAGTCTCAACTGTAACTTGAGGCTGAACTGGTTTTGGAGATTGTGGCAACCTTTCTCTCCTTTCCCTTGACCCAACTTCAGGACTTCCAACCAGCTTTCCTTCACCTCTTTTGAGTTTCAACCTTGTAAGCATGACATAAACTTGCAAACAATTAAATCCTTTTTTCACAAAGAAAACCTAGTTCTCTGATACCAAATTGATCTGGTTTAGAATATTATTTTGCATTGCTAAGATATTCCTTAGATTATAACAAAAATGCTTTCATTGTGCTTAAGGATTCAGAATTTATTTCCAATCAAATGAATAGCTTTTATGTTAATTTATGAACAATTTAACATAAAACAGAAACTGAACAACAACATAAACATGTACAAAACATCATAAAAAAACATATTACAAAGAGTACATGATGAAGGAGTTCACCCCTCCTGGGCTACATCTTCTTAGTCTAGCTTCCAATGGCTTAGGCTTCTCTATTATGCTCAAAAGTGTAAAAATAGATGTTTACAATGCTCAAATGCTTTTGAAACCTACTCCAATGAGTCCAAAATAATAAAAAATGACTATCTAGCCTCTTTTTTCATCCAATTTGGTGGAAAAATGAAGAAGTTATGACTTCCCCTTGTTTTGCCATTATTTGCTCCACAAATTGCTCCACATCCAATAGGGACCCATAATTTCACTCCAAAAGTCCACTAATCGAGCGAGATTTTTCTGTGCGGTGGGCCATAATCCGTCGGCACTGACTGTCAATCACAAATCGCAGTCGATGGAGTCCTGCGGTCTTATGGAAGGTAAACCAGGCCGATGATATGCGATTTCGATTTGGCGGATCCGACGAGACATTAAACTGTAGTGTAACATTATCACATTCAGGATATCGCAATTGGCGGAAAGTCGATGGTCCTATACATATGCGGTACCTATCATGTTGTGATATGCAATTGCGATATCACATTGCAACCCAAACCTGTCGGGGCCAATTTTGTAACACCTCCCTTCATCGTTGTGCGATTGCGATCCATCGCATCGTGCCTCCGGTTGATTCTTGAATGACTTCTCGCCTGCCTTATCACATTGCAACTCTTCTCTGCTCGGGCTGATTTTCAACGTCGACCTATCTGCGATTGCGATTTGCAACATGTGGGGGCCATTGGTGGCTTGCAACTTGGTGCCCCCTCATTCGCTAAAGGAACTCGCCATATCATTCAATCCTACCATGTGAGCAAGTCAAACCTGAACATTGACTTGCTCTAACTTCTGCTTACAAGCTCAAATTTGAGTTCCGTTCACGCCGTTGGAATCAGAATGATGAGCTCTTTGATCCTAAGCTAAGTTTAACAAGATTATGACACTTTTATTTTTGAGCCTAATTTTGAGCACTTGATCAAAAACATACAAAAGTTGATTCATTGTTTTATAGTGGATGAAGTCAATCTTATTTATGAAGCAATCATCAAGAAAATAAATCTAGAAATGACATCTCCTACTAAACCTTACCCTTTGGGTTGGGTATGTGATGACGCCAAGTTGCAAGTGACAAGAAAGTGCAGACTCAAATTCGCCATCACTGCAAAATTTATAGATGATGTAGAGCTTAATGGTCTACCACTTGATATACGTGGAATTATTTTAGGGAGTCCATACTTGTATGACCAAAAACCAATATTATTTCATCATGAGAACAAATAACATCTTTTTAAATAAGGATTTGAGTATATTGTTAGAGCACATCGAAAAAATATGAACTTATCTCTTATAAGTGTTTGTGAAATCAAAAGGCTTATGAATGCTAGTAAAAATTTTGTGTTGCTGATGATTCAAGCTAAAGATACTATTGAATTTGAAACTTTCATAGGATGTGATTCTAAACTCAAGCATGAATTGGCTGAATTTTTTAACACTTATGATAAGATGTTTCATGAACTTGAGGAGTTTCCTCCTTAAAGAGGAATCCAACATGAGATTCATTTGCAGCAAGATGCCCCACTTCCAAACATTGAAATGTATAGAATGTCATTTTTTGAGAATGCAAAAATAAAGAAGAAAATTCAAGAGTTGCTTGACAAAGGGGTCATCGGGCATAACACATCTCCTTGTGGGTCTCCAATTGTCTTGGTTCATAAAAACGATGGTACATGGCACATGTGTGTGGATTTCCAAACTTTGAACAAGTTCACGGTAAAGAATTGCTATCCTCTTCCTCACATTGATGATTCGATAGATAAGTTAAAGGAAGTTGCTTACTTTTCTAGGTTAGATTTGAGAAGTGATTATCATCAGAAAAGGATTGCTGAAGATGATATTTGGAAAACTGCTTTTAATACAAAACAAGGTTTGTTTGAATGGTTAGTTATGTTGTTTAGGATTTGTAATGCACTTGCAACATTCATGAGAGTTATGAATTATGTGTTGAGACCATTCCTTGTTGATTTTGTCGTAGCCTACTTAGACGATATTTTGATTTTTAGTAAGACTCGTGAAGAGCATGTCAAGCATGTGAAACGAGTTTTAGATGTATTGAGAAAATAGAAGTTTTATTTAAAGATGTCTAAATGTGAATTTGGGTAAACCTCTTGTTTATTTGGGTCATATTTTAGGAGGGGATGAATTGTAGATTGATCCCTCAAACGCTGAAGTCATTGTGAATTGGCATAAACCAAACCATGTAATAGAAGTTAGGAGATTTTTTGGAGCAACCTAATATTGGAGAAAATTTATCGCTAATTTCACACTCATTGTAGCACCATTACATGCTTTGAAAATTATGAAACAAGCCTTTTAGTGGGGAGGCAAGCAACATAAAGCCTTTGACACATTAAAAGAGAAAATTAGTACAACACCAATTCTAAAACTTCTAGATCTTAAGCAACCATTTGAGATTCAAACCGATGCAATCGATTATGCTATGGGAGTACTTTTGATGCAACATATTAACCTTGTTTGTTATCATTCTAAAACCTTTACCAATGTAATACTTAACTATCCAACTTATGACAAATATTTATATTATTTGGTACAAAGCATGAAGAAATGGAAGCATTATTTGATGGGTAAAGAAACTATTATTCATATTGACCATCAATCTTTGCAATATCCACAATCGCAAACTAAGCTACAACAAGCTAAACATTTCATGTGGATGGGATTCCTACCACAATTTCATTTGGTAATCAAGTACAAGAAAGATATATAAAACAAAGTTGTTGATTTGTTATCAAAGCCTATTGTTAATACATTTGTTATTCTTAATCATAATTCAGTCATGCATGAAATTCATGTTGAACAATATGCTCAAGATGACGATTTTAAAGATGTTTATGAAACTTTGAGTCAAGGCAATCATGTTGAAGAGTTGGATTGTCATGGTCATAACAATTTGTTGTATCAACTTGGCAACTTATGTTTTCCACTGGGTGAAAGAGTCAATGTCATAATGGAAGCCCACACATCTCTTATTGTTGGTCACTTTGGTGTAGGGAAAACAATTTCTCAAATTCAGAGGTATTGTTATTGGCCTAGCATGAATGAAATTGTCCTCACATGAATGAAATTATTTCAAAATATGTAAGGAGATTTCCCATGTGTGCTACTAGCAAGCCTAGTATTAGGAAATTAGGTTTTTTCACTCCACTTCCTATTCCTGCTCATCCTAGGGAAAGTATTTCTATGGATTTTGTAGGAGGACTACCAATGTATAGGAAAGTTCATGATTATCTATGTGTTGTTGTGGATCGTTCTAGAAAAATATGTGTGTTGATGCCATGTAAGAAACATGTTACAATTGAACAGACCACAAAGATGTTCTTCCAAAATGTATGGGTTCACTTTGTGTTAGCCACTTCTATTGTTTCTAATCAAGATTCTTGATTTGTCAGGAAGCTTTGGTCTAGTTTATGGGAACACAAAGTTGACGAAGAGCACCACATTTCGTCCACAAACCAACGCCCAGAGATAAGTAGTGAACAAAATTGCAGTACATCTCCTTTGAGGATATTGTGGTAAGCATCCTGAACTTTGGGATGAACATTTTTGTTACATCGAGCATGCCTATAATCATTCCAAGTGCTCATCTTTCAAGTATTTCCATTTGAAGCTTGTTTGGTTTATTTGCTAAAGTATTTTGTGGATTTCATATTTGGTATATATATTGCAATAGATGGACATAGTTATGTGAATAAAACCAAGAATATCATTGAACAAATTTAGCTAGTGCATCAAAGAGTACAACAGTAGCTAGAGAAAAGAAAAGCCAGGTACAAACAAAGACATGACAAACATCAGGTTGATCATGATTTCTGAGTGGGAGATCAAGTATAGTTTTATATCATCAAGGAAAGACTTCAAGTTGAAGGTAAAAATCTCAATCCAATCAGATATGGTCCTTTTAAAATCTTGGAGAATATTGGTAATAATGCTTTCCGATTAGATTTTCCACCTTACATACAAATTTCTTCTCTTGTGAATGTGGAAAACTTGAGATTGTTTGAGCCTCTAATGATTGATGATCATGAATAGAATGTTCATATTTAATCTATATAATATCTTACTCTTGAATATTTAAATGAGTTGTAGGAAGACTCAATTCTTGACAGGAGAATCAGGACTTCATGTAGAGGCAATTTGGAGTATCTTCGAGTGGGGATCAAAGGTAATCAAGGTGGATTGAGATAAAAAAATTGAGGGAGTTATACCCTCACTTACTTACTGAGTAAAAATAGGCTTTTGGTGGTCTAAAAGCTTCCACTGGAGAGGAATGATCTAGGGGATAAAAAATATTCTTAAAAAGTCAAAGTGCTCAAATAATCACAAAACCAATTCAAGATTGTAGATCTCATCCTTTTAGTTCCAACGATGCTTGAATCGCCTCAATTTGACACCATATGAGAAAATTATCGTGTTTTGAAGTTTTTGGCAAACAACTAAAAAGCCAATTTGCAGGGTTGATTGGGTAGCTAATTGGGAAACTAGTATGATGATGTGGTGCTAACGTTAGCAGGTGCCTGTATAGTATATTTTTGAGACAAGAAAATCTTGTGCTGACACGTGGTATGATCCTACAGGACAATTAGTAGATTTTTATTGGGTTTTTGGGTGTTTCAGACATAATGACAATGTTATTTTGTGATTTGAGCACTGTATTTTTATGTAATTAACATTTTGGGCATTTAATTTAAAGGGCCAACATTGGAAGATGAACCCGAAGACATAGCCCAGGAGGGGTGAACTCCATCATGAAATTGTTATTTTTTGATGTTGCATGTTGTCTATTTTTATCTATTTAAATATACAAAACTTAACTAAATTTAATAAGTTTATGTGCTTTTGCAATTTTGATCCATTACCCATAAGACATAAACTAACTTGTAAAATCTTTAAACACTAATAATTAATTTTTAACTATCATTAATTCACCTCATTTTCTCCATTTACATTTTTCTTTTCATAACATAATGCTCCTTAAATAATACACATACATTCATTCAAACCCATCCAACATTAAACATAATTTCATCTATAACCTCATTACTCATTCCAATACTAATCCTATTCTTAAAAATTATTAACTTAATCCATCCCATCACTTGAGAAATTACCTTGAAATTAATAAAATTTCATTTAATATCATAATATAATTTTAAATCACATAATTCCAATATATATTACATATATATAAACTTATAATTTTCACTTAATAAAATAATTTGAAATTTATAACATATACACAAATTTGAAATTAAATTAAAGATTATACAATTAATTTATAACATCTATTTAATAAAAAAACTGGTATTTATACATTGTATAATGTTATTAGTAAAATAATTATCAATATATACATAATTTTTAAATTAAAAAACTATATAATAAACTCATTACATCCACATAGTAATAAAACAACTAGAATAATAGTGAGATGATATTATTATGTAAATAAAAAACCATACATTTTATTCATTACATCCATACAGTAATTAAACAACTATAATAATAGTAAGAAAATATTATTAAGTATATAAAAAATAGTTTCTAATTTTATTCACATTAGTCATTTTATTCTCACACTATATATATATATATATATATATTAACCATGTCCACTCGTACATTTCCACACTAGCTCTCTCATATTTATTTGACATTCTTGAGGTCAGTCTTTCATACATTTTATGTCTTAACAAGGGAGCTGCGACGCAGCGAGTCCCTGCATCAAGTTCAGCCTGACGTAGAGGTTGCAGAGCTCTTCAATGGTCTATCCAGGGGAGTCACCCTGCCACGACAAGACATCTTCAAGAAACTGAATGATGATAGGTTGCGAAGCTCTTCAATGGTCTATGCGGGGGAGTCACCCTGCCACAACAAGACAACTTCAAGAAACTGAATGATGATATGATGGAGCACTACGAAAGTAGGTTTAAGGTGTGGTTTGCCCAGTTTGCTGAAGACTATTTCTCATCGTCTTGGAAAGTTCTAGCTCTGGCGGGGTCAATAATTGCGCCTGTGCTCACCTTCGTTCAAACCGTCTTCTCGATCCTCCAAGTATATGAGTAGTTGCCTCGCCGCTGCTTTATCTTTTCTAAGAGTATAGGATAGGGAGATTTCTGGTCATTTATAAATCATTTGTAGACCTTCATTAAATGACTTTCTGTTGGAGCCTTCAGTTGTCACCTTGTACCCTCGTGTAGCTTTAGTATATGGCCTTTAGCTTTAGTATATGGTTTTTTTAGTTGTAGCTTGCATTCATATTTTGTTGTAGCCTTTTCAAGACTGAAGAGGGCGGCATAGTGTTATATAGAATTTTTTATCAAGATTATTCAATATAATTCAATATAATCGTGTTGGAGACTATTGTTGTAGCCTTTTTAGGACTGAAGAAGGCCGTCATGTTCTTATATAGGATTTTATATCAAGATTAATCAATATAAACGTGTTATCCACGAGAAATAAAACACAAAAGATTATAGCCATTATAGCCATCATTGCTTAGGGTCATAAAATCGATAGAAATGACGAAATCCCTTATCTCGAGTCTTATGAAAGATATGGTATTGGCAGATATAGAAAAAAAAATTAATACAATACAATACTAAGTATTTGAGTATTTCTGGAGTTGTATGGTTTACTTAATTATGTTAACTCTTCCTTGAAGTGTGGAAGAGTTTGGAGATGAGGGCTTGCACACAATAAAAGCTTCCACACACCTCACATCTCGCATATGCAAATTGTTTCCCACTCTTGCAAATATAATTTCTGACCATAATGAACAGAACTCGAGTCACTTCGAAAAACTGTAATGAGCAATATTCATGAAATAGCATGCATTGATTATACTTACATGACCATACGATAAGCCAAGGGGAAGCCATGCCATATGACAATACCGGGCTAATATATTTGCACGTGTAATGCATGCATGCCTCCATGTCTCGTACATGTAATATGGATTCGTATCATATAAGTGACACATTACAAAGTAATTAAATATTAATTTAATTAATAACTATTATATTTAAATATATTTTTTATTTTGATTTCTGACCATAATGAACAGAACTCGAGTCACTTCGAAAAACTGTAATGAGCAATATTCATGAAATAACATGCATTGATTATACTTATATGTACTTTGATATCTATGCTTTGAAATTTGAATACTATATAAATATTCATAAGTTAGTAAACTCGTGAGAAATAGCGTACAATAAGCATATTCCTAACTAATACCAACATAATTAAGGCGATGGGTTGGAACTTAGTTCTTCAACTCCGGAGGGTTGCTTCTGGGATTGGTCGATGGGGGCACAACGATATACACGACAACGTCTGAAGCCAGAGGTTTTGATAATATTTGTTTCGGAGCTCTTGTTCCCATTGCTGACAGTAAAACATTGTATTTAGTTCCCAAAATGAATGTCCATTGTTTGGGTTATATCGTGGTCATGGCACACATATGCTCATGTCTTTAGCCTGACACGTGACATTACTCCCTTTGAAGGCATAAGATACATACATATGCCCCAACGACATTGCGAACCGTCTCTAGAATCTATTCGCGCCCAGTTGATTGAAGGAAATAGAGCAGACACAGGTGGAACCTGGTACTGTGCTTCACTCTGTTCGCTGGTCGAACAGCTTGTGCCACAAGCTATGAAGAAAAAAAGTGAAAACGAAAACGAGCAATGGCTATGCCCAGTTCAGCGACTGGCGGTGGCGCAAAAATGGTTCCGGCAACCCCTTCTTTTGCCGGAAAGTTTGACATTTTGAGGCGACCCGGCTTTGGCAATTCTGGACAGCCTATTTCCCTCTTGGCAAATCATTAGGGTTCGGTTTCAGAACAAGGAGTTGTTCCATGCCTTTGTGTCAGGGCTTCTGGTACCGTGCTACGACTAGCGGTGGTGCATTCTCATTACCTGCAAATCATTAAACAGGAAGAGAGCCATACTATATTATTGAGCTGGGTAATACTTGGCTTAACTGCAAGAATGCTCAGAAATGAAACAATAGCAGCTATAGGTGACTGGTTCGCTGGCTCAGAAATGAAACAATGTAGGAAAGAGTAACTGCTTCCATGATGATTGGATCATGAAAGAATTTTCGAAGGCATGGAGAAACCGGAGGAGACTGCATGTGTATAGATACTTCCAAAGTGGAGGGATCTTGTCTCAGCGTTGGAGGCGAGAGCTGCTAGTTGAAGAAGCAACCATCGAAGGAAACACAGTCTGTTTTTGTTGCGTGTGTGCAATTCGGTGAGTCATTTATCTCCCTTTTATCTCCTTTGTTGCCATTTAGCCCCTTTCGGTAGCAAAGTAGGGTCAAG
This sequence comes from Pinus tabuliformis, assembly GCA_031772625.1. Taxonomy (NCBI): domain Eukaryota; kingdom Viridiplantae; phylum Streptophyta; class Pinopsida; order Pinales; family Pinaceae; genus Pinus; species Pinus tabuliformis. The sequence continues at coordinate 724,372,940 of CM062816.1, forward strand.
CATTTTCCTGGGCGTGGAAGTCGCCTTTGGCGTCCCACTGACATTATCAAAGCATTCACAGGTAATTAATTAGGACTCTGTTATCCGTTACCTAACAGTCAATGAAAAGAAATGAACAGCCTTTGTATATTAAGGTTATTGCTACGGCCCCCTTCTATCGCCTGACGACTCCTCCAAGGCCTCCCAAACTAACCTTATCCACTCTCACCTCTGCGACAGTTTTTCAGTATTTAAATCAGGCAATGATCCTTATAAACAAAAATGATCTAATGTTAATCCTAAGATTATGATTTTAACTAGACCTAAATTGACATATGAATCTCTTTATCTGTATTAAAAATCTTTGAAAAGAATCATTTAAGTGCTTAGTAAAATCTGTCAGAACAAATATTTAATAAGCCTTAGAAAAAGATGAGGATCACCTTTAATGAAAGGCTTTGAAGCGTTTCTTGCAAATATGAAGAGTTGCAAAGACAGCATGACAGAAGTGGCAACCAAGCTGTACAGAAATCAAAGCAGCCATGAGAAACAGTGATTCATGGTAATATTAATAATGCAAGCAGACTTCTTAAAGTTTCGTAATAGATGCAATCACAGTGTGAGATTATATATTTCTAAAATCTAGCATCAAAATAAAGATATAAATTTACTGTTAATTCATAAATTTACTGCTGATTCATGTGCAGCTTGTCATCTGATACAAAAGCATTCCATAGACAGAAGGAAGCACACTGTCGGTACTAACTGACCTATGGTGGAGCTATGCCGCCTGAGAACTGTACGTCAAAGCTTCCCTGCGCAGGCGACAGGTTGTCACGAAGGAAAAATGCTTACATTAATAGCCAGCCCCAGGTTGATCGGAGGGAACGAGTCTTACCCTTTCATTTATTTATGCCTGGAGCGCAGGGCCGATGAGCTTAGGTACTATAGAAGCCACAATGAGCAAAATACCGTGGCAGGCGTACATGTAACGATGGCGCATGAGCTTGCAGGTGTACGGCGGTGCTACATGAGGTGGCAAGCATACAGCGTGCTGTAGCAGGGTACATACAATAGCAGTGGTATTAATCTCTAACATTAAATGCTAGAGGATTAATGCTAGCATTACTTCATGCACGAGTGAACAGCAGCTTGTTGTAATTACCTGTACTCCTCCTATAACCTATGCTTTTTGCCTCACATCAGCTTTGGTTTTCGGCATGTAGCTTGGGTTTTTTGGAAAGAGGCTAAATAAGATCAAAAAGCAGGCTCGGGAATAAAACTTTGGGTAATTGCTGATGACCAGGGACAAATAGCAGGTCAACTAATGCTATATCAGCGGCGAACGATTACTATAGTCCATGCCTGAGGGCAGGGACTAATAATGAAGCACAGTATATTGTTCAAAACGCTCATATAAGAAATTACATAAATGTGATGAATTTGGAAACCACATTCAAACATATAACAAATGTGTATGTGCATCATTTGAGACATGCAATAACATGTAACTTATTTCCATGTGTACCATTTGAGTCACAATGCATAATTCCTCCCACCCATTCCTCTAATTTTTGTGAGAGGACAACCAATTCTAATGACAGGGACAATCTATAATTGTTGTTTGGGGGAGGGTTCACACTTTTACAATATTTACGGTGTTCCGAGTTCCAATTTTATGGATAGTTATACTCCCAAGGTTGTGAAATTTGTGTACCTAATTTATAATTTTATCATTCTATCTATATTAAATCCTCAATTTAAATAAATTAATATTATTAAAATATATAAATAAATAAATTAATATTATTAAAATATATAAATAAATGTATTCATATTATTAAAATATATTTAAAATTTTATTACATTTTTTTAAAGGAAAAATTAGAAGAAGGGGAAGAAATACAGTGGGAGAGGAAGAGGAAGAAAGGGAGGGAAGACTTGAGAGAGATGGAGTAGTAGGGGAGAGAAGGAGGGAATAAGAAAGACATATAGAGAGAAAGGTGGAGAGAGAGAAAGGGCGTGACATTGGAGAGTGCGAGGGAAGAGAGGTACAAGGATGGAGAGAGAGGAAGAAAAGGGGAAGACAAAGAGAGGTAGAGGGAGAGGGAGGTATATATAGAGATAGATATGGAGAGAGCATATGTGTTTGGGGGGTGAGATAGCAAGAAAAATAAGGAGAGATGGAGTGATATATATATATATATATATATATATATATATCCCTCCATCTCTCCTTATTGTTCTCTCTATCTTACCTGTACCCCAAACACACACACACTCTCTCTCCATATCTATCTATCTCCCCCCCCCAATCTCTTTGTCTCTATCTTCTTCCATTTCTCTCTCCTCGTGACCTCTCTCTCTCTCTCTCTCTCTGTGTGTATATATATATATATATATATATATATATATATATATATATATATATATATATATATAGATATCAGGGAGGGGGGGGGAGGTGAAGATGCAATGTTATTCACTGAAATAGATGTATTGATTTCAATGTAGATGTTGATTCTTAACCCTATTAGATTGATTTCACTTGACACATTGATTTCATTCTCATTGTTGATTTCTAATATTATTTGATTTCTCACAGTAGATGCATTTATTTTGGTGTAGATGTTGATTCCCAATTCTATTTGATTAATTTCACTCGATGCCATTGATTTTATCATAACTTTTTATTTATAATCTTATTTGATTGTTTGCACAAGATGCATTGATTTTAGTGTATATGTTGATTTCTAATCCTATTTGATTGTTTGCTTAGATGCATTGATTTAAATGTATACATAGATTTCTAATTCTATTTGAATTCTTGCATTAGATACATTCATTTCTGTGTAGATGTTGATTTATGAATTGATATAACTAGATGTATGATATACATTAATTTAAAAGTAATTAGATTAATAGTGTGCATTGATTTTAGTGTAAGCACAGAAAAATATCTATGACATATATTGATTTCTATGTTACAGTAATTCAACTATAAATAAAATACTAGAATTTTAATTTTAAATAGAATGATCTCTTACCTAAAATGTTCGCTTCTTGAAATGTAACCTATTTGTAATTGACTACATTCTTATTATTCCCATTTTCCATAATTTATCATTGTTAGTGACCTTTCATTCAAGCAAGGTAATAGAAAACTACTACCATTGAAACTTTCTTGGGTTTGACACTCCATAAGTCATAATGATCGACTTTGGAGAAAGCTACTCTTAATATTGGATAGTAAGGGAGACAAGGTATAGTATTTACCATAATAACTCGAGATAAAGATTTGAATGGTCTATGATTTCAGTAACCATTTTCATATGATCCATATGAAAAGATAACAAAACTAACAAGTGTGAGAATAAGAACAATAGAAGAAAATAGTTTATGATTGATCACAATAAAGGCTATTTGTAATTGACTACATTCTTATTATTCACATTTTCTATCATTGAATATTCTTACATTGTCATTTTGCATACAAAAAATTTATTTCATCATCTTTCATCATTAAAATTATTAACAGTTTCTATCATCTAAACAAGCATAGGTAATTGAACAAGTTTAAAAATAAAAAAGACCAAATTAATATTAGACATATTTAGCATATTTAGCATATCTAGAATGATTAGAATAATTAGATGTTTAACAAATTTTGTGTGAGTGTGCATGACTAAAGCCAACCCATATCTATCTAACCATACATCTATCAAGTGTCGAGAGGGATCAAATCTCTCAAGATGCAAACCTTTCCTCAAGTTTTGCAATAAAAATATAGGTTTTCACCTCGAAAGATTTGATCCTTCTCGATGCTTGATAGATACGGGGTTACGATGGATGTAGGTTAGCATTTAACATATTTTGGATCCAATCAACTAAAAAATATAGTTATATGTAGCCTATTTTATGCAAAAATAATGGCCCAAAACTATGTTTCCCTATTGATGGGAGCCTCAAATGTTATTGATAAGATTCAACAAGAGGTATTAATTAATAAATCAAGTCTTAAATTCATTAAAGGTTATGGAAAACCAAATTCAACGTCAATTTTGGTGACCTTTGGAGGAAATTTGGATATGAAAGTGATGCAGGAGCATCCGACACCCTTAATCAAAAGAGGAATCCAAAGCAGAGAACGAGAGGATGTGGACCATTGGAGCTAAACAGGGGACAAATCTATTTAAAACAGAGTAAATGATGGAATGGATAAAGTCTCTCGAAGACTTTATTAAATGTAATCTGCCACATATGTATGCATGTAGAGAGAATTAGGGACAGTTGAGAGATTTGAGGAAAGGATGTGATCGGATCCTTCACAGTGATCCGATCCAATGTTTCCTTATATATATATATATATATATATATATATATATATATATATATATATATATATATATATATATATATATATATATATATGATGAACCTGCGCATTCAATACAGATGGAGAGACAGAGAGGGATAGATAGAAATTTGTGAGAACAGAGTGACCAAAATGTAACCATAAGGGGAACTAGTTTCTAAAGTTGAAATTCCTTAGAATGTAACTATGTCGTGTATAATACGAAAGTGTGTTTCAGTGTTGATTTATGTGCCTGTGTATGACTGTAATAGATAGCCTGTGTGTGTATTTCATATATAGAGTTGAATCCAGTGTTTATAAGTGTGTTGATCGACCATCGATCACTAGAGGATCGATGGTGATCCAAAGATATTGAGTTAACTATTGTATGGGGTGATGTCGTGTGGAAGAGAAGTTTGTGTTGTAGCATAAATCCATAAAAAACAAGCGAAAATACATCGAAAATGAGCAAGATTAAGTTAAGGGGGAAACAGACAAGAATGCATAGGAGTTGTTGGATCTGGAAGATCAACGGTCCAGATCTAATCACAATGAGCGATCTTACTTTATCACATCGGCGGAAACCTTCCAAAGTTATCGGAACCAGCCCTTGAAATAGTGTGATTGTGATCTTGCGATTAATCATCAACCATCGGATCGAGAGTTCGGATCGACGGTCACAATCTAATCGCTGATCGCAAATTAGAGAGGCAAGCACCGCGGATAATGGAAATGCCGATTGTCGATTAAGCGATGAGCCGATAGCGATAAAGCGCCAATCGACGATTGGAGATTGGGCCGATCAGAGATCGGAGTTTGGAGGAGTAAGCACAGCCAAAATGTGAAGGATGAGCATGGACCTAATGATATTTATAGATGTTGTCTTATAATATTTGAAGGCCGGCCCAAGGGTTCAAGCAGGGTTTTGCTTTGTTTTTCCTTCATTCCTGTGTATTTCGATAATTTTGTTGTCCTGTGGTTTTTATGGCAAGAGCGCATCAATGAACACTCCCGATAGTGTAGTAGGCTCCAATAAGTTTAAGTGGTTCTAGTTTAAAGGCGTAAAGCCTCAAAATGAAGCGCTTCTGATAGGTTTGTTAGCCATAACCCACAGGCCTTAGGATTGAAAATTGATATGAAAGGGGAATTTGGCTATACCCCAAAATCTCCTTTCATCAGAAAGAAAGGAAAAGGCGTTTTAATTATTTTGAAGTAATGGATTTGACCTATGGTTTCTGAATCACTGGGGAATTAGATTCATTTTAACCGAGGAAGATGGAAAGACCATGGAAGGCTTTGGTGGTTATTTCACCATATTTGGAGTCTATGACAAGATTAGGAAACCTATACATGTAAGAAAAATCACAACAAAAAACCTTTGTTTCTTCATGTTTATGGATGTTGCAACTTCACAAAGCTTAGTGGGTACCATTTTAAGCCGGACAAGTCTCATAGAACTGGGATTTGGCACATAGCTTTGGCATGAGAGTTTCCATGCAAGGAATCTGTAATGAACAACCTCATACCCAAATATCTTCTCCACATGTTTTTTCCAAAATCTGCATAGAACATTTGGATCAACGCCAAGCCGTGACTTCTTGCTATTACCTTGTTAACTTTGAAAAATCTTGTTATAAGTCACAATGTTGATATTGTTATGTGCAAGCATCCTTACAATACTCATACCATCAAACAAGCCCATTTTATTGTCAGATGATAAAGCGAAGTAAAGAAGTTGTGAAATATCAAATGGACCATTACTGTGCCAATGGTTTGTAGCCTCGGAACTATGAAAAGCTTCCTTACAACAATGATATTAAATCTTGATTTTGTTAATTTTTAGCCATAATTTTAGAAATTTTAACTAGATAACTTAGGATTTGATACTTGATCCCTCATTTTCCACCTAATATTGTTTATATGACATGTGGTAAAAGTTGCATTAATATTGAGAAATCACAACTTTCCGATAAACTATAGAAATTTTAACTAGATAACTTAGGATTTGTACTTGATCCCTCATTTTCCTTGTTTATATGACATGTGCTAAAAGTTGCATTAATATTGAGAAATCACAACTTTCCGATAAACTAAGGAGCTTTCATGTACTTTTTATTAGTCCTTATCAAAACTACATTTTAGCAATCTATTTGTTGTTTGTTTATATAATTTTAAATTTTTTATGTTTAATTTTAAAATAAATAAATATATATATTTTTTATGATAAAAAAAATTACGTTTTGTTATTTGATTGGCCATGTCTTGTTGCAATGTTCTCATGACATAATGCCACACATATAGCAATCTAATTGTTTCACTATGTTGCGTTAATGGTGCTGAATTTCCAGAGCGTAATGAAGAGATTCAATGTGAATCATTACTATTGAAGGAGGTTGACAATTAATTGTCACAACGGATTCCTGTAGCCACTCTTCCATGTATCGTTTGCATGATAAATATTCGCGGATGTAGCAGCCATTGACGAACATTGTTTCAACATCTTTAGCAATGTATCGTTACCACAGAACTTGGCAGCAGTTTGTATTTTATTTGATATAAAACTTTTGATTTTGGCAGGACGCTAGAAACATGGTCGTATGGTATGAAATTCTGTAACATTGACTTGTTTGCAATCATTTATTCAACTTTTCTCATATTAGTTTGTCTCAATATTTTATTTAAAAATTTGTATTCTCCAGACATCACTAACAAGATTTTGGTATGTTGTATAGTTCTACATAAAATGAATTTTGGTTTGTTTTATAATTTTATATAAACAAAGTATATTATAATTAATTAATTACATTCAGTGATGTACTTGAAAGCTAAATTATAATATAATATTACTGTTAACATTATTTTAAAATGTTGGTGTTTTTGGAAGAAACATCCATATTTTAGGCTTAGATATTAATGCTATGAAATTTAATATTAACGGTGGAGATTCCATTTCTTTACACAATAATTGTGTGTTTAATAAATCCTGTTATTAATCTCTGAAATAAAATAAGAGCAATTTTACTTTTATTTCAAATTTAAACGAATACATTTAAAGTTATAACAAACTAAAATTAAATCTGGAGAAATTTAATAGTATAAAATCTCGTAAATGAAAATAAATTTATAGAACAATGTACATAGACGGAAGTTCTGGGAAAAAGACTGCTAATATTTAATTCATTTCGTTTATCTATGTTTGCATTCTATTAACAATTACGTTGGACACCAAATGTTCATGTACCACGGCATTTTCTTCTTCGTCTTAACTTTCGTTTGTCTGTCACCGTTGGTCTGCCTGCTATGGATGACCCCTTCCATTATAAAATTTCACCCACTGACCATTGGAACTGATCTCAATCTGCCAATGGCTTGAATCAAATAAAAACGTATAGAATTTCCCAGGCTAAAAATTGGAACTGATTTCAATCATTTGCCGCCTATGTGTATTTGTACCTTATTGGTTTTTGGGCACTTTAGTAATGGATTTGTGTGTTGACTACTATTAGTTTAGCATTTAACATTACAATTTATAGTCTTTAATTTAGAAAAATAAATATTTATTTTTCCATTTTATTAAAACACTATTTTTTCAAACATTTTGTTAGACCATAACTTGAAGGTCTTACTGTAGCCTTTGCATAATACAAAATACAATGTTATATGGATAACTCACATATTTATATTTATGTCATAAAGAGCTCATACTCATGTAAATATTGTTTTTACGATCAATTACTTCCAACCACAATTTAAGCAATTCTTTGCATAAAAAATACATGAGAATAATATTCATGTTTTTCTTAGCAATTATGTAGGAGTAAATCTAGAAATGTGTGGACTTACTAGTGGTTAGAACCTAGCAAAATTTATGCATGTCATTGTACTTGAGGAAGTAACTCGAAATTGTACCACATGTTGCAAAGGAAACACTGTGCAATATAGGGAATAATAGCATAGAAGAAAAAGGTAAAAAATTTATGCAATTTTACTGCGTCCTTTCTTTCTCATCATATGTTATGTTTCTGTGTCATTTCTTTCTGATCATATATTATGTTTGAGGGAGATTTCAACTGCGCCAATATTCTAGAATATGTTCAAAATGAAGGCAATGCATAGCACCTTAATTCAAAAGGATTTATGAAAATTCTCTTCATTAAAATTCAAGAACTACACCATTCCCAACTATTATAAGTAAATGATTTAAATCAAACATTTCATAGAACAAATAATCTCATATCAACTTTAATTCACAATGCAATTGATAATAGTTTTTGTTAAAAGAGATTTAAGATAATGTATGTGCATTTTGAGCCAATTTTTATGTCAATTCCAACATGTTGTCACAATTATGTTTTTCTGATCAAGAGTATAGAATTTTTAGGGTGGTGTTCTATGTGCACTAAAATACCTATGAGGTCCAACACTATGTATGGGGTTTCATTTTCAATATTTGTTTGTCCAGAGTAAGGAAGATTTCAAAGGTTTTCTACAGTAGGCATAAGACTATGTTGTTGCACTTTCCATTGGCCATGTCTCTCTTGGAAAAAATATAGAAAACAAGAAGGACTAAGAATAACTCCTTCGAAAAACCAATAGCTGAAAGTGGTAGTTTGTTGATCTCATTTCCAACTTCAATAAGCTTATAACATACACCTTCAGCCTATAGAGCATAGACCACCTGAAGAAATGCTCCTAAACAAATAGAAATGAGACTTTTCTCACATCCAAAAAGAATATAAACATCTATAAAAAATAAATGGGTTAAAATGCCTCAAAGATTTTAAACATCGTTTAAGCTCCCAACATGATCAAATTTGTAAGAATAATTCCAAAAGAGTTGAAATTGCATGCAAAGGTAATAATAGTTTAATTAATGGGCTTGTTCAAGCTATAGGCAATGCAAATGCATCAATGTTAATAGTAAGTGGAGTCTTGAAATTAGAGGCAAAGGCTCTAGACAAAATAAGTTTGTTGCTCCTTGCATAATAACAACAACTAGTAACCCAAGTTGCTGCTAAATCCAAGAGACCCATAGTTCTTGTGATCATGTCTAGGGTCCTTTTGATATAACATTTCAAAGGATGATAAAAAAAATTTAGGTATTAGTTGGGTCGGCTATCCAGGAGAAGCTCATGGAACAACCATTACAGATGTGATATTTGGAGCATGCAATCCAGGTAATATCTAAAATTAAATCACCATTTTTGGGTACATTATCAAATAGGTCATCATAATTTTTGAACCCCAAGGGTTAGTTGAAGTGGTCTAGAGTCATATATGAAGTTCTTTGATATTGTTGCTGGTTGTTGCTACTCATGGGTTTGACTGTCTCCCATTCCCTTGGGGCTAGGCCTTGTAATCAGGGCCAATGGTTATCCTAACTTACGATCCACAAAATGTGGTGACGTAATATGTTTCTTGAGCTTTCATGCCCCAAAATCAGGGAAATTGGTTTATTTCGTTGGAAAGTACTCTATTTCCTTTCTTGACCTTTCATGGCCTAGAATTAGGTCTAATGGTTTACCAAATTTACCATCCAGGAAATGGGGGAAGTGTTGTGTTTCTTGAGATTTCATTACAAGTAAAAAGGTCATATTTATTTTTGAAATCCACACACATGAAATGCTAATTCAACTTTTGGGACCACCCCTGCTAAATTTCACTACAACTAATATATCTTTCTATTGTAGGTGGAAAAATCCCTATGACTTGGTACCTAGAGGATTTTGCTATCAATGTATCCATGACAAACATGAACCTGAGGCATTGTAATGCCATAGGTTACCTTGTTCGCACTTACGCATTCTACACCAGAAAGATTGTTTACTCATTCGGATATAGACTGATATTTAGAAAATTCATCCATGATCTAGTCAAATTTCCGGAAATGATTCGTATTCCTTTAGATGCATGCTCTTAGATGAAATAAAATTCTTTTGAGTCTCTAACTCATCCACCATCCTCATTCCAAACATTTAACACATTTTATTTCTCTTTGGTTCATAAGGTTGTCCTCCATTTTCAACAACATTGTGCCAAGCATAGGAGTAGTAGAACTTGCATTGACTCCTCAAAACCCTCTCTCTACAAAATCCACTAAAAAAAAGTTTCATTTGGTGCCATAACATTTTCGGGTTAGTGAACATGTTCATGTACCTTTGGGGATTCTAGTATCATTAATAAAACAATCTTCATAGGTGCAGAATAAAGAACATACTGATGAGAGTTTTCCCAATAAAGATCGACCCATGCATACCATTTCCGATGAGATATCTTCCCATAACGCTATATCAGATCCTAATTCAATGAACATTTGGTCCATATAACCTCTCAATTTGATCAATGCATAAACTTTAGACTTAGGCTACCTCCTATAATGCAGGTCAAATTTTCCTCTTTCAACCTTATTCTCATCCTTTGGAACTTTAGGAGGTGATGGTGTTACTATTATCTCAAGATCCAAATTAAAATTCGGGATTTTGAGTTTCTCCAAAAAATTAGTAATGGCCTTCTCCTAGCTTGATCGAAGAGCATGCTCTTGTACATGTAGATTAGTTTCCCTATTCAATATAGCCATTTACTACTACTTCCAAGCTTCTTAGATCACCTTCATTGCCAATATTTATATCTCTACAAACTCCATTGTTGGCACCATTGTCAATACCACCATTCTTCATAGAAAATACAACATAAAGAGCTTCAATCTCACTGCAAAATCTATAGATCTTGCCACCCTGTCTGTTCATTTTTCCATCCCTGGTTTTCTTGTAGTATTTATACACATTCTCAAATTTTTCCTTACACTTCTTTGCACTTATGTGGAACCCCATATCTGCAAGCTTACTGCACCTAAATTAAAATAACAATTAGTATGTGAATCTAATGCATGCTACACTACCAATGACATATCATGAATATAGAACTCCATATTTGATTAATATATGACTATAAAATGATAAGATTGGACATATTATTCTTGAGAACATAACAATGTAATATAGATGTCAACTATCATCAATAATAGTACCTACACAATTCATCTTAATCCTGAATTCCCAAAAGGATCCAAACTTAAATTTGTAAACTTCAAGATTAAAAATAACATGGATGGTCATTTTGTCTTTGTGCTATGCCTGGTATGACTAGTCTTCATTAGTGTTACAGAAAAGAACAAAGAGTTGAAAATTGATTTCTCCAGGCTGCAAAGCACTTGGCTTCTCTGGGTCTCCAATGAAAAAGAGTAATGCAGTAAAATCATCCTAATTGGGTGATCAAACAAATGTTGGGCAATACACAGAAACAAAATATATGGCTAGAATAGGCTACAAACAATTTATAGTTTAATTCGGTTAGGTTCCCCAATATACATACTACCCACATAGGTTGGTTGTGTGGTTTCTTTAATATTTATAGGGTGCATTTCCCATTGCAAAAATGAAGGCTTGCCATGAGCCAAGTACAATGTCAAGTTTGTATATGCATTGTTCAATTCTTGGATTCTGACTATTCTTCTTGCAACTAAAATATATGAGTTAGAAACTAACTTGAAACATGATTTCTAGGACTAAACTTAGAACTTCTCCTTAAATAAGGGGTTGTAATTGTATTCAAGCTTGGAATGGAAAACCTAATGAAAAAAAAGTTCAACAAATAATTTGGACATCCTTAAATGATATTTATGGTGTGATATTTTAGAGTAAATGAGGACATGGATGTATCTCAAAAAACATAATTGCTACATAAGATTTTTTTTTTATCATGACATTCTTTCCCACACTAATCCTTTTACATTGGAAACCCTAGATATTACATATATACAACTAAATATATGTATTATTGGGGTTTGAATATTTGAAGTGTTCCCTGAGTATTTAAACATAAGAGATATGGTAGAGATATCCGCATATTTTTTTTTTCTCTTTTTTTCAATTCAATCGACCATTTTCACCTTATTGTAAAGATTCAAGCTAGAATTTTTAGTTCAAAATGTCAAAACAATTGTGGAATTATGCACTAATCATTTATTGTTAATCCTTTCAAAGCAAACTTTTGTTACCCTATTATGGGCTTTAAAACCTGCAACATTTTGCTTTTATAATGGCTTTGTATATTTTGTGTGCTATCTATTTCCATCCATTCAAGCAAGCTCACATGAACAATATGTGGCTTGTTTATCTTGAAATTCATCATTGGTTCATGCCATTCTCATTCCAAACATTTAAAACAATGTAGTTCTCTTTGGGTCATGCGTTTGTCCTCCATCTTCAACAATGACAACTAAAACGACCGTGCCAAGCATAGTAGTAGTTGTAAGGACTCCTCAAGCCCTTCTCTCTACAAAATCCACTCCAAAACAACTTACATTCAGTACCATAACATTTTCATTTGGGTCGACATTTGCATGTACCTTTTAGGCTTCTAGTATCATCAATAACATTGTTCATGGGTGTAGAAGAAAGAGAAAATTGATGAGCATTTGCTGAACACAACTCGACCCATGCATACCATTGTGGATAAGATATCTTCTGATAATGCTGTCTTGGGTCCTGATTCTTTGAACCTTTGGTGCATATCACTTCTCAATTTGATAAAATTCATAAACTTCATACTTATTCCACCTCCAAGAATGTAGGTCAAGTTTTCCTCTTTCAGTCTTATTCTCATCCTTGTGAGCTTTATGAGGTGATGGTATTTCTATAATCCCAGGATCCAACTTAAAATATTGGCTTTTGAGTTTCTCCAAAAATTCAATAACGACATTTTGTCAGCTTGATTGAGGAGCATGCTCCTATGAAGATAGCTTAATTTCCTCGTTCAAACTAGCCATTTCCTGTCACTTCCAAGCTTCTTCTCTTATGAATCTATCATAATCTCTTTTCTCTATTGCTTCCAAGAATTTATTTTGTGAATTCTCCTGGCATTCCATCCAACATTTTATCATGTTCTCTAGCAAATCCTTAATAGAACTTAGGCTTTGTTTCCTTTTTCTCCATTCCTTGTTAATTTGCAACGCTAATTTTGATTTTCCTAAATATTCTTCTGTAGAAGTACCATCAGAAGACAAATTTTTTCTTGTGTTGTCAATTATCTCTGTGGATCTTGGCAAAGTTGTTTCCTCTTGTAATTGATTGATGTTGTGCATCAATATAGAACTAGAATTTCTCACATCACCTTCATTGCCAATATTTGTATCACTACAAGCTCCACTGTTGGCACCATTTTCAATACCACCATTCTTCATAGAAACTCCAACATAAAGAGCATCAATATCACTGTAGATTTGTAGTTCTTTCCACCCTTTCTATTCATTCTTCCATCCCTAGTTTTCTTCTAGTATTTATACACATTCTCAAAAATTTTCTTGAACTTTTTGCACTTTGATCGAACCCAATCTCTGGAAGTTTACTGCACATAAATTAAAATAACAGAGTCAAGATGTGATGCTAATGCATGCTACACTACCAGTGAAATTCCATGAATATAGAACTCCAGATTTGATGAATATATGACTATAAAATGACAAGGTTGGACATAATATTCTTGAGCACATAACATTGTAATATAGATGTCAACTATCATAAATAAGAGTACCTATACAATCCATCTTAATCTTGAATTTCTAGAAGCATCCAATTATAATGTTGTAAACTTCAAGATTAAAAAAAACATGGATGACCTTTTTTTCTGTGTTAAGCGTGGTATGACTCGTATTCATTAGAGTTACAAAAAAGAGAGTTGAAAATTGATTTCTTTAGGCTGCAAAGAACATGTCTTCTCTAGGTATCCAATGGAAAAGAGTAATGTAGTAAAATCATCCTAATTGGGTGATCAGGAAAATGTTGGGAAACACGGAAAAAATATATCGCTTGATTAGACTTGGTTATTGGATTGGACAAGACAAGATATATTTATTTTTTTCTTTTAGATTTCATCTTCTTATATGGATGTATCAATAAAGGGATAAAGCACATTTACAACGTTGTTTTTTTTACAACATTGTTTTTTACAATATTGGCCTCTGAGTAAGGATGAGGTCCCTATAATTTTGCACACAGTATATGTGGAATTTTAATTTGCTTGTGCAAACCTTCAAAGTAATAAAGGGAGTATCCTCTTCTCACATAGATATATGAGTAAAGGTGTAAAGAATTTTTACACTCATCTTATTTGTACAATGTAGCTTTTTTATACTATTGATATTGTAGAAATCATATCTTCACTCTAAGAAAGGGAGAATAGGCATTTGATGTGGTCTACTTATACATATGAAACAAAGAGTAAGTGATAATATAATTCAGACTGGATTAACAGACTTGATAAATATAACAATATGGAGGATAAATACACTTACTCAGCTACAAAGCACTCACATTAGATTAGAATATAACATGAGATCTCACACAATCCAAAGCATTCATTTTTATATTATCGCTAAGATTGTTTTAATGCTTAATATGGATTAATGCCTATCTACACTTGTTAACAATTTACATTATATAATTGTACTAATATATGAGTAATCTAACATTTACTATATATAATAAATTATACTTATTTTATATACGTACTCACACTTAAATGTTGTAACAATATATTTAAATACAACATATTAGATTTATAGTAATATGAAACTTGACTTCTTGTTTACAAATAGATTGTTCATTATACATACATCATATGAATGTAATTTATTGATTTATTGATTTTGGTTTTGACTTTCAAACTAATTTAAAACAAATTTAACCTAGAAATCAAGATAATCAATTCTGGAAAACTACTACAATTTACTATAATTCCAAATCTAAAAAATATTAAATAGAAGACTATCCTTCACAAAAATAATTATTAGTGAATAAAAGATAATTCTACATTATAGTCCAAAAATATAGATTAATTATGATGATTGAAAGACTGAACATCCCTCTGACATATAATCCAATAGCGCAAAGTGATAACATGTGGGCAGGAGGAAATTTCTTCTCAAAAGGAACGCCTTATGACGTAATTAATTTATCCACATCACCTCTCAATTTATTAGTTCCCCCAAAGCAAGACTATAATATTTTTTCTTCCTATTGACCACTATTAATGCATTGAACAATATGAGTTGTAATTTTTAAGCAAATTTTTCCCAAAGCATAATTTTTACCAAACTGCCTTGCAACACTTGTGTAACCTGGGTAGTGAAATGTTTTATTTATAACCTAATTTAAATTTATTATTATTATTATTATTAAAATTCCATATACTAATTTTACATTGAAAATATGAATGAATTACTCATCTCCCTTTTATTAATCTTATAAGAAATAATAGACTTTTTTAAAGTTCAATTATTTATTTTCAATATATATATATATATATATATATATATATATATTGATATTCACATATTTATTTACTTTGGATCTATCAAGCCCCTAGAGGGGTCAATCTTTTAAAGTGAAAACATGTTTAGAGGAAAAAGAGATTTAATCCTCTGACACTTATAGATTTAGATTTCAATAGACTAATTGATATTACAACTTACTATTCATAAAATATTAAAATCTTCACTCTTAACTATAAATTAAACATTTCCATATCAATAAGAAGTAACAAAAAATTATATAAAATTTAAAGAAAAGTACAATAATTAAAAATTAAAATAAAAAATCTTAGCGAATGTTAAAAATATAAAATATTCTAATTTTTTAAAATATTTTAATACAAAACATAATAACCTTGTTGAAATAATAAAGAATAACAAAATATGTATTTTCTATTATTAAAAAAACACGTGTCAAATTCAATTTGAACAGAGACTAAATCATACATCACTTTTATAAATTGTAAAATTCTCTTAACCAAGGTGTAAAATACAGGTCTTAACACAATAATTAATATAAATTAATCATTTAATTATATAACAATATATGTATTAGATGTTTTTATTTAATAATATTAATCATTTAATTATATAATAATATATGTATGAGATGTTTTTATTTAATAACTAAAATAGGCATTCATGTGTCTTCATCTTTAATTTGGATTATCATATATTGGTATATCTATTCTGTTTTGCCCTAATTCTTTTATATTCAAAGTATTTACATTGTCCATTTTTAAGTTTCCCTCAAGTTTATTAAACTAGCAAAATTTCTCTACTCTATTTTAATGAGTCATTGGAAAGTTTTTGTTCATTTTTTAAAATAGAATTCGTACTACAATTTATGAGGATACTTTGAATGGTTGTCACTAATAATATCGAGCGTTTAAATAGTTTTTGGTTAATAAACAGATATGTTAAATCCTCTTCGATAAAATATACTATTTTAGGCAGTTGTGTGTTAATAAATATATAGATTAAATTTATATTTTATATCTTTAAGTGTGTGTAAATTATTTTCCGCTTGTATTAGGTTTTTGTTATGATTAATCTTTAGAACCAACAATAGTGATTCATCTTCAGAATGTGAAAGATTTATGGAAGACTGGTCTATTATTCTGTTCAATAAATAAATGTCTGAGATGTACAATAGATAGTAATCTTAAAGACTATTAATTTATTGAATTCTGGTTAAATTATAATTTATTAGGTTCATAGTTATTTTAATTATATTTCATTTTTATTATTTTTAAATTATAATTTATTAGCATCATAATTATTTTAATTATATTTCATTTTTATTATTTTGTTTCAATTATTTATTAAGATTAATTATAAATATCGTTCTTCAAATAATATATTAACACTTGTTACGAAATTAGTTAGTGTAGTTTGAAATTTATATGATTTAGATATCTTTTATAATTAAATTAAAGTTTGTTTAAAGTTTTTATTGTCAATTTATTAAATTATTGTTAAATTATAATTTATTAGGGTCATAATTATTTTAATTATATTTCATTTTCGATTATTATTTTGTATTTCAATTATTTATTAAGAATAATTATAAATATGGTTCTTAAAATAATATTCAAATTAAAATTCTATTAACACTTGTTATGAAATTAGTTGTTGTAATTATAAATATGGTTCTTAAAATAATATTCAAATTAAAATTCTATTAACACTTGTTATGAAATTAGTTGTTGTAGTTTGAAATTTTTATGATTTTGATTATTAGATTAATCTTTTATAATTAAATTAAAGTTTGATTAAAGTTTTTTTATTGTCATTATAGTTTTTATTGTCATTAAAGTTTTTTTAATTGATTTAAAGTTTGATTAAAGTTTTTTATTGTCATTAAAGTTTTTTAATTAGATTAAAGTTTGATTAAATTTTTTTATTGTCATTAAAGGTTTTTAGAGGGGGAAATTGTATGATTTAATATTTATTTAGAATTGATGTTTCAATGATAATGGATTATTGTGTTGAGATTCATTTAATTAATAATCTGCTGATTAGATGTTTAAAATTTTTTATTTGTCCTAGGGATATGATATCAAATGAATGGTTAATTAAAGGAGTAATTTTAATTAGGGAGGGGTTAGATTGGATGATAAAGTTGGAATCCAGTTTTCACTTATGGTCCATCCATCGTCTCTATTGAGGTTATTAGGGTGCTTGCTAATTTCTATGGCTTCTCTGAATTTCCTTATGAAGTAGTGATCACTTCTAGCTAAGATGCGGGTATCTTCTATACAAATTTGATGCTTGGTTTTATTAGAATGTTCTGCTAAAGCTGATGATTTGGATCGATTATGTTTAATGTCAGTTGAGTGTTCTTGGATTCTTGTGTTAAAGGATCTACCAGTTTCACCTACATAGGGCTTGCCACACGAGCAAGGAATTAAATAGACACCCTTATGACATTTAGGATCAATTTTATCTTTAATCGGATTGAGGCAACTTCGGATGGTGTTTAAAGGTTTGAAGGTGGTTAAAACCATGTTCTTTTTTAGGATGTGGGAGATTTTATCAGTAGTCCCCAGAATGTAAGGGAGGTTAACTTTTCCTATAATATTATCAAAATTTTTATTCTTATTTGGTCTAGTGTTTGCTTTATTTATGGCTTTAACAACTTGACATTTGTTGTATCCATTTTTTAGGAAAACTTTAATAAGGTGTTCTTTTTCTTTTTCTAGGTGTTCCTTGTTAGAGATTCTGAGGGCCCTAGTAGCTAATGTGTTGAGGACTCCTAGTTTGTGGGTTGGGTGATGATGTGAGGAGGCATGTAAATATTGTTCGGTGTGAGTCTTTTTTCTATATACCTGGTGAGATATGGAGCCATCGTCATTCCTAGTGATGAGGATATCAAGGAAGGGGAGGCTATTTTTGACCTCAACTTCCATAGTGAATTTTATGGAAGAGGATAAACTATTTAGGTGTTGTTTGAAGGTTTCTAGGGTTTCTCTTCCATGAGGCGATATGATAAATGTTTCATCAACATATCTTTTCCACAATTTAGGTTTTAGGGGTGAAGTCATGAGGGATTTGTTTTCAAAGTCTTCCATGAATAAATTGGCAATAATAGGAGACAAAGGTGACCCTATGGCAACTCCACATGTTTGTTCATAAACATCCCCCATAAAGCTGAAGAAGGTGGATCTTAGGCAAATTTCTATGAGCTTTGATGTGTCAGGATCTGTTAGTTTGTAGATGACTTTCATGGCATCATTAATAGGGATATTGGTATATAGAGAGGTGACATCAAAACTAACTAAAATGTCATTTTGGTCAAGTTTGATGTTCTTAATTTCTTCAATGAATTGGGTCGAGTCTCTGACAAAAGAGTCGGAGTTACCCACTAGAGGTTTCAGTTTTTTGGCTAGGTGTTTTGCTAAGTGGTATGTGGGCCCATTAATAGTGTTTACTATTGGTCTGAGAGGGATGCCTTCCTTGTGAATTTTTGGAGCTCCATAGATTCTAGGTGTGTATGGATTGTTAACTAGGAGATTTTTGTTGTCTTGTATCTTACTTGTTTTGATTAAGTTGCATACTTTTTTGGAGATTTTGTTTAATGGGTTTTTATTGAGTTTTCTGTAGCAGCCACTATTGTTTATATGGTCTAGAATTTTTTCTTTGTAGTCACTTTTGTTCATGATAATAGTGGCTCCTCCTTTGTCTGCTTTCAACACCACAACATCAGGGTTGGAACTCAAAGATTTGAGAGCCAGATACTCATGTTTGCTGATGTTACTTTTGGGGGTTTATATTTCCTAAGGGTGATAGAACAATCTTGTCCTTGAATTAAATTGGGAATGAAATTGTAACTCTGCATATAATGACAACATTCAATAGTTAACTAAGTTAGTTTGACTTAGTTGGATCAGTTAATTCGAGTTGAGGGTCTAACTAGAGTCATGTAGAGTCTCTCCTACAATTAGTAGCACCAATTGAGTTTATTTTGATTTGTAATTATTTAATTCAATCTAACCAAGTTAAAGTTAAAGTCAGTTAAACTAGTTCCAATTGATGGAGGAATTAGTCGGAAGTCCAGTAGTGATGTGTAACCTACAGCGATCAACCAGTAAATTGAAGATTCACTTATAATTAACTCATGCATGTCAAATTAGAGAAAGACCCAGTTGAGAATGGTGTTTAGGGATAATGTACTATGAGTTGTAAAATCATCTAAAATAAACTAATACTGCATGCAATCAGAGGAAGCCCTATGAGGATTACGTGTGGAATTTTATAATAAAATAGGTGTTAATTCCCAAGGGAACAACACAAGGAAATTTGGCTAAGTATTGGCCAAAGGTAATCAGTCAGGCAGAGGATAGAAAATACTTGTGCAGGTTGAGCAGAACATATTGTATTCATCCAAGACTTGTCTAGGAATTATTGAGACAGATAGAGATAATGCAGAGTTTTCTCGGGCTTGAGGAAAGCTTTGTAATCTTCTCATATTGTCTCATTAATGAAATATACAGATATCATGTATTTTCAGTTGTCGTTTTCCTAGGAATATTATTGTGTTATGTGTAATTGAATTCTTTCTCTTTTATTCTTCGTGATTCCAATGATCATTATTGTTTATGCTGATGAGTAGAGTAGATTCAAGTCAATTGTTTTAGCATATTACAATTTGGAGTTTGAATCTACAAGGAATTTCTACATGGTATCGGAGGTGAAATCACAATAGAAGAGAATAATTCGATGTTGTCCTTGTAGACTGATGAAGCTCTAGTTTAGGGCAGATCCAGAAGACCCTATGTGCAAACTTCTTATTGGAGCAAGAAGGTTGCTAGTGGGAAGATCAAGGAGCCAATGTTTAGTGACACAAAAAGGAGTTGTGATCATTGACATTAGTAGATTGCAGAGGGATTTCCCACAAGGAGATCGAGACTCATAGCGAGTTTAGTTTCAGAGGGAGCAACCTTATGGAAGCTATTACTTCAATATTTGGGGAGATTAGACTCATTATTGCAATAGTTGCAACAACAATGCATAAGAAGAAGCAGAGAAAATGTAGCAATAGTATGAGTAGATTAAATTTTTCTCATTCATGTAAAGCCCTGAGGAGAAAGCCAAAGACTATATATTTGGTGGTTGAGAGGGAACATGTTAGACCTCTCAACATGCAGCCTCAGAAGAGGCCTCATGAATTTGTTGAGCAACCACAAATGGAGAAGAAAATATGAGGAAGATTGGAGACATCCGCTCAAGCAAATACATCTAGTGGGAAGAGAGTTCGATCCAAGTCGATAGAGAGAGCACATGCAGTTATAGCTCCAAGAGTGAGGTGGAGTGATGTAGATCCTTAGTTCGAGAGTTTCAAAAATTGGGCAGGATCCATTGATGTGTTTTTTGTCTCATGGATCATTACCTTGCTATGGGGGACCACAGTATTCAATAGTAGGAGGATCAGTGTGAATCAGATACTGAGGAGTACAGATCAGTGTTGACAACAGAGAAGGGGACTCACTAGTAGAGTCAACAACAACACATTTTTCCCAGTAGACAGTTGTAAACACAGTTGATTGATTTTATTTTGTTTGGATGCTTTTTAGTTGCAGATGTTGTAGTAATAACAACAACAATGACAAGAGTTGCATGTAGAACATTCCAAAGGTACCAGATCAGGATAGAGTTGAATTCCTTTCTTGTTGAGAGGGAGTGTTGAAAAATACAACAAGAATTGTTAAAAATAACATCAAGAAAAAATATTAATTTAATTTGTTCTTGAATTAAATTGGGAATAAAATTGTAGCCCCACATCTCATGACAAATTGTAGTAATTAACTAAGTTAGTTTGACTTAGTTGGCTCAGTTAATTCAAGTTGAGGGTCTAACTAGAGTCATGTAGAGTGTCTCCTATAATTAGGAGCATTAGTTGAGTTTATTTTGTGCTGTAATTATTTAATTCAGATTAATCGAGTTAAAATCAGTTAAACTAGTTCCAACTGATGGAGGAATTAGTGGGAGGTTTAGTAGTGAGGTGTAACCAACAGTGATAAACTAGTAAACTGAAGATTCAATCATAATTAACTAATGCATGTTAGATCAAAGAAATACCCAGTTGAGATTGGAGTTCATGGATAATGTACTATCAATTATAAAATCATCTAAATTAAACTGATGGTGCATACAATCAGAGGAAGGCCTATGAGGATTACGTAACTCATTATTGTGGAATTTCACAATTAAATAGAGGCTAATTCCCAAGGGAAAAACACAAGGAAATTTGTCTAAGTATTGGCCGGAGGCAGTTAGTCACACATAGGATAGAAAATACCTGTGTAGATTGAGCTAGAGGTTGAGAAAAGCATATTGTATTCATCGAAGACTTGTCTAGAAAGAATTGAGACAGATAGAGATAGTGCAGAGGTCACTTGGGCTTGAGCAAAGCATTGTAGTCTTCTCGTATTTTATGATTAATGCAATATACAAATAGTAGGGGTTTTTAGCTATGGATTTCCCCAAAAAATTATCGTGTTATGTGTGATTAAATTCTTTCTCTTTTATGCTTCATGATTTTATTGATCATTGTTTTTTCCTCTAAAGAGTAGAGTAGATTCAAGTCAATTTTTCACCATATTACAATCTGTAGTTTGAATCTACAATAAATTTCTACATATGATCTCCCAAGAGTTGACAAATCAAACCTACCTTTGTCCATATATTAACAACTTCAGGATATTCTATCCCCATAGTCGATAGAGAGACTAGGTATTGTTTCTTACATGACCAAATTAGGGATCAAGAACTGAAACAAAACACATAGACATAAGTGGATTTTTTGTCATTATTTTTACCTTCCAAATAAGAGTCCATGAA
The DNA here is from genome assembly GCA_031772625.1 of Pinus tabuliformis. Lineage (NCBI taxonomy): Eukaryota > Viridiplantae > Streptophyta > Pinopsida > Pinales > Pinaceae > Pinus > Pinus tabuliformis. Next base: position 724,395,484 of record CM062816.1, read on the forward strand.
GCTGACCAATGAACCTCACCTTCAACAACATTTGATTCCAATGTTAGAGGTACCCTTAATGTAATGAAAATTTCACTTTGTAGCTTCCCAATGTCTTTCTCATGGATCCAACATAAACCTAGAAACCACACTACAAACAAAGGAAATATTAGTTCAACTATGAGTTGAATAAATAAGGTTACCGACTAACTATTGATAAATGGTAGCATTACCTTTTTGAGAGGAACACTCTTTAGTCAACATGATACCCAAATGAAATGGGGGAGCTCATGGCTTACAATTGTCCAGCTTAAACCATTTCAACAAGCCCATTTCATATATAAATTAAGAGATAAAGAGACAATCGTGCAAAGGAAATACCAAGAGAGCATGTAGAAGGCCAAGGTTGAGTCATCTCAAAGGTGTTAGCAATTTTATTGTTCAATCTAATAATTTCATATGCATTGGTGCCAATTAGGATTAAATCATCCACATTGATAACAACTATCAAAGCTTCAAAATAATGTGCAATACATATATATTATGATCATATTCACAATGCTTGACCTCAAGATTGAGAAAAAATTATCGAGCTTTCCATACCAAGCCTAGGGGCCTACTTTATGCCATGCAACAACTTTTGCAGTTGACAAACAAGATTGAAACATTCCACAAAACTAGGGTTTTCTCCATGTGGATTTATTCATATAGGACACTATGAACAAGACACTCTTAACATCCATATAGTGACCTCGATATCCAAAAAAAGCAACAAGGGACATGATTAGTCAAACATAATTAATATTTTCAATATGGGTGGAGGCTTCAATGTAGTTAATGCCTTTTGGGAGAAGTATTTTGCGAAAAAATGAGCCTTATGGAACTCAACAACACCTTCAGAAGTGAATTTTTTCTTGTATACCCATCGACATTTCATGACATTTTTCCCTTATCTAAGTCCCAGTGTGATTCTTCAAAAGAAAATATATCCCATTTTACATATGTTGTTCCCATTAAAGTTTCCCTTTTTCATCAATATAGGATTCTAGAGCAGAAGTTTCATGAATGCAAGCCATCAATGCAAAACTAATATGTTTCTTTTGACTACAAGTCTATCAACTTGAAGAAACATCACTGAGATTTGATGTAATGGCTTCAACTATTTTAGCATCCCATCAAGATAAAGAAAATGTTAATATATATATATATATAGATATAGATATATATATATATATGTATGTATATAGATATATATATATATATATATATATATATATAGATATATATATATATATATATATATATATATATATATATAAATATATATATACATATATATATACATATATATACATATATATATACATATATATATATACACATATATATACACACACACACACACATATATATATATATATATATATATATATATATATATATATATATATATATATATATGAGGTTACAGTTTCAGTTGGAGATGACCGATGGTTGGTCGACTCAAAAAACATTAGTTGACAGAGTGATCAAAATATTGAACACGAGACAATAAATACATTTTCTTTAATAATATCAAAATGATCACTATTCAACATTATAGTAAATGTCAACAACTTATGCCAAAATACTTCTCATCACAAATTGCATTTCTCTTGATAATGATTTTCTATTTGATAGGGTCAAACAATTGATAGGATTTTTTACTCATCATAGTAGACCATCATGATCTAGGAATGATTCTTTACATTCAATTTTTTTTTGCAATCTTCAGAAATATGCACCCAAACTATAGATCCAAAAACTATGAGGTGTTCGATTGAGGAATTCTAACGACATCAAAATTTGACTGGAGTTAATACTAATAACTCTAGTTGGAACACCATTTAGAAGATAATTGACATAGTAGAAAACTTCAATCCAAAACTATGTTAATAATTCTTCAACTAGGATATTAGAAATGAGTCAAATAAAACAATCAACTAGCTAATGAAACAACTCATATTTCATATCAACAAGTGAGGGGAACTCGAGAGCATAATACATGTAACATGTTGAAAATGCAGCAAGAAAATCTTAATTCAATTTTGTCCTTGAATTAAATTGGGAATAAGATTGTAATTCCACATCTCATGACAACTTGTATTGGTTAGCTAAGCTAATTTGACTTAGTTGGCTCAGTTAATTTGAGTTTATGGTCTAACTTGAGTCATGTAGAGTGTCTCCTACATTATAGGAGCCCTGGATGAGTTTATTTAGGGTTGTAATTAATTAATTTAATTTAATTGAGTTAAAGTTAGTTAAACTAGTTCGAACTGATGGAGGAACTAGCGGGATGTCTAGTAGTCTAGTGCTACCTCCAGTGATCAACTAGTTAACTGATGATTCACTCATATATAAATCATGCATGTCAGATATGAGAGTTACAAAGTTGATATTGGAGTTCAGAAACAATGTACTATTAGTTGTATAATCATCTGAATTGTACAGGTAGTGCATGCCGTCAAAGGAAGGCCTATGAGGGTTGCACAATTCCAATTGGGGAATTTACCTAATTAATAGGGGCTAATTTCCAAGGAAGCAACACAAGGAAATAGGGACTTGGGAAAGCTAAAAATTGGTTAAGTATTGACCTAGGCTTGTCTACAAAGTTGTGAGACATATAGAGATAGTGTAGAGGTTTCTCGAGCTTGAGTAAAGCATTATAATGTTGTCATATTTTTTGACTAATGCAATATACAAATAGCAGGGTTTTTAGTTGTGGCTCTCCCTAGGAAATCATTGTGTAATGTGTTGATTGAATTCTTTCTCTTGTATGCTTCGTCATTTTGCAACCATTTAATTGTTTCTGCTGATGAGTAGAGTAGATTCAATTATATTGTTTTAGTAAACTAAAATTTGTAGTTTGAATATACAAGGAATTTATACATGGTATCAGAGTGGAAATAACTCTAGAAGACCATAATACTAGTGTGTATTTTGCAGGTGAAATTGGGTTTTTAGTATCTTACATTAGAGCTAGCAGGATGTCATTCTACAGATTGAGAATCAAATATTCCCTTGAGGGTAGTTAAAACTATATTTCTTGGAAGGATAGGATGGAGGCAGTGTTGGAAGACAATGGGCTTAAGGAATTCATAGACAAAGATAATCCTAAGCCTCCAGCAGCTAATTCTCAAGATCTGACAGAGTGGAGAAAATGTGTTGCAAAGGTGAGAAGGATTATCCTATAAGGAGTTCGATATCATATTGTCTCGAATGTCCACAGTAAGGAGACTCCATATAAAATGTGGAAGGCCTTGACAAACCAGTTTCAAAATAACAGTTACCACAGGAAGCTAGAAATAAATAACAAGCTCAGAAATATCAAGATGGAGAAGGGTGACACAATACCAAAGTACTTGACCAAGTTCACCCAATGTCGGGATGAGCTTGGAAGTGTTGGTGTGACAAGTTTTGAAGATGATTTGGTTACCCTAACATTTCTAGGCCTTCCCAAGAGCTGGCACAACTATTAGGACTCAGTAAATGGGTGGGGGAAGCTACCAGAGTGGGAATGTTTGTGGTCCAACTTGGTGCAAGAAGAGATTCAGTGGAATACCAGATATGGATCCTCGTTGAAGAATGATGATGAGGGCAACTGTGCCTTAGATGGAAAGGTGAGGAAAGGGAAAGGAAGTTCATCCTATTCCAAAAAATATTATAGTTAGGGAGGAAAGAAGAAGGAGTTGCCAAAGATTAAATGTTTTCACGGTCACGAGCTAAGACACTATGCCACAAAGTATCTGCACAAGAAGGTTGACAAGGAACCCTTAGGAAGAGCAAAAGGTGAAGCTATTACTTCACAATTTGAGTTGGACTTCATCCACATTGCTTGCAAGGAGACATTAGTGATGGTTAGTGTGTGGTATCTGGTTAGTGGAGCCTCATTCCATATGACCGAAAATAAATAATTCTTTAGTGACTTGGAGGAGAAGGACCTCCATATGCACATCGAAATGGGATATGATGGGAGGTATAGCACGAACCACATTGGTAATGTTACCTTTTAGAGGGAGTCTAGTTCTCCTCTCACATTAAAATATTTCATGTATGTTCTGGGTTTGAATAAGAATTTGGTTTCAGTTTCCATGTTGGGTGACTACGGCTATGATGTGATATTTAGAAATGGAAATTCTTTCCTTCATCACATAGCCTTAGGGCAACTGAAATGGATCAGGGTTCGGGTGAAGAACCTCTACAAATTAGATGTACAAGACCTTGATTTTTTGAGCACAAAAGTAGAGAAGTTGCAGAGCCGAGACATCGATCAGTTGTGGCATATAATATTGGGTCACTTGCACCACGAACCTTTGAATATCATGTAACAAATTTCTACAAGACTTCCTAAGGGTACACTAGAGAAGAGAGGCACATGCAAAGGGTGTACATTGCGGAAGTACAACAAAGCTACCTTGCATGACAAAGCAAGTCAAGCACAGGCGATCCTTGAAAGAGTTCACTCAGATGTGTGTGGACCGTTCTCGACAACCTTGACAGCCAAGCACAAATATCATGTAATATTTGTAGACGATTTCTCACGTAATTGTTGGTTTTTCTTCAGGCAGAAGAAAGATCAGAAGTTCTCTAATTTTTGTGAATTTAAAGCACTTGTTGAGAAAAATACTGGAAAGAAAGTTAAAGCTCTCAGGAGAAATAATGATGGAAAATATGTGTTAAATGAATTCAAGAAATTTTGTGCATCAAAAGGCATTCGATGAAAGTTAATAGCACCCCATAATCCAAAACATAATTGGGTGGCCGATAGGAAGAACAAAATTATTTTGGGATCTACACAGGAAATGTTACATGTTTAGGGCGTACCATTGCATTTGTGGGCTAAATCATGCAACACAGTTATATATGTGCAGAATAAGAGTCCTCATTGGATTCTCGGGATGAGTACATTAGAACAATCTTTTTCAGGTAAGAAACTAGATGTGGCACACTTTAGGATATTTGGTCCATCATTTTATTGTCATATTACTAGGGATGTAAAAAAAATATATAGAACTAATAGATTAGTTGGGCATATTTGTGGGGTACACTAATACACCTGACAAATATTAGGTGTACCTACCATATTGTAGGATGATAGTGGTTCGGAGAGATGTGAATTTTGATGAAGAGAAGGCCATGATATGTTCCCTTGAAGGGGAGATTCAGTTGCATGGAGAAGAGCATGTTTTACCTCTAAAGGAAGAACCTCAAGATAATTTTTAGCAACCACATGTAGAGGAGCAGAGGGGGGAAGCACCCACTCATGCAGAGAATTTCATAGATGGAAGGAAGTGCATGAAAGAGGGTGACAGATTGATGCGTGATACTAGAGAGAATGTGGGAGCACCAACATCACAATGCAGGCAAAGGAGGTCACCAGATTGGTAAACTGTATACATTGCTATGGTGAGTGTGAGTGTAGAGATTGATCCATACTCATTCAAAGAACAAGTGAAAAAATAGTATGGGTTGATGCCATGGTTGAGGAGTATGACTCCATTATCAAAAATAGACTTTGGGAAGTGGTCCCAAGACTACCAGACATGTTAGTGGTGAGTTCCATATGGATTTATAAGGTAAAGCAAGTAGCATATGGGAGTGTGGAGAAACAAAAGGTAAGATTTGTGTCCAGAGGGTTCTCTCAGGTGGAGGGAATTTATCACGAGGAGACCTTTTCTCTAGTAGCAATGTATTGTTCAATCATATATATTCTAACACTTTCAGCACCAATTGGATGGAAGATACATCATATGGATGTGAAGACAACATTCCTCAACAGTATGATTGAGGAATACGTGTATATTGAGCATCCAGAAGGATTTGAGACCTTGAACAAATATTGACATGTGTGCAAACTCAAGCAAGCATTGTATGCATTGAAACAAGCACCCCATGATTGGTACACAAGGATTGATAGCTATTTCACTAGGTTGGGCTTTACCAAAACTGAAGCAGATGAAAATCTTTACCATATTGTGGTTCAAGGTAAATTGTTGATTATAGTATTATGTTTCGATCATTTAATTCTAAAAAGCGATCAGAAGCTCGTAAAATATTCCAAGAGAATTTGAGATCAAGGTATTGAAGAATCTAGGGAAATGAGGTTTAGTATGATTCTTCTTGACTTGATAACAATTTTTGGTGTCTTTTCACTCTTCGTGTTAGCTTAGTCTTCTTATTCATCAAACTGCTATCAAGAACATAAGACCAAGAACAAAAGATGTTGGCTCTTTGCGAGGGCCAAGACCTCTCTTCTCTTGAGAGGAAATCTCTTTAGTAAGTTTCTCTTATTGAAGCTTCTTATTGACCAATGCCAAACCCTAGACACTTCACCATAATGTCCTCCAAGGACAAGTCTAGTCCTTTCTCCTTTCTTCACTTTGCTCCTTGAAACTTCCCTCTTTTGGCACTTCGTTCCCTGACACTTTGTCCTCCTACTTCTAGCATTTAATTCTTATTTCATATCTTGGTACACCTTGTTTCACTTGCCCTAGATGAGATGCTTCGCTTCTATACTAAGAGATATCCTTCACTTATGTAAACACCTTCCTTCAAATGAAATCTTTCTTGAGATGTGAGCATAGACTGAAGTGACTGTACAACAACCTTAGATTCTTGCATGTGTGGGAGGTTTACTTGATGTTGTATACCCTTCTCTCCTTCGCTTGAGTACCCTTATTCTATGCTTGAGTAGGAGGCCTTGTAGGCCTAGATTTAGCCCCAAACAAAGAGAGATGGATGACTATGAGTTGCTATTGTCATAATCGTTGGGACAACCCTTTGTTTCCTCACATGTGTGACTATAGCTTCCCTAGAATAGACCTCTTTAAACTCAGTTATGTACCCTTCTTCGTCGCTACACTTGGAGACCCTTTTCTTTCTCTATTTTCCACATTTTCTAGTCCCTTTACATTGATGATTTCAGAGCTACTTGGTTTACGTTGTAATGGGAGGACACCTCTATATGTAGAGGATTGTCTTTCCTTTTAGGCTGACTAGAAGGATGACTTGAAGACTGTTTGTAGGCCGACTTGTTATTCTTACCTCAGATGGCTACTTTGGTGGTGTGACATGCTTGGGGGAGACTCTTTGATGGTGCCTTTTCTTTGGAGGAGACTTGACTTTTCTTGGAGGAGTATTCTTTGTCTTCTATACAAACATATACATGATGTAACATGCCCTTAGGGTCTTCAACATTTTCTTTTGACTATTTGACTCACCTATAGCACTTTAACTTGTGATAGACCTATTTTAATATGCGAGAAAATCATTGACATATATTATGAAAATAATATTTCCTTTCTTTAATAAATACAAATATCAAAAGTACATTTATGAAGACCGAACCTAGTTACATTTCCTTCAACACTCCCTCTTACCTTGGGAGGTATTCATACAACATTACAAGGTGTTTGGCTATGTTTCAATCTTGAAAAATTCACATAAGAGAAACCATATTGGCAATCCATATGTCATAGCATCATAATAACCAAAATTGTATCCACAGAAAGGCCTTGACTGACATCTCTATCTCTCAATAGATCAGAGCACAATGTTGGTGAGACCAATGACATAAAAACACCATAGTCGTTGTCTTTCAAGGTAGATACCCACCTGGGTGTTCACTGAGTATGACCTTCTAGTACTGTTCTTATCTTGGGTTCCTAGGCCTCAAAGAATATCGTTCCTCTTTCCCACTCTTATCTTGGATTCTGTACACCTCCTCAAAGAGTATCAGATGCTAGATTATTACCCAATACTCCCATTATTTTTTCCCAAGTGAAGACAAGAATGTTGTGTCCATCAGTTACTCTCAACTGAGGAATACATGCCCAAGTATCCTCTGAAAAACTGTACTTGTTCAAGTTCCTTTGTAATTGGGAACTTCTTATAACTCCCTCTTAGCTAGGGACTTGTATAAGAAACTTGTTCTTCAAGGGTCCTTTAGATTCTTGATCTTTTTATTTCCTTCGATGACATGAAGTCTTGTTTTGAACTTCCTTTTGGTAGGGCACCATCCATCGATCACTTTCCTTCCTGGTTGGTCATGTCATTTATTTCTTTGTGGAAAGTGGCCTTCTTGTCACATATCAAGTTCTCTTGTCATCTAATTATTCATTTTCATCTTGTCTATGCTTCAGACTACCATTCACATGGATGCTTCTTTGTACTTGCTTGTTCCCATGCTTTGATCTAGTAGTCCTTCATGACTTCATCCTGATATTGCTTCAAAATTAAATGGTGGTTTTGCTGGATGGATTCTTCATCATGACATCCTTGTAGAGTAGAATCAGTTATCTGCACCTTTCATATCTCCAAGGCCTTCATAGGTGTCAAGGGTCATTTTCCTTTTTTAGATTTTTTGTGCCTTCCTTCAGGAGAGGTCTTCAAAGTATTTTGTCAGATAGTGATTCTTGGTGATCATGGTGTTCTTCGCATGCTTGATCTCTTTCTTCATTTGCTTCTTCTTGGATAGATTGGTCAACCACTTTCTGCTCCTTGTGAGAGAACTTCTTCATTGCTTCTTAGTGAAAAATATTATACTCCTTATGTGAGAATTTTATTTTGTTGACAGTCATTGCATTGTAGTACATGCCTTCGATCATGTCATTGGTGAAAGACATTCTTTCCTACTCAATCATGTTATAGAACTATTCCCATGACATAATAATATAGAAATGGTAGCATGACTAAAATTTGATTGATACATACCTCATCTTGATTCTCCTTTGTTCATGTAGTTGTCCTTGGTGTGTCCCTTTATGCTTCATCTTAGCTTGCTTGCATATCATCCTTTTCTTGAATCCCATGAATGGGATTCCCAATGAGACATTTTCTTTGGTTCATGAACCTTCTTTTGAAGATTCCATCATAGGATCTTAAGGACCCTAGACTTGCAAATGTTTCCTTTCTTTTGATGATTGAGGTCTTCTAAGATTCTTAATCATGATAACTTTTATTTCATTATGGATGACGTACTATTATAGGTATGCTTCTTGTACATGAATATCTTGAGCTATGTCCATCATGTTCATATATTCTAGAAGATATTTCTAACCATGAATTTTGTCTCTCATTTATAAATGCTCTTTCTACATGAGAATCTAGAACTCTATGTACTCCATGCTTCTAGATTCTAGAAGATGTTTCTAGCCATGCAAGTTTTATTTTATTCCTACATGCTCCTATCCTACTCAAAACTTTGAAAGAAGACTTTAAGTGAAGAGTTTGACTTAGTCATAGTAGAGATCTCGAGGATGTTCCCTCTTTTTCTTATTTTCTTCTTCTTTCACCTCTTGATTCATGTGAGTTTCTTCCCTCTTTATTTTGTTTTTGTTGTACTTCTTAAGCTTATGACAATTCCTTTTGTAGTGTCCATATTCTTGACATACATAGCATTGTATTTTGGAAATATCTTTGTTTTTTTTTCTTCGTGGAGAAAATTTACCAAATTTTCCCTTTCTCTTGGCCATGGTAGAAAATTATTTCTCGTATGATCCCACATTTTCCTTAGCTTTGAGTATGGATTCCTCTGTCTTGCATAGTGACCACATTTCACTTAGTGTGGTAGCTTCCTTCTTGTCTTATATGCTAGATGTGAAGTTGCCCCAATCCTTGGGTAGAGCATTGAGTACTACAATTGTCATTTCTTTGTCGAACATTAATTTCCCTAGCTCTTGAAGTTGATCTCTCATCTTAGAGATCTTCATGAAGTAGGGATCTATTCATTCCTTTGTTATCTTCATCTTGTGCAATTCATTCCTTAGAGATATTACTTCTCTGAGTGTGGATACGGAGAAAAAATCTACTATATTATCATAAATTTCTTTTGATGTCTAAATTTTTTTGACATAAGGAATGAGAGAGTCCTTGATAGATGCTATTAGAATACTTTGAGCTCTTGTCTCATCTTTATTATACTTGGCTCAGGCTTGAGTTTGTTCCTTAGCAAGTATAGTGATATTCCCTTTGATATGTTCTAGAAGTTCATTCTCCTTGAGAAGTGTACCAGTCCTCTTCTTCCATGCAAGAAAATTATTCGTACCTACCAATTTGTTTCTTTCCTTACAAAAAGAGATTGATGTATATTCACAAGGGTAAATATACTTACTTGATATATTTTGAAATGTAGTTGACTTCTTTTCTCCTTGAAGTCTTCATGGCTTTCTTTCCTTGAATCTTAATGTTCCTCAACATGTTTCTCCAAGTGGGCTTGCTTAATGATGAGATTTGCTTGATGATTTGTCACTTGATGTAGGTCCCTATTTGGTCCACTCTTCTTTGTAGGTAACTTTATATAAGGCTCTTATTCTAGCTTTGTAGTCTCCCCTGATGAATGATGAATGAGAAATGATAGACCTTCTTTTCCTCGATGTGATAGAGAATTCTTGGCTTGATGCTTCAAATTTTGTAGATGTCCTTCATTGATGATTGGTATTGAGATGCCCTTTCCTTGACGTGTCACCTTAGATCTGATACCATGTTGAAGAATCTAGGGAAATTAGGTTTAGTATGATTCTTCTTGACTTGATAACAATTTTTGGAGTCTTTTCACTTTTCTTGTTAGCTTAATCTTCTTCTTCTTATTAATGCATGTGTGTGCACTTCATTAAACTGCTATCATAACATAAGAACACGAGCACAATATGTTGGCTCTCTGCTAGGCCCAAAACCATTTAGTAAGTTTCTCTTATTGAATGTTCTTATTGATCAATGCCAAACCCTAGACCCTTGACCAGAATTTCCTCCAAGCACAAGTCAAGTCCTTTCTCCTTTCTGCACTTTGTTCCTTGGCACTTCCTTCTTCCAGAACTTCACTCCCTGGCACTTCATTCTCCTCCTTCTAGCACTTTGTTCTTTCAGTTGATGTTACACCTTCTTTCACTTTCTCTAGATGAGATGCTTCTCTTCTGTACTTAGAGATATCCTTCACTTATGTTGACACCTTCCTTCAAATGAAATCCTTCTTGAGATGTGAGTGTAGACTGAAGTGACTATACAACAACTCTATATTCTCACACGTGTGGGAGGTTTAATTGATGTTGTAGACCCTTATCTCCTTTTCTTGAGTACCCTTCTTATACGCTTGAGTAGGAGGCCTTGTAGGCCTAGATTTAGCCCCAAATAAGGAGAGATGGATGAATATGAGTTGTTGTTGACATAACCGTATGGAAAACCCTTTGTTTCCTCTCGCGTGTGACTATAACTTCCCTACAACATACCTATTTAAACTTGGTTGTGTACCCTTCTTCTTCGCTGCACATGGAGACCCTTTTCCTTCGCTCATTTCCACCTTTTCTAGTCCCTTTACTTCGCTTATTTCAGTGTTACTTGGTTTACATTATAATGGATTGGACAACCTATATATATACAGGATTAATGTCCTTCCTTTTAGGCCGAATTTAAAACTGTTTGTAGGCCGACTTGTTATGCTTACTTTAGATGGCTTCTTTGGTGGTGTCACATGCTTGGAGGAGACTCTTTGATGCTGCCTTTGCCTCGAGGAGTATTCTTTGACTTCTATACAAACATATACATGATGCAACATCCCCTTAAGGTCTTCAACATTTTTTTGACTATTTGACTCACATATTTAACTTGTGCTAGACCTATTTCAATGAGAAATGAACTCATTTAAATATATTATGAAAATACTATTTATTTTCTTGAATAAATACAAATATCAAAAGTACATTTATGAAGACTGAACCTAGTTACATTTCTTTCAACAGAATGACCTGGGGCTCATGCATTATTTCATCAGTATGGAAGTATGGCAAGGAGATGAGGAACTATTTGTCTCTCAGGGCAAGTATTCCAGTGAGATACTAAAGAAGTTCAACATGGAGAGCAGTAAACCCATGGAGACTCCTCCAGTAGGAAATTGGAGGAAGGAAGATGCTACTTCAAGTGAAGTAGTGGATTCTACTATTTACAGGAAGCTTGTAAGTCCACTTTTATATTTGGTAAACATACATCTGGACATATGTTTTTCAGTTAACCAACTTAGTAAATGCATGCTTAATCCAACCAAACTCTATTGGAAGGAAACTAAACATGTGTTGAGATACCTCATAGGCACCACTCAGTTTGGCATTTGGTACAAATGGACAGAGGGTGTGAAGTTGCAAGGCTTCAAAAATGTAGATTGGGTAGGGAGTCCATGCGATAGGAAGAGCACATCAAGGGGAATCTTGAGTATTGGGTCTACAACAATTTCATGGTATAACAGGAAGTAGAGATAAATTGCACTTAGTTCGGAAAAACAATAGTACATGGCTTCTAGTCAAGAATCTTGTGAAGCTATCTGAATGAGGAAGGAAACCATGAGCTATAACTGGCCCTCACCAAACTAAAGAAACATATGAGCTCATTGAAGGAGATCATCGCAAATATCAACATCTCATCAGGTTTGGTTCCATAATCTGCTGTCTCAAAGTTTAATACAACAAAACACTTTGGTTACCACCCCTATTTTTGTTGCAATATCGGTTGTAGGACCCCATTCAAAATCTAAGTCTACCATCCCCAAACCTCGTAAATGAAAAAGAACCAAGCCCTTAGCCGGAGCCAAGAAGCAAAAATCGAACCCTGCAACACAAATTATCGATCTCACCATCGAGGAAACCTAGTCTAATATGACCTCACCCATCATAGAAGAAGCCCCTCCCTCCACATCCATTGCATCACCAAGCTCGCGGAAACCATCCCCACACACTGCATCGACCTCCACCACACTCTCAGACACAATACACTCTAGGGAATTGCTCGAAACAAAGGACATGGAGGTTGATTCAATCATTCAGTCCACCACGACAGTCCCTAGTGATAAAGTCATCACCACCTCCATGATTTCATTGTTACTAGAGTCAGGCCCACTGTTGAATGCAAGTCCCATCATCCCACAATTTATTGTTACCATTGTCAAGACCTTCGCACTCCCATTTCGTTTAAATCTACCTGTTGCATCAAATCATGTTTCCATACCATCAACTCCTCAATTTATAGAGCCATCACAACAAGCTACCTCACTTCACGGCTACTTGGACAAGTCAGTTGCTAGTGAGAAACCCTTGTAGAGTCTATTCCCCAATCCATCCAACATGCAACATAATGATCTTAAAAGCTGGTCCTCATCCCAACTGTTCAGATTTATTCAGCAAGCCACATAGATAGCCACACAACTAAACATGACCTTGTTATTAATCATGAGAAGTAACATCAAAAAATTGATGCACTCACAGCTAAACAGGACCAGCTTCACCAAGGACAAGAAAGAATTCTAGGAGTAGGTCAACCATATCTCCTCGTGATTCCAGGCACTATGGCCTTCCATTTCTGAAGTAGTAACCAACACACCAAAAGATTTCTCTCCCTACACCCTAGTTGAATGTTGCGACCATAGCAAGACTATGAGTAATGGTCTAATATCGACCAATCGAGAGCTCAAGTAGATCCTTAAGGCTACGAGAAGTGCACTATCAGACCCTTCCACGACGTATGCTAATGAGATTGAGAAAAATGTTACTGTTGTAGCCACTTTGAAGGAATCAAATTTCAAGGCCTTGAATGATGGGTACACCCTACTGCATCAGGCTCCCGACTAGTCCGGGAGCTTGACAAATAAAATTCATTTGGCCTACCCACTCCAATAATGAATTAATAAGCTCCTCACTGCTATTAAGATGACTAAGGACAAGGAGCAAAGGAAGTAGTTCCATGCAGAAGTCGCCACTCTGGAAAGTCATGTCCAACATATCGAAGATGAGTAAGTCAAGACAAAGTACATACTATGCAATCTCCAACCCCTGATCCAAATTCATGTGGACACATTTCAAGAACTCAGTGAGGATATGGAATAACAATGGAATTCCTTACTAATGAAACCTATTGATCAACAAATGTCCAATACCACGACCGAGTTCCTCAATCAATCCGCTACAATCACAGGACATGGAAAGTGACACTGGACAACTACAACAAATTTTTCCAGGTGACGATTACAGCTCTATTAGTGTTGGGGCCTTCATTTAAAGGATTCATCCAAGAAGAAATAGTAGAACCACTAGAGGAAGCACCAACAATAGTATTAGCAGAAGGACTAGAAGAAGAAAAAATAGTACCAATAGAAGCATCAATAGCATTGATGACACTAAGGGAAGACTGACTCAAGGACGAGTCAATGGATTGTGGTCGAGGCCTGTTGGGGACCTCATTTTTTATATTTTGTGGAGAAAGAGGTTGTTGAAAAATAGCAGAAGTGGCCATTGGGAAGTTGTGGAGTTGAAGGCTAGAGACTGAAGGAAGATTGACCGTCATAGAGGAGTGGCAAGAAGAAGTATGGAGAACTAAGCAAGGAAAGAGTAGAAGCAGTTGAGGATGAAGACAACTGAGCAAAGGGAAAAGGAATTTTTAGTTCTATTTAGTGAAAGAAGATAAAAAGCATAAGGGAGAGTGGAGAAGGGGTTGGCTAGTTCCATAATGCATGTAGTGGTTCCATTCTTCCAGTGTTTGGGAGCCCTGAGATTAGCTCCATGCTTATATTTGTATGAGTTTGTATTATGTTTGTATAAAGTCTAATGTTGAGGAACATGCCATAAGATGTATGTATTATGTTTATGTTATGGTAATGAAGAACAATATTCTGGAGTTATACTATGTTCATTGTGTATTATGTTGGCTAGTCAAAATTTTTATATATGCAACTGTTTAGGTAGTAATTTGTTCTATCATGAATAGATTGTTGTGATATGATTATTTTTCATTTTAAGCTACATTCCATTGTTCTCTTTCAGTTGATATGGCTCCCTTGATATTTGATTCCAACCCTAATCTAACTTTGGTTGCAGCACACCTCAGGTGAGAGTCCTTGCCCTTCCCGAGTAAGGTGAAAATGTCAGCATTATGCTAGACTACAACAAAGCCTTGTTGGCCCCTTATGCCCAAACCCAGGGTCTTAACCCTGCTATCATTTTTGTGCCAACATTTATCACAATGTCAACAAGTCTGTTTGTCTTAATCAATCCTAGTTATAAATCTATTTGGTGTGAGAAAAATTAAGATGATGAGTGGATTGTAGCACTCGAAATTGAGTTACAAGAACTAGTTATCATATCATTGCAACTACTTGAAAATTGAACTTATACTGTCAATGCATTTGGAAATGCAGCTAATGGTTTCCTAAGAGATGAATCCCATGCTATTTATATATCTTTGTCAAAACCTCAATCGTATTTTGGAGTTCCAATGTAAGTGAGGATTCAAAGGGATATTTGCAACTTGATGAAGCGAGGAAGCCAAACTACTCACTGATTTCATCCTTAGGCCTAGTTTCACTTTCTATTTATAGTCTTGTTACAAAATTTAAGTGTGACCTACAACCTAAAGTTATAACGCTTCCAAATTAGTCACAAATTTGTCTTCTAGTGTCATTGGTGACTATAAGTGTGACTTGCAATTTCAAAGGCCTCCCTCTCTAGTTTTATATTTGATTTGCATTGATATTAGAGCCTATAATGGTGACTTGCAACCAAGAAAAATATTCCAAATGTGTTTTCAAACCATAATACCTCAGAGTGTAATCTAAAACTATGGTTTTCAAATTTGGGGAAAGGAATCTACTTTATTGGAAAATTGAAAGACTAGGAGAAAAACGGGAAATTGTGGCATTCAAATCACATGTTCTAATTACATTATATAATGTCCAATATGACTTGAAATCAAATAGGCTATGGGACAATAGATGTATATCGTTGCGATTAAATGTGCTCATGTGACTTGATCCAATAAACTATTGCAATTCAACTCATGAAGCAAACGAATATAAACTCAGCCCAATAGGCTTAGAAGATGGTGCATGGGGTAATTCAAGGTAGAAAAGATTATATAAAAGAAATTATAGGTGAGGGTCAGGGAGTGCAAATTTAAAGTTAGGAAATTGAGGATAGGTTATGGTGTTTTTGCGAGGATTTAGTCAGGGAAGTAGTCGCATGTCAAGGTTGGGTGCAAATATGAGCAAGAGGAAAATCATATGGGAGGTATAAGTACTCAACACAATGGAAGATGAATGGATGTAGGAATAGACATAATGAGATAATACTTATAATGAGAAGGGATTTTAATAAATAAGTCAAGGTCTATGTGAACAATCACAATTTGAAAGTGCTGGTTGGCTTTGTCACATGTGATGGAGGTAGTCTTAGTCAAAAATTGCAATTTTTGATGCCAGTCACAAATCACTATAAACTAGAAATGTGATTTGTGACTTAAGAGAGTGAGATGCATAGGTTAAGTCACAAATCACATTTTGAGAGGCTATGGAGATTACCACTGCAAGTTGTGTTTGTGGCTTGCAACATAGACAAGAAACAAAAGTATTTCAAATCTTAAGGAAAAGTCCATTGCCACCTACAGATTCAAGTGTGGATGAAACCAGTTTAACCCTTGCGACAATATCCCAAAATTGAGCCACAAATGAAGCTTGATACATCTTATAACGCAATAAATATGATAGTATATTATCTCGTTACAAGATACTCCTAGTGATATTGAGCCTTATGATTTGGTTGTAGCTCCATCCAAAACCCTAGACATACAAAAGGAACACATAAGCATAGTTTAGATAACTTCTTAGAAAGATAATCCATACATCATATATAATCATAAACGAAGAAGAAGTGCCAAAAAATCATTTTCTTAATGAATGAATGGAAAATTCCATAAAACCCAATGATGAGAATGAAGAAGGATAGGAAAGCATAGGTGACGTGCATCATAAATATACACGAAATTGTAGTTTCAATCATAGTTGTATTATTTAAAGGTCTTTCCTAATTCAAGCCCCAGGGATAGTCATTAGGACCTTGAAAAGCACAGGGGGACCCAAAACTTAGATATATAGGATAAATTTTTTATGTGTTCTTGTAGTAGCTACAACATGTTCTCAAGTACCCCTAGGAAGGACACTTGTCGCCAATTAGGAGATAAATGTTATCCACCATTCTTTCTAAAAGAAAATGTTAGAAGTTGAACCACCTAGACCTCATGATGCATAATAATTTGAGAAAACAATTAGTGCACTTTATTCATACAACAAAAGCCCAAAACATGCTTAAAAAAGTGTTGCAATATCCTTTGATGTTTGTGGATTCTATTAGTAATTTAAGGAATGAAGCATCTATATATAACATCCTATGTCGTGTGTCTATTGTATGGTGTTTTAGAATGGAGTAACAAGAGAATGCTACATGATTTAATCATAATACTACTAAGATAATTAGGATATGGGAGACCCTAACTTGCCAATGAGGAAAACTATAAGGCCAATATTGGCATAATAAAAATCCATGATTGTTGTGAAAGAGTACATATCCTCAACAGCTAAGGGTTAACGTCCAGAAATTTATGGAAGATAATGTTACACCGAAAACATAGAGGTTAAAGATGTACATTGATCTATATACAAAGAAGACAAAATATTTATGATCCATTGGTTGGGGAAATCCTTGAGAAAACTATGGATAGTGACCTTGATTTAAGAGAAAAGGAATTTGGAAAACATTATGAATACACTCTATATTAATTTTTCTCTAGACTAATCTATAGGGTGTTGTAAATTGTGCACTAATGATAGAACATATTTGTTTCTTTAGTGTGGTGAAAATTTTGAAAGAGTGGTGTTGCAAATATCTTTTAGTTTAGGTTCAAATACGATGTTTGGTTTAGAATTCCAGGACATGAGTTCTTGGATTTCCTTTTGGTATGGAACAACAATGGTTTGGAATGGAATTAAAACTAGAACAAAATAGGGCTGAATTAGACTTATCAAACAGAAAAAACATACACTTGGTTGGCATCCCTATTTCAAGCCTTGCAGAATCGCTCATGTTAATGCTTATCCTTGGAAATAAAAAAAAAAAATGCTAGACCAAAATGGAGCATAACTTACCAAATTGTAAGAAAAAGAAGCTATAGAGTATAGACCAAATGGAGCTAGTTTTGGGTATGCTTAAGTGTATGCATGCATGAACAAAAAATAACACACACACCCCCATTGTGTGTTCCTAAAGGAGTTGGGGCCAACTTCATTTGTAAATGAAATACAATATTTTATGTTGTCAGGGACGACATATAAGTACATGATTTGATTAGGTTAACCCATGGGAGGTGTGAAATTATAGCCTTATTTGAGGGTTGGCCTTTATAATATTGATGTGGATTTGGTGGCATGTTTAAAGTATTATTCACCCCTTATGTGGTTTAACAAATATTGGAAGTCCATGTTGAATCCCACTTCCCATATTTAGGGGACATATTAAATTATAACATGGTAGCTTGGTAGCCCAAACACCCACTTGGAAAAAGGTATGATTTATGTTAATTGACACACTTCAGAAGATTTGTGGACATCTATATCCTTTGGAGAAATTTTGAAGGGAATTTGGAGGCTAAAAACTTCACCATGAACTCCTTCTTCTCACTTCTTTTATCGAGAAGGTTCATGTTTGAGGGCTCATTCCCTATTATTTTTGTACATATTACATAATTCCTTTCTTTTGTATATTTTTAGATTAGTTAATTATTTAATATGGTCATTTTCCCTTACATAGGCTAGAGAAGGGGATTTTAGCCTAGAAAGATAACATTTTACTTGTAAAGGAGGTTGAGCACCTCCTTTATAAATAGAGGTGCACTTCCTCTCATTTTCTCATGGTTGGATTAAGGGAGAAATCCCATAGCAAGTTTGAATTTTGTACTATTTTTCTCTCTTATAATTTGGCTATGGAGGGATTAGTTAAGTATTTTCTCCGGGATTTTGTTAATGTATATTTTGGTCTCTTTTTCATGATTATTTATGATGAATATTGCATGAAGTAATGGTAAATGAAGTAGGTTAAATTATTTTACCTTGGTTTTATGTTTGATTGGATGGGTGAATCATGCATTAAGTAGGTTAGCATGATATTTTCTTTGTGATCCTTTTTAAATGAATCCTTGTTCAAAGTAGCTAAGGAAATAAAATGTTAGCTTTTTCTATTAATTCATTGATTAAAGTTCAGAGACTATATTCAAAACCCTAGAGTAAGTAGGGTAAGTTTCCATAGTCCTTTTCATCCTTGTATTTACTCCATATTTCCCCTAATATTGCATTTTACTTGATTCCATATGCCCAAAATATATATTTGCAAGATAAGGCACTCATATTCTATCCTCCATCACCCATTTTTTCTTTCAATTCATTTAAAACCATTTTAATAAGGTTTCCTCTCCAATATCATATGGTAATCCATTGATTATGTATGTCTGGGTAGCTTCCCTTTGAACTCAAATCCTAAAATTGCAAACCTTAGCAATCCCCCATAGGGAGAAACCCCTTTTAGATAGAGGAGAGTTGGCCATAATCAAGAAGAAGGTTGGTGATATGAAAATGACACCCTCTGAGGTGTAGTGGATTTCACACTTGGGAATTTGTACTTTGTCTTGAAAAGTGCAATATTTTGCTATAACAAGCTAACCAAAATAGATTTCATGATTCTGAAATAACCTTTCTAAAATTTTCTTGACGAAAAAACATAATAAATATTTATGAGTTCTTTAATATCTCTTGAGTTTTATTTTATTTTATATATTAAAAGCATAAAAAAATTATAACAAAAATTAAGAATTATTGGCAATTGTAAACTCACAAAAGGAAATTAGTAAGATAAGGTTACTAAATGGTATGAGCATGTAAGGCACATTTTGATTCTCTATAAGGAATCAAATGGTCTTATCTACTTCTAAGTACCAAGGATAAAAGGGAAGAAAGATTAAAGAAATGACATGCTTGTTCACAGTTTAAGGGTAAAAATCCATTGAATGCCTTAAATCTATTAATATTGTAAATCTATTAATAAAGATGAACATGAAAAATAACTTTAATAGTATTGTAAATCTATTAATAGACATAAAAGTGTTTCTTTACCAAATGAATGGATAGAAGGTACATTCAAAGGAAAAGCACTACCCTCATTCACCATTGCATGTAGCAAGAGGATCTCCAATATTTATCTAAGATGGTATCCCCATTGATCCAATTTACATTAATGTGCGTTCCAAAAAATGATAATTCAATTAGTTGTGGTCAAACATAATTTTAGGAAACCCATTGTTAGAGACCAACTTAGAAATATCTAACCTTAAGCATTGGTTCTTTGAAAATGCACTAACCTCACTATTAAAATTATTGACCTATGATGGAGAACCTTATTGGCTAGGGTGGAAAAACCTCTCACCTCCTGGAAACCTCTCATATTCTTTGGATTTATTTTTAAGAATTTGGTTGGATGTGTCCTCATGTATCATAAAATCATAATGACAGAGGTTGGGGAATATGTTTAGTTCAAAATATGTAGTGAAGCAAGGCATAACAACCTTCATCTAAATTTTCCAAATCCTCCTTCTTCTCATATGTGGAAAAATATTTGGAGAGGATTCTCCTTGCCTAAAATCAATGCTTGTGGTGAGATGATGGTCCATGGGAACTTATTACATAGTAGGGAAGTTTCAAAGACAAGGAATCTAAGGTCAATCTAGATGCATTTTATGTTCCATAGAGAGTGAAATTGTAAACCATTTATTTTTTAAAGTTCATATTCACTACAAGTATGAAAGCCATGTTTTTTATGGAATCATGCATAAGGTTTCATTTTGTAATTCATGGAGGGAAATGTTTATAGTTTAGCATAAAAAATATTCAATAGCCTTCTAGAATAAACCATTTTTAGAAAAATATGGAATTGTAATTCTAAATTTTATTTGTTTAGAGATATGGTTAGTGATGAGAAAGGCTGTCTTTCAACAAATTCAACCCTCAAGTTGTAAGTGCAACAATAAAACTTGCAGTTTGTTGTTAGAATTCATTGAAATCAAAAGTTATGCAAGGGAATAATGTAACTCTTTGAGAACATGTGGAAATAGGGTGGATGGTATGATAAGAAAAAATAGAATTGTAGAAAATAAATTTGAGTTCTCCCCTCCATTTGGACTAAAATGGAAACTTACATTGGAAAGGGAGAATTTTTATGTTAGCCATAGGGGTGAGGGAAATGTTTTCTACAATTTGACAAAGGATCCAATAGGAATCTAGGTATGGCCAGCACGGGGGGATTATCTTTGATCCTAAGGGAAA
Source organism: Pinus tabuliformis (assembly GCA_031772625.1). Classification (NCBI taxonomy): domain Eukaryota; kingdom Viridiplantae; phylum Streptophyta; class Pinopsida; order Pinales; family Pinaceae; genus Pinus; species Pinus tabuliformis. The sequence goes on from CM062816.1 coordinate 724,416,671, forward strand.
TGAGGAAAATAATTTTGAATGGGGATTGGGCATATCTAAAAATATCCAAGTGAAGGCCCTTGCACTACATCAATGCTTGAGGATTGTTAATGAAAGACATTGCAAGAGACAAATTGTTATTGGGGATTCAATGTTAGTTTTTAAAGAAATGATTAAATCATATTTCCCAAGCAATAATGTTTTATCTAGAATTCTCTCTTGAATAAAAAAAAGTAGTTACACGATTTGAACACATTGAATTCTTACATGTCCTTAGGTAATTGAATTTGTAGTCTAATTCGATGGCCAATGAAATAAACATGCTAGCGTGTGATAAACTTAAGTTCATAAATGGGTAAGCATACTTCCCTATCCCTTAAACTCACAACATTAACTTTTATGATTAACCAATCCGTGTTGTACAATTGGCACTTAAATTCACTTAGGGTCGATGCATGACAAGGGAGAAAGTTAAGAAACACAAAGAAATGAACCCAATCACACATCTTGTGTTCAATGTAAGTGTGAGTAAATCAACCACTTCAACTCATTATTTGCATTATTGGTGGTGTTATGGACACACAACAAGAGGATTTATGTTCATTGTACTTTTAAGGATACCCATTATGATTTAAATAATTATAATTCAAGGTTCAATGCTATTCTTGGAATTCCTTCTACAAGATACCAAATATTGGTTTTGGTCAACTCTTGTCTTCAAATTGGTGGAATTGAAAGTATGTTTCTGATCATGAATAGATGGCATATGTTAGATTGATGTAACTTCTTTGGTTTGATGAGTATTGGTGGTCTTAAAACTTTTTCACTAATTTTGGTTTCGTCTATACTAATTTTTTTTTGTAGCCATCCAATTTTCCCTCTCAAATTTGTGTGGATGTTTGTGCCTTAGTTTAGAGTTGGTGCTATTTCCTATTTAACATGAATAATTTAATTTTTTTTTGTGGAATGCAGTAGATTAGTGGTTGGGGAGGTTATTATTTTGTCTCCTTTTGTAGCCTAACCACTCAAGCTCTTCAAGAATATTAGATAGATACATTTTCAACATAATGTTGGTGGCATCATTCATTGGTAATTATTAGTGATCAACACATTGTATTTTTGGCTTAGTTGGGTTGCATGATAGCGATATTAGATATTTTGGTGGTGCTTGGAAAAGAATAGGGTTTTCTTGGGGTTTATGTTGAGATTTGTTTGGGATCACTATTAGGTCCCTATAATACTAGTGATTCCCCTATTACTATTGTCATTGTATTCCTTATTTTTATTGTTGTGTCCCTATTGTCCCCATATTGTTATTATTGTACCCCATAGAATCCCACTATTGTTATTTTTGTGCCATTATATTATTATTGTTAGGTCAGCTTGGTTATATTGTGTCCCCTTAGACTCCTATATATAGAGAGGAGGTTTTGTCATTTGAATCATCCAAGAATTGTTCATTTGTGTAATGTAAAGGAGGTTGCCCCCTTGAAGAGGCTGAATTCTAAGGTGTTCATCTATCTTTTCTATCTTTTTGTGAGCTGGTTTCATAACATTTGGTATTAGAGCTTTGGATTCTATGGTTTCGCTGCTCCAAACAAGTCATCGTGGAATTTTCGCTACAACTTTTTTTTTCTGCGATGTTTTGGAAGAGAAAAAAACCCATTTGAGATGAAATCCTGCTGAACCTTGGATCTGAATTTCAGAGCTTGTCTCGCTATATTTTCGGAGATATGATCTAAGGAATTTAGGGTTTTTGCAAGCTCCATAATTTAAGCTAAAATAAGGCATCGTGGGTTTTTCACTATAACTCTTTCGCTACAAAGCTTCAGAAGCTAAAACAAAACCCCATTTGACAAGAAATCAGTCTAAACCTCGGCGTCGAATTTCATATGATGTCTCGCTATATTTTCGGAGATATAGTATGAGGAATTTAGGGTTTTTGCAGACCCCCAAATTACATTCCAAACAGGTCACCGTGGAAGAATTGTCATAATTGTCTCTCTGAGCATCAAATTGAAATTTTGTAAGAAGTTATAGAAAGAGGACAAACTGTAGTGTCTTGTATATATTTTTCAGATCCAAAGGTCAAAACAGTGACACGTGGCACTTCATACAAGTTCGCTCTTCTGAAAAGGTATATAATCAGGTCACCGTGGGAGATTTGGCATAACTCTTCCTTGGAGAATCCAATTTCGATCAGACTGGTGGCATTGGAAAGAGGATGCAGAGGGCTACTGCAGGTCATGATTTCAGAACTAGGAGATCCAAAATTACAGAGGTACATTAGATTCAATATCGATCTCCTACAAAGTGAAAAAAAGGTGTGTATTTTTTTAAATTTTTGCATAAGCTTGGTTTGAAAAATTAGTTTGAAGGAATTCAAAGGGCATAGTGAAGCATTATAATCGGTAATGTATGCCCTGAAGAAAGAAAATAGAAACACCTAGTAAGCAAACTGAAAGCTCTAGCATGACTCATGAAGAAGAGGAAGAAATGTAACATGATATATCAATATTACGAAACCAAGTGCAACAAATTTCACTCGCACGAAAGGTAACAGAAAATAAGATGGATGGTTTGAAGAAAGATGTAGAAGCTAAGATGGATAGTTTAAAGAAAGGCGTAGAAGCTAAGATGAATGACTTGGATCTAAGATGGATGGCGTGGAAACTAAGATGGACAATTTGAAGACAGATTTGACAAAGTTTCTATAAGAAATGCTTACTAATGGAGAAAGGGTAGTAAAGAAAACTCATGATGAGAACAAAATAATTGTTAATCATGATTTCATAGACTCTGACATCAGATCAAAGAACCACCATGTTCCAAAGATCGATATGAGGATGTTTGATGGCAAGGATCCCAGAACATGGATACTATAGATGGAGCAATTTTTCGATCTCCATAATGTGCAAAACACCCAAAAGGTACGCATTGCAACTTTATATTTGGAACCAAACTAGTTTGTATGGTATTGATGGCTTTACTCTCGTAAACAAATTGTCACTTGGGCTATTTTTACTGATGAAATGATAGCACATTATGAGGATACAAAAAGCAACACTTTTTTTAGCCAATTGATGAATCTCAAACAAAAGGGTTTAATGATGGAGCAGATTGAGGACTTCCAAAAATTGAATATGAGGGTAAAGGATATTCCAGAGGAGCATAGGATTGATATGTTCATAGGGACTTTAAAAGATAACATCCAACATGAGGTTCGCCTTTGGGAATCAGATTCATTGGAGAAGGCATTTAGGTTGGCAAGAAAAATGGAAAGCAAAATTATGGCAACAAGGAAGCATACCACTCGCAATCATAAAGATGGAAGTGTTGCTGCCCCTATCCATCCACAAAATACAAGGTTGACACCACAACAATTGGAAGAAAAAAGAGCAAAAGGGCTTTGTTACAATTGTGATAGAAAATACACTAAAGGTCATAAGTGTGCGGAGAAGAAACTATTTTACATAGATTATGAAGAGGAGGAAGAAAAGGAACAAGAGATGTAAAAAAAAGAGGATATACACCAGGAAAAAACCCTAGAAAAAGAATAAATGAATCCGACCATATCTTGTAATGCATTGGCTGGAATTACCACTCTTAAAACTATCAAGATAGAAGGGCATATCAAGAAGAAAAAGGTAATAGTGTTGATTGATTCAGGAAGTACCCATAATTTTATTCATTATAAGATAGCCAAAGAATTGAATTGCTTCCTATATCTAGCACCAGAGTGTTAAGTGATGGTTGCAAGTGGAGGAACCATAAATTGCTCAGGAAAGTGACATAATATCAAGCTATACATGGGAGAATATGTATTGAATACCCCAATGCTTTCCATTCCAATGGGTGGTGCTGATGTTGTACTAGGAGTCCAATGGCTACAATCCTTGGGTACAATAGCTTTTAATTTTCAAGAACCTTTCATGAAATTCTCTTCAGAAGGAAAGGAAATTGAATTAAGGGGTATCACAAGGAAACCGGGAAAGATAATCAGCTCTAATGGAATGACAAAGCTTCTAAAGAAAGAACAATGAGGCATAATTGCACAATTATGTTCACTAGAGGTTCCCAATTCGAAATTATCCATTTCTCCAGATCTCCAAAAAGTCTTGGACAATCATTCCAAGGTATTTGAGACTCCCAAAGGCCTCCCACCTATTCATGATCATGATCATGCTATCAATTTGATTCCAGGAAGTGTTCCTCCAAACATCAGGCCTTACAGATATCCCTATGTCCAAAAGAGTGAAATTGAACGTATGGTTGTAGAAATGCTAGAGGCTGGTATAATACAACCTAGTCAAAATTCTTTTTTTGCTCCAGTAGTATTGGTTCACAAGAAGGATGGATAATGGCGCATGTGTCCAGATTATAGGTAGCTCAACAAGCTCACTATTAGAGATAAATTTCCCATTCCTGTCATTGATGAATTATTGGATGAATTGCATGGATCAATTTACTTCACCAAGTTGGATCTTCGTTCAGGATATCATCAAATCAAAATTAAGACTGAAGATATTCCAAAAACAACATTTAGAACTCATGAAGGTCATTATGAATTTTTGGTCATGCCTTTTGGCCTTAGTAATGCACCTTCCACATTTCAAGGTTTGATGAATTCCATTTTCAAACCCTTCCTTAGAAAATTTGTGTTAGTATTTTTTGATGATATACTAATCTATAGAAAGTCTTGGAAGGATCATGTCCAACATGTTGACATGGTGCTCAAACTATTGGGGGAGAAGCAATTATATGCAAAAATATCCAAATGTTTCTTTACACTACAAGAGGTGGAATATCTGGGTCATATTGTATCTCATGAAGGTGTTAAGGTAGACCCTAGCAAAATTAAAACCATTAAGGAATGGAAAATCCCCACATCCATAAAGCATCTACGAGGATTTCTGAGGTTGATAGGGTATTATCGCAAGTTTGTTAAGAATTATAGGAGAATATTAGCACCTCTAACAACATTATTGAAGAAAGATTCATTCTCATGGACTCCAAAAGCAACGAAGGCCTTTGAACATCTTAAAGAGGCAATGTGCCAAGCACCAGTCTTAGCTACACTGGACTTCACAAAAACCTTTATTGTGTATGTGATGCCTCAGGAAATGGAATTGGTGCTATTTTAATGCAAGAACAAAGACCCATTGCTTTCAAAAGTCATCCAATGAAAGGAAAGTATTTACACAAAGCTATTTAGAGAAGGAAATGATGGAAATCCTACATGCACTTAAGAAATGGTGACCCTACCTAATGGGAAGACACTTCAAGGTAAAAACAGATCATGATAGTCTTAAATACTTTTTGGAACAAAGATTATCTTCAAAAGAATAGCAAAAATGGGTCACAAAGATGTTGGGCTATGACTTTGAAATCATCTACAAAAAAGGGAAGCAAAATGTTGTGGCAGATGCACTCTCAAGAAAGGATAAGGATGTGGAAGCATTTCTTTGTGTCATTTCTATTATCCAACCAAATTGGATAAACGAAGCAAGGGATGAATGGAAGAATGATGAGGAAGTGTGGGCACTCATTCAAAAGATACAACAAGATCCCAGTACATATGATACATTTAGCTAGAAAGATGATTTGTTATGGTACAAGGATTGGTTATACCTATGTAAGAATTCCCAACTCAAACAAAAGATTCTTAGGGAATTGCACACCTCTCCCTTAGGAGGGCACTCAGGATTTCTAAAAACCTACCACAAGGTTAAGAAGGATTTTTTTTGGATGGCCTTAAATCGGATATTCGAAATTTTGTGGCGGAATGTTTGGTTTGCAACCAAAATAAAGTTGAAACAATTAAGACCCCAAGACTATTACAACCCTTATCCATTCCAAGCCAACGTTGGGAGGAGGTTCTAATGGATTTTATCACAGGTTGACCTAAGTCCAAAGGAAAGAGTGTTATCATGGTGGTAGTTGATAGACTTACTAAGTATGCACAATTTTGTGCATTATCTCATCCATTTAAAGCAAGTACAGTTTCTATTGCATTTATGGAAATAATTCAAAAGCTACATGGAAATCCAAAGATTGTTGTAAGCGACAAAGATCCCATTTTCATTGGAAATTTTTGGACAGAATTATTTTCTTGTCTTGGACTCAGTTAGCTCATAACTCATCTTATCATCCTCAATCTGATGGGAAACCTGAGATAATAAACAAATGTTTGGAAGGATATCTTAGTTGCTTTGTATCTGATAAACAGACACAATGGGTCAAATGGTTGCCTCTGGCTGAATGGTGGTATAACACTTCCTTCCATACTGCAACAAAAAAGACCCCATTTATGGCACTTTATGGATATCATCCACCATCCTCACATCATATTTAAGAGAAAATTCTAAGGTTCAAGTAGTGGAAGATCACATCGAGAATCAGCAACAAGTTCTCCAACTCTTAAAGGATAACCTTACCTTGGCGTAGGGTAGAATGAAACATTAGGCAAATCAACATCGCAGCGAAAGAAGTTTTGATGTAGCTGATTGGGTATTCCTACAGCTAAAACCATATAAACAAATGTCCCTCAAGCAAGCTAAGAAGGATAATAAATTATCACCAAAATATTATGGTTTGTACAAGGTGTTGCAAAACATAGGTACTATGGCATACAAATTGGAACATCCTGCAGCTTGCTGAGTGCACCCAATTTTCCATGTTTCATGCTTAAAGAAGGTTATAGGTGACAAGATTCTAGTTCAAACAATATTCCCAGAACTTGATGAGGAAGGAAAAATCATATTGGAACCTGAAGCAGTCAAAGAAACAAGAACTTGAAAGCTACAAAATCGATCAATTCCAGAGTATCTCATTAAGTGGAAGAACTTACCTGTTGAAGAATCCACTTGGGAGGATGAGAATTTTATATAGAAGCACCCAAAACTACTCAAGCATTGAGGACAACACTTTTTTGAAGGAGAGGGGCATGTTAGATCCCTATAATACTAGTGATTCCCCTATTACTATTGTCATTGTATCCCTTACTGTTATTGTTTTGCCCCTATTGTCCCCATATTACTATTATTGTGCCCCATAGAATCCCAGCATTGTTATTTTTGTGCCTTTATATTATTATTGTTAGGTCAGCTTGGTTATATTGTGTCCCCTTAGACTCCTATATATAGAAAGGAGGTTTTGTCAGTTGAATCATCCAAGAATTATTCATTTGTGTAATGTAGAGGAGGTTGCCCCCTCAAAGAGGCTGAATTCTAAGGCGTTCATCTATCTTTTGTATCTTTTTGTGAGCTGGTTTCATAAAAATCACATTCATGTTGGTCGGCATCCATTGTATGAGTCCCTAGAAATCCAATGAGTGTTCATAATACATGAGGATCACATTGTATCACAATCAAAATAATTTCATAGAAGATGAACTTAAGAAACCAATATGGATAATGAAGTCACTTTCCTAATGGAGAATAGTCATCATAAAGAATAAAAAATTAAATATTTTTAAGTAAAACATGTAGATCTAAAACAAGCAATTTCTAGAATAGTTAGCGTTAACTGCATTGCTAGCCCAGTGGCTAGGTCCTTCATTGGATCAATAGGGGACAAAGAAGATAAATCTATTGAAAAAACGCCATAGGGCATGGAGATAGAGAACACATACCAAACTATGTAACCAATGATATGTGACAAGAAGAAACCTATGGAAAAGTTGGCCCCATATATTAATGTTATTTGTTTCTCAAAGTTAGTTCGTTGTTATGGGTCTTTGAATGAGTTTTTAGTTGTGATAGCTTCCGAGAATACTTTTTGAAAGAATTTTATGTAATATTAAAATGTTAAATTCAAGTTTAAACATATGTTAGATAATTTTATTCAAATTTAATATATGCAAATTTAGAAAAGAATCTCTTGTGTATCCTTCTAAAATAAGCATACTAAAATTTTATTACTTCTTTAGTATTTCATAAAATTTAAAATATAAGAAAAAAAATTGTTTGATGAATGTAAAATAAAAAAACTAATCATTAAAGAAAAGTATTATTGAATAATAAATGCACACAAAGTTCATTTTGATTATCCATTTTAAAGAATCAAATTCTCTTATCTACCTATAAGCATTGCTTATCTACCTATAAGGAGGGAGGATGTAAGAACCAAGGATAAAAATAAGAATGATTAAAAAAATGCATTATTACACTTTAAATATTCAAATGCATGAAATGATTTAAAACTCAAATGTAAAATATAATATGCTATCACACTTTAAAGGTACAGATCTCTGCAATGCTTTAAAGCTCAAACACATAATACATTGTTAATATACACATGTTGAGTATTGGAATCAAATGGCCCTATTAGTCCTTGTTGTCTATGGCATAGGACTATTAGTAATCGAATTTAGTCGTTGACATTAATTTTTATTGAAATTAACCTAATTTTCATACCTGTTTCATAAAATATGGTCGCTCAACCTATCAAATAGATGCAATGATTTTCAAAACTAATAATATTTTTTATCAACCTATTTGGCCTCTTCCCAAGGAAGAGAAGCTATATTGTTCATATAATTTCTCGGTTAAAAGAATTTACTTGATTTTTATTCTTCAAATCAAAAGTAATGCTAACATTAATTCATTAGCATTAAATGTTCATTCTTTTGGTTTGTGAATGTTTGGTTTGTATATATCTCTTGTCACGTAATTATAGATACATATACATACATACATGCATACATATATATATATATATATATATATATATATATATATATATATATATATATATATATATATATATTGTCAGGTATGCCACATGCCATAACAAAAGCTGCCACACCACATGGCTATCTGCATGTACAAGCCATGTGTGTGTACTACCTGTGAATGGTTCTTCAAGTGGTGGCATTTCTTTAAACTAAACCCCTTACTTCTTTTCTTGGGTTGAATAAGATGTGGGATATGCACCAGGAAGTTGAGGTGGTGAGACAAGCTATTGCTAAGGAGGGGAGCATGGAAGCATAACTAAAGGAGCTGGATAGGTTGCAGATGCAAGAATTGAAACTTGATCAATGGTTGAGAGAATAGGTATTGGTAGTGGAAGAAGGTCTAAAAGTGGGATGGATAAAGTATCACTATGTGTTTGTGCATTTCATATTTGCAAGTGTTGAAATTGGATTCTTCTTTAAACATAATTTTGAGTCAGACAGTGATGCAAAATAGCTTCAATGTGAATAGATAAAGCTAAACCCTTAACCTTCCATATCGTGACAAAACTATGCTGATATGGAATTCCAAAAGAGTAACAACCCTTTTTGAATAGGTTTAATGATACCTATACCTTAAATAAGCTTTAAAAATAACTTTTTCTCCCTATTGGATGAGTAACAATCTTGTTGGGTGGGAGAATCCATTTATAAGTAGGACACATAATATGGGTAGGATTAAAGGTAGGAAAAGTGAGGAGGAAGAGGTATGGTGATGCAATATGGTCATATGATACACTTTCCTATAAGGCCATGATGTTCCCCTCTCACTCAGTCTTTTGTAGATTTCACATAATTATCCAAGCTAGGAGTTTTAGCAAGTTTACCTACCTAGAAAATCATAGCGAGACTCCCTTCACTCTATAGAAGTGCTTATTCCTTCCATTCTTCAACAACTCTCCATTCCTTTCCTTGACAAGGGTAATTTATTAGTTTTTGGCTTTGACTTCAGGTGAGTCAATACCTCTTGCTTGCTCTCGAAAAACTGTGGTGGAGACCAAGCCCCATCATAGGATAAAGTGAAGCTTGCATTTGGACTTATTAGGGGAAACTAGAAACAGATGGTAACCCCAAGTGATCAAGTGGATCTTTCACCTGGATTGATTGGAGGAAACCACAAAAATATGGTAACTATAAGTATAGGAATGAGGTATGTTCTTGTGAACCCATATCCTTGAATGGAAAAACTCTCTATAATTAGGTAATTCATGGTGCAATGTACATGCCATTTCTAGTTGTTGTGGGAGTTATTTTGATAGATGGTAGACAAAAGATTTGTTTTTTTTCATTTGATGGACCAATCTTTATTTCAAAGGCCATGATGTCCCTCTGTCATCCAGTTTTTTCATATTTAAAAAATATCTAGCAAGATTACTTAGTCTCCCTTCACTTTGTCAAAGCACTCACTCCTCCTTTCTTTCTTCAACAATTGTCCATTCCTTTCCTTGATACATATAATTTATTACCTTTTGGTTATGACTTCAGGTCAGTCAAGCCTGTTGATCTAAATATGATCTGAGGTTGTCATTGATGTCAAACCAAGCATCACCATGGGCTACCTTGATGTTGAAAGCGAATTTTGACTTGACAACTTACTCTATTTTGAGTCAAGGATCATGTAGATGTATTCTACTCATCAAGATGTTTCCGTTGTTATATGGCACACCAAGTAATTCTTCATGGTTTGAGAGATATTCATGTTTGAAGTTAGTAACCCTAGTTAGTGGGCTAAAACACTATGGGGTTGTGGCATGGCACTCATGATTGGTTTTGGTCATTGAATAGTCAATAATTAATAACTTTTTAAGCTCCTAAAATTGCTCCAACATTGTTTATAGAAGCCCCTCTCAACTCTATAAAAAGAAATCTCATATATCCTCCAAATGTAGTGATCGTGGAATTTTCTCTATAACTTCATTTCTGGCAAGTCTTAGATTCTGACATGAAAACCCATTTGATTCACAATCCTGATGAATGTCGTGACTAAATTTCAGGTCTTGGTTCGCTATATTTTCAGAGATATGATCTGTGGAAGTTAGGGTTTTTGGAGGCTCCTGAATTTCATATCAAAGACGTGACCTTGGGAAAATCATCATAACTCTCTCTATGGGAAGAGGATTGGAATTCTATAAAACGTGGTGGATAGTGCACGGACTGTAGTTTTCTGTATATCAATTTTAGAGCCGAAGGAGGAAATAGTGACATGTGGCACGCTGTATCAGTTCTCTCTACTGAACTAGTCCATAATTAGGCCATTGTGAGAGATTGGGCATAACTTTTCCTTCAAGAGTTGAAATTGGGTCAGACCTATGGCATTGGAAAGAAGACACAGAAAGATACTACAGGACTAAAGATCACATATTGGGGATCAGAAATCACAGAGATACATCAGATTAAATATTGTTCTCCTAGAAGGCAAGAAAAACTAGATCAAGTACTGTCAAGGGGTGCAAAGGACCTAACTTTCTAAGGCAGCAAAGAGCATGGTGCAACAAAATGATGTAGCAGAGGTAAGCTACAAGTAAATATCTTCTGTATATGCATGTTCATTTCTTAACTGCATTAGGTTCTTTGTATTCTAATTTGTTGTTTTTGTTTAGCACTGACATATGCTCTACAGGATGAGGTAAGTTTTGCTATTATCATGTCATGGGTATTTCCTTGAAGTCTTTTTGCAGGTATTATATATTCATCAAGAGAAGACTCAATGCATAATATAATGTTTTGAATAGTGAGAAAGGGTAGCATGGAAAGACCAACAATCAAGGTGCAGAACAACAACAAGAAGTTCGCCATATGAAGTCTTCAAGTGGGAAGCACTGCATATAATCATTGCAAAAGTATCATTGTACAAAGTCATTGTAAAAGTATCATTGTACAAAGTCATTGTAAAAGCATCATTGTAAAAGTTGTACAAGTGTCTATTTGTCAAGTTGAAGAGGTATTGTTTGGAGGTCTAAGATCATCATTAGGTGGTTGTGTCATAGTTGGGGTTATGATCTAGTGTGTCTTCTTCTTCTACATCATTCTATATCATTGTAAAATGGACCATTTTCCATGGTACGGGAGTCCATTCTTCTTTTATTATTCTATAGGGTGGTAGGGTGGTGCTAGGTTAGTGCATGAAGTCACCAACAGGTTCAAGCCTGTGAAAACTGCAGGGAGATAGGGTGGTGCCAAGGTGAGTTGTAGTTCATTGGGTGTTGGGGCATCCGTTCAGTTGACTACTGAAGAATCTCAAGCATTGGAGCGTCTATACAGTGGGAGATGGAGAATAATGCTTTTCTAGAATTCTTGGAAGTTGTTGCTTTCATTTTAGTTGGGGTTGAAGATTAAAGAATTTATTAGAAAGGCCTCAAGAGAGAAGTTAGGTGGTTGTGTCATAGTTGGGGTTATGATCTAGTGTGTCTTCTTCTTCTACATCATTCTATATCATTGTAAAATGGACCATTTTCCATGGTACGGGAGTCCATTCTTCTTTTATTACTCTATAGGGTGGTAGGGTGGTGCTAGGTTGGTGCATGAAGTCACCAACAGGTTCAAGCCTGTGAAAACTGCAGGGAGATAGGGTGGTGCCAAGGTGAGTTGTAGTTCATTGGGTGTTGGGGCATCCGTTCAGTTGACTATTGAAGAATCTCAGGCATTGGAGCGTCCATACAGTGGGAGATGGAGAATAATGCTTTTCTAGAATTCTTGGAAGTTGTTGCTTTCATTTTAGTTGGGGTTGAAGATTAAAGAATTTATTAGAAAGGCCTCAAGAGAGAAGTCCAACAGAAGCAACAAGAACTCGACACAGCATTTGCAAAGATTAGAAGAATAACACAACAGATGCAGGAAGAAAAAATTGAAAGGAAGGAATCTGATCAAAGATACATAACCATCGTTGAACAAAAGAAAAATGAATTAGAAACATATTCAATAGAAATAAGCAGGCTTAGGATTGAAAATGAGAAGCAGAAGGAACAAATACAGGTTCTCAATAGAGAAGTAGAGAAGACCACTCTTCTCAAGCTATAGGTTGAGGAGGCAGGAAAAAGAAGGAAGATCTTGAAAAGATGGTTTCAAGAAGATCTTGCTCAAAATCAATAAGAACTTGATGCAACTCGTGATGAGATCAACAAACTCAACGGATTGCAAAACGAATAATTACAAGATAATACAAATGAAGAAGCGAAAATGAAGGCAATTAAAGATGGTAAAGCTCCAGTTGATGAAGGTACAAAATCCACAGCTTTGCAGGATGATTCAAAGAAGGAAGTTGATCAAAGTGAAAACCCAAAGAAGAATGTTGCAACTCCAAAGAAAAAGACCAAAGCAATCAAGAACAAAGGACCACAAGAAACTACAACACCGCCTCCAAAGAAGAATGAAAAATATTCTAGGTATGTTCATTTATTTAATGGTTACTGCTTTTTATGTGCTAACTATGGACATATGGCTAGGGATTGTGAAGTTTTTGATAGGTACAATCATTATCTGCAAAACCCTAGAAGCAAGTTTGCAAGATCACGAGATAGGTTCCATGATGATTTTGTCAGAAGAGAATACGTGCTAGATGGGCCAAATATTGAATGTTTCAAATGCCATAACTATGGCCATAGTACCCGTGGTTGCAGATATCAGATAGAATCGTCTATGGACAACATTGAATGCCTCAAGTGTCGTAACTATGGGCACATAGCTGAAGATTGTAGCAATAAGAAGGTCTCAAAAAGGAAACAGGTACAGGAAGACATAGTAGATAACAAGGTTTTAGTAGTTATGCTTTCAGGATTTGTAAAATCAAAAGGTCATGATGAATTAGTAGTTGCTTTAGATAATGACTCAAGTCAAGATGGCCCATTAGATGACTCACTATTTTGAACAATATGTCTTGTTGACTCCTTAGTGTTTGTACAAGAGGATTCTATGTAGCAGTATATGGCACAAGTCTATGATTGACATGAAGGTAGGTTGAACAAGATGGTAGTTTCATTAAAGGTTCAGGGGGAGCAAAACAGTTGAAGGATTACAAGTTACCAGGAACAAGATAAGATTAGTCTGCAAAGGGTATGCACAAGTGGAAGGAATTGATTTCGATAAAACATTTTCACTAGTTGCTAGAATGGAAGCCATCCAGATGTTTCTCACATATGCATGTTCAAGAAAAATAAAAGTCTACCAAATGGATGTTAAGTAATAATTTATGAATGGAGAATTAGAAGAAGAAGTTTACATCGAACAACCTGAAGGTTTTCTATTATTAGAAAAAGAAGACTATGTTTGCAGGTTAAATAAGGCTCTGTATGGTCTCAAGCAGGCTCCCAGAGCATGATATGCTTGTCTTGATGGATATATACGTCAACAAGGGTTCAAGAAAGGTACTGCTGATAGCAATCTTTACGCACAAATAGATAAAGATAATTTAAAAATCATTGAGGTACATGTGGATGATATAATCTTTGGTAGCAATAATGATCAACTAAGTAAGAACTTTGCTACAAATATGCAAAGTGAGTTCGAGATGTATTTATTTGGTGAGTTGACATACTTCTTGGGGCTTCAAATATCTCAGCAAGAGAAAGGAATATTTATATGTCAAGCCAAGTACATCAAGGAAATGCTCAAGAAATTCAAAATGGAATATTGCAAACCCATCCTTACTTCGATACTAACAGGTTGAAAATTGAGCATAGACGACACATCTAAGGATGTGGATCAGAGGTTGTATAGATCTATGATTGGTAGTCTTCTATATGTAACAGCCTCCCAGCCAGATGTTATGCAAGCAGTTGGAGAAGTAGCAAGATTCCAAACAACATCAAAAGAATCACATATTATTGTCATCAAAAGAATTCTTTGATATCTAAAGAGCACAACAGAAATATGACTTATGGTATCCCAAGGGAAACAATCTCATTATTCAAACCTTTACAGATGCAGATTGGGCATGAAGCATTGATGATCATAAGAGTACTAGTGGAGCAACATTCTATCTAGGTGGTTGTCTCGTATCATGGTTGAGCAAAAAGCAAACCTCAATCTTGTTATCCACAACAGAAGTAGAATATATCGTGACAACAACTTGTTGTACTCAAGTTCTCTAGATGAAGAAAACTTTTCAAGATCTTCAGGTCAAGTTTGGTGAGCCTATTCCCATATCTTGCGATAACACCAGTGCCATAACTATCTCCAAGAATCCTATGATGCATTCCAAAACAAAGCACATTTCGATTAAATATCATTTCGTTAGAGAGAAGGTGACTGAAATCAATATCAAGCTTGAATATGTTGGTACAAAAGAAAAAAATCGCCGATATCTTCACTAAACCTTTACCTCGTGAAGCATTTGAATATCTTCACCAGGAGCTTGGGATTCTCCCAAGTGCTCACTAGATTTTTCTTATTCAGAAAATAAAGGGCACGTGGAAGTGTGTACATGTTTGTAGGATGGTTGTGTGTTAGGGGCCGTTACCCTTTGCCATTGATGTCAAAGGTGTAGAGAAGGCAGTAGGAAGAGGTGCCCTGATCGTAGGGGGAGTACTTGTGTTGCCATCAATGCCAAAGGGAAGGATTGTTGATCTAAATATGATTTGAGGTTGTCATTGATGTCAACCCAAGCAACACCAAGGGATACCCTGATCTTGCAAGGGAATTTTGACTTGACAACTTACTTTATTTTGAGTGAAGGATATTCTAGATGGATTCTACTCATCGAGATGTTTCCGTTGATATATGGCACGCCAAGTAATTCATCACAGTTTTAGAGATATTCATGTTTGAAGTTAGTAACCCTAGTTAGTGGGCTAAACCCCTATGGGGTTGTGGCATGGCACTCATAATTGGTTTTGGTGATTGAATAGTCAATAATTAATAATTTTTAGATTCTGAAATGAAAACCCATTTGATTTGCAATCCTAATGAACATCATGACCAAATTTCATATCTTGTTTCGCTATATTTTCGGAGATATGATCAATGGAAGTTGGGGTTTTTGCATGATCCCAAATGTCATCTCAAAGAGGTGACCTCGAGAAAATCATCATAACCCTCTCTCTGAGAAGAGGATTGAAATTCTATAAAAGTGGCGGATAGTGCACACACTTTAGTTTTCTATGTATCAATTTCAGAGCCAACGGAAGAAACGGTGACACGTGGCATGCCATACAAGTTCTCTCTACTTAACTAGTCCATAATTAGGTCATTGTGAGAGATTGGGAATAACTTTCACTTGAAGAGTCCAAATTGGGTCAGACCTGTGGCACTAGAAAGAAGACTCAGAGGGATACTATAGGAGCAATGATCATATATTGGGGATCTGAAATGACATAGATACATCAGATTGAATATCTTGCTTCTAGAAAGAGAGAAAAACTAGATCAAGTGTTGTCAAGGGGTGCAAAGGACCAGACTTTCTAGGGCAGCAAAGAGTAAGGTGTAGCAAAATGATGCAGCAGAGGTAAGCTATAGGTAAGTATCTTCTGTATATGCATGTTCATTTCTTAATTGCATTAGGTTCTTTGTATTCTAATTTGTTGTTTTTGTTTAGCACTGACACATGCTCTGCAGGATTAGGTAAGTTTTGTTATTATTATGCATGGGTATTTCCTTGAAGACTTTTTGCAGGTATTATATATTCATCAAGAGAAGACTCATTGCATAATCTAATGTTCTAAAGAGTGAGAAAGGGTAGCATGACAAGAGCAACAATTAAGGTGCAGAACAACACCAAGAAATTCACCATATGAAGTCTTCAAGTGGGAACATACAATCATTATAAAAGTATCATTGTACAAAGTCATTGTAAAAGAACCATTGTAAAAGTTGTACAAGTGTCTATCTGCCAAGAGTTGAAGAAGCAGTGTTGGGAGGTCTAGGATCATCATTAGGTGGTTGTGTCATAGTTGGGGTTATGATCTAGTGTGTCTTCTTCCTCTACATCATTCTATATCATTGTAAAGTGGACCATTTTCCCTGGTACATGAGTCCATTCTTCTTTTATTCTTCTATAGGGAGGTAGGGTGAGTTGTAGCTCATTGGGTGTTGGGGCATCCGTTCAATTGACTACTGAAGAAACTCGGGCGTTGGAGAGTCCATCTAGTGGGAGCTGGAGAAGAATTCTTTTCTAGAATTCTAGGAAGTTGTTGCTTTCATTTTAGTTGGGGTTGAAGATTAAAGAATTTATTAGAAAATCGTTTGGTGGTTTTTGACCCCGGACGGGGTTTTCCACCTAAAATCTTTGTGCCTCCTAGGTTCTTTTATTTACTATCATTACTGCATAAAAATTAATAATATTTGAAGATTAAGTAATGCTCTAAAGATATTTAAAAGTGTTGATTGCTAAGGAATACTGATTCCCCCCCCCCCCCCCCCCCCCCCCCAGTATTTTCCAACGAAGCCCTCCTTCATACTGTTTAAGAACTGCGATGGAGGCCAGGTTGCATCACAAGATCAATTAGAGCTTGAGCCTGGACCAATTGGAGGAAACCAAAAAAATATGGTAACCCCACCAAAAAAAGGGTATGTTCTTGTAAGCCCATATTCTTGAACGAAAAAATTATTTGAAATGAGGGAATTCATGGCACAATGTATATACCATTTCTAGTTATTGTGGGAAGTCCTTTAATAGATGGTAAACATAAGATCTTCTTTTTTCATGGTGGCTCAATTGTTATTTCAAATACCTTGATGTCACTGTGTCGTACATCTTGTGTATCATATTTGTTCATAACCCTTGTTCGAGCTGCATTTTGGTAGAGCATGATAGGAGAGGTGGATACTTGCATATATCCAACAAAAGGTCTTCTTTCAATAAATCAGACATGTGGAATGCATGAAAACTCGGGATGACAAGTCTTTCCTTTTATTTTAATTAATTTATTATTTATGTTAATTTTCATTATTTTTTAATTTCAGCTACAATTATGTGTGGGCATAAATTAAAAACAAACAAAATAAGTTTGAATTTACGAAGCTTGCATGCAACCCAATTGTGAACTCCACACATCCATGTTGTTCAATATGTTTTTGAGCATGTGAGGTCTGGATATGGTTTCCCTAACTCTAATACAATTATTATGACTCTTACCATTGCTCTTGCTATTATTTCTGGAACAATGAGAATATAAAATGAGTTTGATGGACTCTAGGATTGTTCTAATATTTCAAAGTAAGGTTCTCTCAAATACCACCAAACGTTACTTTTTTTTGGAGGTTTAGTAAATGTTTGATAGTTTTGAATATACCTCATGAATCTGGTGGGAGGAATGAATAGTGAGTAGTAAACTACTGACACTTATAATGATAATCCCTTGTACTATGGTAGGCATTGTTCTAATATCCATTTAAGAACAAGACTCATGATATGGTTAAGAATGTTTTCTTTTAAGATGATTCCATGATTGGCCTATGAAAAAATATTTTTAAAACTCTTTCGACTTAGAATTAGCCAAACATTTAGTAATATTTAACAAATGTCTCAAGTTCCCACAACCTCTCTATTGAAATGGTATTTAAGAATGATCCTTCCACATGTCCTAGGCTAGGCATAATTTTGAAAACCCTAAAATGAAGACATTCGACTAAATTTTCTTGATTTTAGTTCTACTAAATTTTATTTGTCATCTCATGAAAGAATTTAAGACAATCACAATACTTCCGTAAATTGTTAATCAACTATAGCTTCTAGAGTATATTTCTTAATCAACATGATTTAGAGAGTCAAAGAATCAGTTAACAAAGCCATTTTCTTTAATTTATGCTATAGTTGCAAACAATTAATTGTACTTGTGCAAAATTTAGTATAGATTCACAACCCCATGCATTGTGAGAAGTCATACTAAATATGCATAACATAACTTTTCACAATTGTTGTAGAGATGACAGCTAAATAAAATCTTAGAAAGTGCATTCCAAGCATGTCACCAATTAAAGCCATTGACAGAGGGCATCTTTCAGATATATAAAACATAGGTATACTTCATCCATTAATGGAAGAAAAGGAGAATATATGTTTAGAAAAATTGAAAAAATGTAAGGAAATTCATTTGCATGAGGTGTTGGCATTATGACACAGGATTGGTGCTATGACACAGGTGTTGTCCTTGATGGCAACCCACTCAAATGACAGATCATAGTTCAGGCTCTCAGAATGAAGGAAAAAGAGACATACACAGGTTCCTCTTAACCAAGGCGCGTGTACACGTGGGTTAAACGATAAAAAGGCGTGTATACGTATGCACGCACTTTCATGCAAAGAAAAACGCGTACGTGTGGGAAACTTATTTTTGGTCCATGGTATTTAGTCCTCGGTATTTGGACCTATCGTTTTGGACCATGGTATTTAATCTGAAGTGTTGAACCCAGGTATTTGGTCCAAGGTATTGACTCTTTATGGTTTTGGACCATGGTATTGTGTAAGGCCTAAGACTATAAAAGGGGAAGGAGATCATTAGGCAAGTGAATTGACTCAAGCATTCAATATCTTATGAAGAGCTAGATCTCGAATAGTGGTCATTGGGTTATGGTGCATAGCTGGATCTGAATCAGGGAGGAACCTGAGCGCAAGAAGAAGGATAAGTATTATTGATGGGCAAGATCTTAAGGCTTGAATGTAGTATCTTTGTGTGATTTTGGTCTATTATTTTTGGTGCATGACTTTATCTATAAATCTGATAATCTAGATATAACTGACGTCTGAATAAGTGAAAAGGATAAATTATCTTTTATAGATCTGTATGTAGGTTCAGGGAAGAAAAGGCACGTATACACGCTGGTTCTGTAATTCAAAATAGTGTATACACAGTTTGTCCTTAATTCAGAAGCGTATACACGTAGGTTGTACACATTGAAGTAGCGTACGCCTCTTGAAATATGTTTCATCTACTTTTGTTTATTGCTGCAGTGTTATGGGTTCAGAATTGGTGACTGGCTACTGTTACTATTTTTCTGGGTACAACATTCAGAGAAGTGACTATTTGATTCAGTTTTGTTTGGTGCAAAGGAGATTGGTTGATGCAGATATAATTGATGTTTGATTGATGTTATTCATGGATCCAGTCTGAAAATTTATGAAACATGGTCCCTAGAAGAAAAGAGAAGGTTGTAGCCTTTTGTAGGTCAGCACCTATGTACTAGTACCTCAGCTAGTACAAGAGCTAAGGGGGTTGTCGCTCCCTCCCTGGAGAAGCTGGAGAATGAGAGAAGGTTGTAGCCTTTTTCAGGTAGCAGCCTACGTATTGGTATAAGACTGCACTAGTACAGAAACATTGTAAAAAGAAGTTTCTAATTAAAAGAAGATAGAGACGAATTGCAGCAGGTGGTTTTCACCCACATTGGGTTTCCACCTTATATCTTGTGTTCTTATGTGTGACAGCCTGTTCTATTTTACTGTTCCTGGTTACTGTTTATATGGTTTGATGCACAAATTAATGATCAAAATCTAAAGAATAATTTAAATTACAAGTCTACTGGTTATACGCTGATTTCCTTAACTGTAGTTGCGTACATACACGGTTTTCACTAACTGAAGTAGCGTATACAAATCTGATTGTGAAATGAAAAATAATTGACCTGATAATATTGATTCACCCCTCCTCTCAGTATTATTTCCAACAATTGGTATAAGAGCAAGTATTTCAGAAGAAGCTTGATCGCTTGAAGGAATATCTATCATCATGAGCAACTACGAAAAGGAGGCATCTATCAGGCCACCAATCTTTGATGGAAGCAACTTCATCTATTGGAAGGTAAGAATCACAGCCTATCTTCAATCTCTTGGTACAGAAGTTTGGGATATCGTGAAAACAGGATACACATTTCCATCAACAACGCCTACAGATACGGCTAGTAAGAAGCAGTATGAAATAAATGCAAAGGCTGTCAATACTCTATTAGGGAGTTTATCTCAATTAGAACTCGTCAAGGTTATGCAGCTCAAAACTGCAAATCTCAGAATTCAATATGAAAATCTCATAATGCACAATGATGAAAGTGTGGCTAATTATTTCTTACGTATAGATGAGATTGTTAATTGTATGAAAAATTTGGGTGAAGAGATAAAAGAAGTTAGTTTGGTTGAAAAAGTTCTAAGATCTTTGTCTTCTAATTTTGAATCAAAAGTTTCGGCCATAGAATAAAAGTAGAATCTTCAAAACATTACCATGTCACAGCTACACGAAATCCTAACTACTTTCGAAATGAGAAAAGGGGGATCATCAGACATGAGACAATCTGCATTCAAAGCCTCAGGAAAAGGAGAATACAATGAGTCAGGACATATGTCAGAAGGAAAGGAAGAATCAAACTTTGTCAAGAACCTTCAACGGGGTTTTGGAAGATTCAGAGGTAAGCTACCTTTTAAATGCTTTGCTTGTGGAAGAGTCGGTCACTATGCAGCCAATTGTCCTCATAAAGATAAGCTTGACAAAGGTAAGGAACCAGTTAGATGGAATAGAAAACAGAATGTAAGTAAGAAGAGCTATTATGCACATGAAGACAATGATGGATTTTTAAATAGTGATGAAGATGAACAAAGTAATGATTATAGACTTTTGATGGCTTTTGAAGATGATGATTTCTTGGATGCTATAGATGAAGAAGGTCTTTGTGAAGAAATTTCTAAACTTAAAATTTGTTTAGAAGAAAAGAATATGATTATAGATGCTCTGACATTCCAACTTGCTAAAAGGGAAAAACACAATGAAAAGTTAGAATGTGAAACCACAATTTCACATATAGAGTCATTATCTAAAGCAACTACTAATTCATCATGACCTTTTGCTTTTACAATCCTGAAAGCATAACTACTAAAACCTTGTTATCTACTATGTCTTCCTATACCTGTTTCCTTTTTGAGACCTTCTTATTGCTACAATCTTGAGCTATGTGCCCATAGTTACGACACTTGAGGCATTCAATGTTGTCCATAGGCGATTCCATCTGATATCTGCAACCACGGGTGCTATGGCCATAGTTATGGCATTTGAAACATTCAATATTTGGCCCATCTAGCACGTATTCTCTTCTGACAAAATCATCATGGAACCTATCTCGTGATCTTGCAAACTTGATTCTAGGGTTTTGCAGATAATGATTGTACCTGTCAAAAACTTCACAATCCCTAGCCATATGTCCATAGTTAGCACATAGAAAGCAATAACCTTTAAATAAACGAACATACCTAGAATATTTTTCATTCTTCTTTGGAGGCGGTGTTGTAGTTTCTTGTGGTCCTTTGTTCTTGATTGCTTTGGTCTTTTTCTTTGGAGTTGCAATATTCTTCTTTGGGTTTTCACTTTGATCAACTTCCTTCTTTGAATCATCCTGCAAAGCTGTGGATTTTGTACCTTCATCAACTGGAGCTTTACCATCTTTAATTGCCTTCGTTTTCGCTTCTTCATCTGTATTATCTTGTAATTATTCGTTTTGCAATCCGTTGAGTTTGTTGATCTCATCACGAGTTGCATCAAGTTCTTATTGATTTTGAGCAAGATCTTCTTGAAACCATCTTTTCAAGATCTTCCTTCTTTTTTCTGCCTCCTCAACCTATAGCTTGAGAAGAGTGGTCTTTTGTACTTCTCTGTTGAGAACCTGTATTTTTTCCTTCTGCTTCTCATTTTCAATCCTAAGCCTGCTTATTTCTATTGAATATGTTTCTAATTCATTTTTCTTTTGTTCAACAACGGTTATGTATCTTTGATCAGATTCCTTCCTTTCAATTTTTCCTTCCTGCATCTGTTGTGTTATTCTTCTAATCTTTGCAAATGCTGTGTCGAGTTCTTGTTGCTTTTGTTGGTCTTCTCTCTTGAGGCCTCATGTTGTTGTATTATTGATTTCTTCCAACTTCTTTTGAAGTGACTCTTTGATACATTTGTTTTCTTCAACTCCAATTTTGAGACCTTGAACTTGTTCTTCAAGAGTATCGGAATGGATCTTCTCAGCCTTGAGCTCTTTTATAAGCTCAAGGAGAAGAAGGTGATAAAGACAAACTTCAGTCATATAGTGCCTTAGAGAAGGAGAAGAAGGTCTCATTTGGAAATGACACCCCTACATTCATAGAAGGTAAAGGTTCTGTTCTTTTGAAAGAAAAGGTCAAAGCTGGAAATGTTATATATGTTGATGGCTTAAAGCATAATCTATTGAGTGTCAGTCAAATGTGTGATCAAGGAAATGGGGTAATATTTCGATCAAATGGATGTATTGTTCGTGAGCTTGATACAGGAGAAACAATGATCAAAGGCATAAGAACACTAAATAATTTATACATACTCAAGGGAGGACAAAAACAATGCTATCTAAGCAAGAATGATGAACACTAGCTATGGCATAGAAGATTGGGGCATCTAAGCTTCTCTCTGATAAGGAAAGCACGCAAATATCAGGCGGTTCATGATCTCCCTGACATCAGAATTCCAGACAATACAATATGAAAATCATGTCAATTTGGGAAGCAAACCAGAACTAATTTCCCTGAGAAGGAAGGATCAGCTAGTAGGCCACTTGAACTTGTCCATACTGATGTATGTGGTCCAACTAGGAAGAGGTCACCTCGAGGAGAAGAATACTTCATATTCTTCATTGACGACTATTCAAGGATGTGTTGGATAGGACTTATGAAGCATAAAGACGAAGCTTTCGAAAAGTTCAAAGCATTCAAAGCCTTGGTTAAAAATGAATCAGATCGCAGAATCAAATGCCTCAGGTCTGATCGAGGAGGGGAATTTACCTCGGATGAATTTTTGGATTTTTGTGAAGAAAATGGAATAAGAAGGGAATTCTCTATTGTAAGGACTCCTCAGAAAAATGGAGTAGTGGAAAGGATGAACAAAATGGTTCAACAAATGGCTCGTGCTATGCCTGATGAGTCTAGAACTCCCGCAACCTTCTGGCGTGAAGCTGCATTTGCTGCGGTTACTATTCTCAACAAGACAAACGTCCAGGTGAATAGCACTCAAACTCCTCATGAACTTTCATATGGTAAGACTCCCACGGTTAAATACTTCAAAATCTTTGGAAGAAAATGTTACATCAAAAGGACTAATGAAAACCTTGGCAAGTTTGAACCTAGAGTAGATGAAGGCATTCTCCTTGGTTACTCTCCCCACAGCAAAGGATATAAGTGTTACAATAAAATACTTGGAAAAATTGTTGAAAGTATTGATGTAGTGGTTGATGAAGAAGGAAAAATTCCTAGGCAGGTAAAATCTGAAGATTTCGAAGATGATGAGGACTATCCTTCAACATCAAATTAGACTTATGATGAAGAAGAAACCCATGAGGCACCAAAAGAACAGATAAGGATAGAAGAAAAGACTCCATCCAGGTACGTTTAGAAGAATCATCCAGAAACTCAAATTTTGGGGCAAAAAGAGGCGGGTGTGCAAACAAGAAGAACTATTTCAGAAGCTTCAATCTATCTAGCATTGCTCTCCTCCACTGAACCAAAAAATGTAAGAGAAGCATGCAAAGATGAATGATGGGTCAAGGCCATGAAGGAAGAACTTGAGCAGATTGAAAAGAATAACACTTGGGAGTTGGTTCCTAGACCAAACGATAAGAATGTCATAGGGATAAAATGGATATTCAAAAACAAGCTGAATGAAAATGAAGATGTTATTAGAAACAAGGCCAAACTTGTTTGTAAAGGGTATTCTCAACAAGAAGGTATAGACTTTGAAGAAACTTTTGCTCTGGTTTCTAGACTTGAAGCCATAAGAATGTTCCTTACTCATTCTAGCTTTTAGAAGTTCAAAGTTTTTCAAATGGATGTGAAATCTGCCTTTTTAAATGGAGACTTGGAAGAAGAAGTTTATATTGAGCAACCAGATGGATTCATCCTTGGAAATGATCCAAAACTTGTACGCAGACTTAAGAAGGCACTCTATTGTCTTAAACAAGCTCCAAGAGCTTGGTATTATCATCTGGACAAATACCTCCATCAACAAGGTTTTTCAAAAGGATCAACAGATAACAATCTATATGTAAAAATTGATAGTGAGAAATTGCTAATACTTGTCATGTATGTTGATGATATCATCTTTGGTAGCAATGAAGAAGCCATGAGTCAAAACTTTGCTTTGGTGATGCAGAAAGAATTTGAAATGTCCTTGCTTGGTGAGCTGGCATATTTTCTTGGTTTACAAGTCCAACAAATAAAGACGGTATCTTTTTATCACAAACCAAGTACCTCAAGGAGATCTTGGAGAAATATGGCATGGAAGATTCGAAACCAATATGTACCCCTACGGTAACAGGATGCAGCCTCAGCGCAAATGATGATTCAGCAGTAGTTCATCAACCAACCTATAGATCCATGATTGGTAGTCTGCTCTATCTAGCAAGTACCCGACCAGACATCATGCATGAAGTGGGAATAGTTGGAAGATTCCAGGCAAATCCGAAAGAAGCACACCTTTAGGCCGTTAAAAGGATTTTCAAATATCTTCAAGGGAGACAAAACTATGGATTATGGTATCCTAGAGATACAGATCTCACACTTCATGCATATACAGATGCAGATTGGGCAGGAAGCGTGGATGACAGAAAAAGCACTAGTGGTGGTGCATTCTTTATGGGTTCCAGATTAGTATCTTGGTTCAGTAAGAAACAAAGTTCAATTGCTTTATCTACAACTGAAGCGGAATATGTGGTTGCTGCATCTTGCTACACACAACTCCTTTGGATGATGCAAATTTTGCAATATTTTCAAATCACTTATACTCCACCTATCTCTATTTTATGTTATAATACAAGTCCAATCAGCATTTCAAAAAATCCAGTCATGCATTCAAAGACCAAGCACATACCTATCAAATATCATTTTCTCCAAGAACAAGTGCTTGAACAAAAGGTCAAATTGGAGTATGTTCTCTCCAAGGAACATGTTGCTGATATACTCACCAAACCACTGCCCAGGGAGACATTTGAATACCTCAGACAAAAGTTGGGTGTATTTGATGCATCATCTTGCTGTTGAAACTTGTTTGTTTCAGAGAAAAGTGGTTGTAAGCGAGTTTAATGAGGAGAATCCGTGTACATACACCGGTTTTTGTGGATACAGTCACGTATATATTGGTTTGAAGACAATCAGTGGGCTAGGCTGAGGATGAAAAGAGTCTGATATGGGTCTGACAGAGACCATCTTGGCACAGGTTCAGGGGGAGCATATATATTCTTCTAATAATGCATTGTTGGCATTATCCTAGAAGATCTTGGTTCAAGATCACAATGTATTTGGTTTCAGGTGGAACAGGTGTAGAAGAAGAACATGGTTGTTGGTCTGAATGATGATTGACAGATACTGCTGATGATAGTTGTTGATAACTATCATAGTCTGGTTGTAGATATTTCATCTCTATTTCATGTGTTTCTTTTCTTATCAAGGTCATGTAACGGCCTACCTCGGTTTCCCCACTATGCCTGGGATGGATAATGTAATGTTCTTGTTTTATCTTATGTAAACTTTTGGTGTATCCCCACTTGGTTGGGAGATGGATGTATGTATGAGTCTTCGGTGGTAGGAAGGTCATTTATGATGTATAAAGTTATGTATATTCTTGTAGAACATCTTCTTGCAGACCTTGCCTATAGTCAGGGGGAGCATGGATAGCATGGTAGAGCAGATATTTCAGCATGAACTCAGGGGGAGCATAACCCTTTGCACTTGATGACAAAGAGGGAGAATGACTTTGAGTGACTTGGGGTTGCCATCAAGTCCAGAGGGGGAGATTGTTGGCATTATGACACAGGTGTTGTCCTTGATGGAAACCCACTCAAATGATAGATCATAGTTCAGGTTCTTAGAATGAAGGAAAAAGAGACATATGCAGGTTCCTCTTAACCAATGTGCGTATACATGCGGGTTAAATGATAGAAAGGCACATATACATATGCACGCACTTTCATGCAAAGAAAAACGTGTACGTGTGGGAAAACTTATTTTTGGTCCATGGTATTTAGTCCTCAGTATTTGGACCTATGGTTTTGGACCATGGTATTTCGTCTGAAGTGTTGAACCTAGGTATTTGGTCCAAGGTATTGATTCTTTATGGTTTTGGACCATGGTATTGTGCAAGGCCTAAGACTATAAAAGGGGAAGAAGATCATTAGGCAAGTTCATTGACTCAAGCATTGAATATCTTATGAAGACCTAGATCTAGAATACTGGTCATTGGGTTAAGGTGCATAGTTGGATCTGAATTAGGGAGGAACCTGAGTGCAAGAAGAAGGATAAGTACTATTGATGGGTCAAGATCTCAAGGCTTGAATAGTAGTATCTTTGTGTGATTTTGATCTGTTATTTTTGGCGCATGACTTGATCTATAAATCTAATAATTTAGATATAACTGATGTCTGAATAAGTGAAAAGGATAAATTATCTTTTATAGATCTGTATGCAGGTTCAACGAAGCAAAGGTGTGTATACATGCTGGTTCTATAATTCAAAATAGCGTATACATAGTTTGTCCTTAATTCAGAAGTGTATGCACACAGGTTGTACACATTGAAGTAGCATACGTCTCTTGAAACATGTTTTAGCCACTTCTGCTTATTGTTGTAGTGTTCTGGGTTCAAAATTGGTGTCTGGCTACTGTTACTGTTTTCTCGGTACAACATTCAGAGAAGTGACTATTTGATTTAGTTTTGTTTGGTGCAAAGGAGGTTGGTTGATGCAGATATAATTGATGTTTGATTGATGTTATTCATGGATCCAGTCTGAAAATTTATGAAACGTGGTCACTGGAAGAAAAGAGAAGGTTGTAGCCTTCTGTAGGTCAACACCTACGTACTAGTACCTCAGCTAGTACAAGAGCTAAGGGGGTTGTAGCTCCTTTCCAGGAGAAGCTGGAGATCGAGAGAAGGTTGTAGCCTTCTGCAGGTAGTAGCCTGCGTACTGGTATAAGACTGCACTAGTACAGAAACATTGTAAAAAGAAGTTTCTAATTAAAAGAAGATAGAGACAAATTGCAGCAGGTGGTTTTCACCCACATTGGGTTTCCACCTTATATCTTGTATTCTTATGTGTGGCTGCCTGTTCTGTTTTACTATTCCTGGTTACTGTTTATATGGTTTGATGCACAGATTAATGATCAACATCTCAAGAATAATTTAAATTACAAGTCTGTTGGTTATATGTTGATTTCCTTAACTGTAGTTGTGTACATACACAGTTTTCACTAACTGAAGTAGCGCATACAAATCTGATTGTGAAATGAAAAATAATTGACCTAATAATATTTATTCACCCCCCCTCTCAGTATTATTTCCAACATGAGGTATGAAACTCTGTCATATCTGAGTTTTTCTCTAAACATTTTATTCTTAGTAATTTTATATAAAATAATAACCATATGGTGCATATAAGCATCATTTATTTTTATGGGAAGAATGTGTGGTGGGAAATAATATTTTATGTTTATCAATCATGCCTATGTGAACGTATTTGTACTGATGACATGTTATGTTTCTCTAACTTTGCTGAAGTTATCATGGCTCTTACTGCTGCTCCTATTATTATTTCTGGAACAATGAGAATATAAAATGATTTTGATAGGTTAGATGGACTCTAGGGTTGTTATGATATTTCAAAGGTTCCCTAAAATCCCACTCAACCTTAATATTTTGTGGAGGTGTTTGTCAATTTAATTCTCTTAAATTGCTACATAAATTATCAACCGAAGTTGGTAAAATTGTGAAGTGAAAGTGCACTATATATGCTATAAGCCTTTAGATTATTAATGTATATGATTGATTTATTGAAAAATTATTTCTAAGGATGTTTTTTGTTCCTATTTTACTCTTTAAAAAAAATAAAATTAACATATTCAATCTCAATTACATTCCTACTCACTTCTTTCTAATGAAATAAAAAAATATCTTCAAACTTGCAAAATGAAACTAAAGCAAACTCATACTATCTCATTAAATTAAGAGAACTTAACCAATCTATTGCAACACAAATTTAATCTCTAAAAATAGAATTATTGATCTAATATTCTACCAATCCTTTGCATAAAAACCAAAATGAATTTGACTTCTAGTTAAAACGAAAACTACACATTTTCTCATTATCAGTCACTAATGCTTTGAAATGAAATACTTTAATGAAATCAGTCATTCTATGAAATGAAATTGTAATAAGATCTATGAAAAATGATTACACTATCATTACAAATCAACTTGAAAAGAATGATTAGTGAAATCTTGTTATAACTATCTAATCAAAATCAACACTGCAAAACGATTCTAAAACATGTAAATAATTGTAACAAATGATAAAGAAAAGATATGAAAATGTAGAAACATCATTGTTTGCAGGGGCCCTCCACAAATAGGTTGTCAGAGAACTTTAATCGAACAATCAATAATGCATCAAAACTTCATTCTTCATTAACAGGTAAGAACATAGTTTAAAACAATACTCTTGCATATATAAATCAACCTCTTGTTCATGTTTGTTGCATGGTATTTATAAAATCTAGTGTCAATAACTATTTAAGGCTTTTATGCCTACCCTAGCTAACATAGTTCTAATTTTATCTTCTAAGAGATATCAAAATATTGTTTGCTCATGATTTTCTATTTGGAAAAGCAAATTGTGAAGCGCAAGGATTTCAGACTCTCACTCGCTTATTCAACAACATTTTGACTTTTACCCTTTGACCACACAATCAAACAATCCTTTGATGATATGGTTTAGGTGAATAGTGTTGGAAATAATACTGAGAGGGGGGGTGAATCAGTATTATATGATACTTTTAATAAATCTTCTTTATTTGTTCTTTGAATTATCTTTGCATGTCAGTACCATAAAATAATGAGCATGAACAAAAGAAAACAGATAGTCACACCAAAGAACACAAGATGTAAGGTGGAAACCCAATGTGGGTGAAAACCACCTGCTGCAATATGTCTCTATCTTCTTTCAAATTAGAAACTCCTTTTACAATGGTTTTGTACTGGTGCAGTCCTTTACCAGTACACAGGCTGCAACCTGCAGAGAGCTACAACTCTCTCTCGTTTTCCAGTCTCTCCTGGAAGGGAGCTACAACCCCCTACTTCTTTTCTTACAAGGACCACTTTTCATAAATTTTCAAACCGGATCCATAAGCATCAATTGATCATCAAGTATGAGAGAATCACCCAATCAACTGTAGTAACCAGATCAACAGTAATAGGACCAAACCCAGAACACAACAATGATAAACAAAGATTTTAAGAGAAGGAAGCACCCTGCTCCATTGCTAGCCTGCTTCCCGGACTCACCCTGCTCAACTGCTAGCCTGCTTCCTGGACTCACCCTGCTCAACTGCTAGCCTGCTTCCCGGACTCACCCTGCTCAACTGCTAGCCTGCGTCCCGGACGCACCCTGCTCAACTGCTAGCCTGCGTCCCTCGCTCTGAGTCTATTGAACTGCCTGCGTCCCGGCGCACCTGAACCCTTCTGCGCCTGCGTCCCGGCGCACCTGAACCCTTCTGCGCCTGCGTCCTGGCGCACCTGAGCCCTTCTGCGGCTGCGTCCCGGCGCACCTGAACCCTTCTGTGTCTGCGTCCCGGCGCACCTGAACCGTTACTGCACCTGCGTCTCCGGGCTTTCAAGACTTCAGAAGCAAACCCAGACAGTCAGATCTACAGATCTGAACATGTGCCGAAGAGAGCTTGGTCCATCAGTAGATTCGCCTTGTTTAGATCTAGACCAAATCTAGCCCTCATAAGATATTCAACCAAAAACCATGCCTAAACCAAATGATCTCCTTTGCTTTATATAGGCAAGCTCCTCCTCAAATCATGGAACAATACCACGAGCCGACACCATAATAACACAATACCGTCGGCTAGATACCAAGAGTAAAACACAAGAAACCCCCACGTGAGCTTTTCTCTGCCTTGAAATGTGTGCACTGGGTGGACGCACCCCCTGAATGGCTGGCCTGCGTCTCTGGACGCAGTCCCTGCATGGTGTACCTGTGGGTACGCACCTTCTGAACTGCTTTCCTACGTCCTTCTTAATTTTCAACAAATTGAGAGCCTTTCCACGGGAGTTGCCATCAAGTACAACATCTGTAACATATATAGCCATACCTGAAACATAATGCCAACAATCTCCCCCTTTGGACTTGATGGCAACCTCACAATCTTTGCTTCATTCTCCCCCTTTGACATCAAGGGCAAAGGGTATGCTCCCCCTAAGATCATGCTCCCCCTGAACCAGGTCTGCAAACAAAGAACCATAATCCTCCATGAAAGAGATAGAGACATATTGCAGCTATTTCCAAGATCTCCTTCTGACCATCCTCCATAATGCCAACAATGCATTATATGCTCCCCCTGAACCTGTACCATCAATCAGAAAAGGTTCAACAATAAGATGATGCATCAACAACCCCCAGCTTTTGCCTGAGGTATTCAAAAGTGTCCCTGGGCAATGGTTTGGTGAAAATATCAGCAACTTGTTCCTTAGAAGGAACATACTCCAACTTGACCTTCTGTTCAAGTACTTGTTCTCGGAGAAAATGGTACTTGATTGGTATGTGCTTGGTTTTTGAATGCATAACAGGATTCTTTGAGATGCTGATTGCACTTGTGTTGTCACATAAGATGGGGATTGGTGGTGTACAAGTGATTTGAAAATCCTGCAAAGTCTGCATCATCCAAAGGAGTTGGGTGCAACAAGATGCAGCAGCAACATATTCCGCTTCAGCTGTAGACAAGGCAATTGAACTCTGTTTCTTGCTGAACCAAGATACCAGTCTGGAACCCATAAAGAACGCACCACCACTTGTGCTTTTCCTGTCATCCACGCTTCCCGCCCAATCTGCATCTGTATAAGCATGAAGTGTAAGATCTGTATCTCTAGGATACAATAAGCCATAATTTTGAGTCCCTTGAAGATATTTGAAAATTCTCTTCACTGCCTGAAGATGAGTCTCTTTCGGATTTGCCTGAAATCTTCCAACTATTCCAACTGTATGCATGATGTCTGGTCGGGTACCTGTCAAATAAAGTAAACTTCCAATCATAGATCTGTAGGTTGGTTGATGTACTGCTGCAGATTCATCATTTGCACTGAGGCTACATCCTGTGACCATGGGTGTACATACTGGTTTTGCATCTTCCATACCATATTTCTTCAAAATCTGTTTGAGATACTTGGTTTGAGATAAAAAGATTCCTCCTTCTTTTTGTTGGATTTGCAAACCAAGGAAATATGTCAGTTCTCCTAGCAGGGACATTTCAAATTCTTTCTGCATGACAGAGGCAAAGTTTTGACTCATAGCTTCTTCATTGCTCCCAAAAATAATGTCATCTACATATACAACAATTATTAGCAATTTGTCATTTTCAACTTTTATATAAAGATTGCTATCTGCTGATCCTTTTGAAAAGCCTTGTTGATCAAGATATTTGTCCAAACGGTAGTACTAAGCCCTTGGAGCTTGTTTGAGACCATAGAGAGCCTTTTTCAATCTGCATACAAGATTTGGATCATTTCCAAGAATGAACCCATCTGGCTGTTCAATGTACACTTCTTCTTCCAAGTCTCCATTTAGAAAGGCTGATTTCACGTCCATTTGAAATACTTTGAAGTTTTGAAAACTTGAGAGAGCAAGGAACATTCGGATGACCTCAAGTCTTGCAACAGGAGCAAAGGTTTCTTCAAAGTCTATTCCTTCTTGTTGTGCATACCCTTTACAAACAAGTCTGGCTTTGTTTCTAATTACTTCTCCATTTTCATTCAATTTATTTTTGAAGACCCATTTTGTTCCGATAACATTCTTATCTTTTGGTCTAGGAACCAGCTCCCAAGTGTTGTTCTTTTCGATCTGCTCAAGTTCTTCATCCATTGCTTTCACCCAACATTCATCTTTGCATGCCTCTTTCACATTTTGTGGTTCAGTAGAGGAGAGTAATGCCAAATAGCTTGAAGCTTCTGCAATTGTTCTTCTTGTTTGTACACCTGCTTCTTTCTTTCCCATAATCTGAGATTCTGGATGATTCTTCTGAACATATCTGGATGGAGTCTTTTCTTCTATTCTTGTTTGCTCCTTTGGTTCTTCTTCTTGAGGTTCTTCTTCTTCATCATTCTATCGTTGGGGGTAGCCTTCATCTTCTTCGATGTCTTCATGATGTACTTGCCTAGGAATGTATCCCTTTTCATCAACCACTACATCAATGCTGTCAACAATTCTGCCAAGTCTTTTATTGTAGCATTTGTATGCTTTGCTATGTGGAGAGTAACCAAGAAGAATGCCTTCATCTGCTCTAGGTTCAAGTTTGCCAAGCTGCTCATCTGTATTCTTGATATAGCATTTGCTCCCAAAGATTTTGAAGTGCTTTACCGAAGGAGTCCTACCACTCCAGAGCTCATGAGGAGTTTGAGTGCTGTTCACCCGGACATTTGTTTTGTTGAGAATAACAACCGCAGCATGTGCAGCTTCACCCCAGAAGGTTGCGGGAGTTCCTGACTCATCAAGCATAGCACGAGCCATTTGTTGGATTGTTCTGTTCATCCTTTCCACAACTCCATTTTGCTGAGGAGTTCTTGTTGTAGAGAATTCTCTTCTTATCCCATGTTCTTCACAAAAATCGAAAAATTCATTTGAAGCAAATTCCCCACCTCTATCAGATCTGAGGCACTTAATTTTGTGACCTGATTGATTTTCAACCAAGGCTTTGAAGGATTTGAATTTTTCGAATGCTTCATCTTTGTGCTTCATAAGTCCTAACCAGACAAACCTGGAGAAATCGTCAATGAATAATATCAAGTATTCTTCTCCTCGAGGTGTTCTTTTCCTGAAAGGACCGCATGTATCTGTATGTACTAGCTCAAGAGGCATGCTAGCTGATCCTTCTTTCTCTGGAAAGTTAGTTCTGGTTTGTTTTCCAAACTGACATGATTTGCATATGGTGTTGTCAGGAATTTTGATATATGGAAGATCACGAACTGCCTGATATTTGCATGCTTTCCTTATTTGTGAAAAGCTTAGATGTCCCAACCTCCGATGCCATAACCAGTGCTCATCATCCTTGCTCAGATAGCATTGTTGTTGTCCTTCTTCAAATATGTACAGATTATTTGGAGTTCTTTTACCTTTGATCACTGTTTTACCTGTATCAAGATCACGAACAAGACATCCATTTGATCTGAATATAACCTCGGTTCTTTGATCACACATCTGGCTGACACTTAGAAGATTATGCTTCAATCCATCAACATACAAAACATTTCCAGCCTTGACCTTTTCTTTTAACTGAGCAATGCCCTTTCCTTTTATAGTTGCAGGAGTATCATTTCCAAAAGAGACTTTCTTTCCCTTTTCTAGAGCAGAATAAGACTCGAGTTTTTCTTTATCACCTGTCATATGCTTCGAACATCCACTGTCAATGTACCATAGATTTTCCTGTCCCTCTGCATAAAATGCTATCCCACATCTTTCTGTTTGAGGTTCCTTTATTCTCCATGTTTTGGTGCTTGAGGCTTGTTCCTTTTTCTGCTGAAACCTGCTCCTGCATTCAGAGTCTTCATGACCAAAGTTATTGCAAATAGAACATTCAACTTCATTTTCAAGAACAGAAAAGTTGTTATAGGTCCTCTTTGTAATCCCTGTCATACTTCTTTGCTTTTGAGCTTCTCTAGTCATGATCGTTTTATATGCAACACATTGAGCTGCTTTGTGACCAAAGTTATGGCAAGAAAAACATTGTCCATTGAAGAAACTTCTGCGGTTATTGAATCTACCAGCCAACTGATTGTAGTTTATATTTTCATCTATTCTTGAACCAATTTGAGAAGATTTTACCTGTGGCTAGTTGTAGCTTTTGTTCACCCTTAAGATGGATTGCCCTTGATAGTTTCTGTTTGTAATTCGTTCCTGCTTTACCTGTTGATCTTCATTGTTCTTTTGCTCATTTCTTCTTGCTGCATCAAGATAACTTTTTGAGGTGGATGCTTGAGAAGTTTCTCCATTATAGCCCAGACCTGTCTTGTTTAGAGGAGACCGCTGCACATTGATAATCTCATCCAAAGTTTCAGATCCTTTGACAAACTTGAGATTAATAGCTTTTGTTTTCTCAATCTCTTTTCTAAGACCAACAATTTCACCTTCTAATTTTTCAAGATGTTTTTCCTTTTCATCAATTTGAAATTGTAGAGTATCAATGATCATGTTCTTTTCTTCTATACATCTCTTGAGTCTATTAATTTCATCATAAAGGTTATCCACATCTACAACATCCATATAATCATCATCTTCAAATGCCATTAACAACTTATATTCATTACCTTGTTCATCTTCATCACTGTTTGATAGACCATCACTATCTTCATGAGTGTAGTAGCTTTTCTTATTTGCGTTCTGTTTCTTGTTCCATCTAGCAGGTTCTTTTCCTTTATCTTTATAAGGACATTTTGCAGCATAATGACCTACTCTTCCATAGGCAAAGCATTTAAATGGTAACTTACCTCTGAACCTTCCAGAACCCCTTTGAAGATTTCTGACAAAATTTGATTCTTCTTCCTCTTCTTCTGGAACGTGGCTTGCTTCATAATAATCTCCTTTCCCTGATGCCTTGAAAGCAACTTCTCTTCTGTCTAAAGGACCTCGCTTTCTCATTTCATAAGCAGTTAGAATTCCATGTAGCTGAGACATAGTAAGAATTCGTAGATTTTCCTTTTCTTCTATAGCAGATACTTTAGATTCAAACTTGGGAGACAAAGATCTTAGAACCTTTTCAACCACTATAGCCTCTCTTATTTCTTCACCCAAATTTTTCATACAATTAACAATCTCATCTACCCGAAGAAAATAGTTAGCCACACTTTCATCATTATACATCTTGAGAGTCTCATACTGAATCCTGAGAGTTTGAAGTTTAGCACGCTTTACCTATTCATCTCCTTCATAGCTTGTGACAATTTTGTCCCATATTTCTTTTGCGGATTTGTAGTGCATTACCTTCATGAATTCCGTTTGGGATATACATCCTAACAGAGTACTGACTGCTTTTGCATTTGTTTCATACTTCTTTTTCTCAGCTGGATCTGTAGGAGTAGCTGAAGGAAAAGCATAGCCTGTTTCTACAATGTCCCAAACTTCTGTACCAAGAGATTGAAGATATGCAGTAACTCTTACCTTCCAATAATTGAAGTTTGTCCCATCAAAAACCGGTGGCCTGATTGATGCTTCTCTCTCGTAGTTTCTCATGATGAATGATCTACCTTCAAGTGATCAAGCTTCTATGAAGGACCTGCTCTGACACCAATTGTTGCAAATAATACTGAGAGGGGGGGTGAATCAGTATTATATGATACTTTTAATAAATCTTCTTTATTTGTTCTTTGAATTATCTTTGCATGTCAGTACCATAAAATAATGAGCATGAACAAAAGAAAACAGGTAGTCACACCAAAGAACACAAGATGTAAGGTGGAAACCCAATGTGGGTGAAAACCACCTGCTGCAATATGTCTCTATCTTCTTTCAAATTAGAAACTCCTTTTACAATTGTTTTGTACTGGTGTAGTCCTTTACCAGTACACAGGCTGCAACCTGCAGAGAGCTACAACTCTCTCTCGTTTTCCAGTCTCTCCTGGAAGGGAGCTACAACCCCCTACTTCTTTTCTTACAAGGACCACTTTTCATAAATTTTCAAACTGGATCCATAAGCATCAATTGATCATCAAGTATGAGAGAATCACCCAATCAACTGTAGTAACCAGATCAACAGTAATAGGACCAAACCCAGAACACAACAATGATAAACAAAGATTTTAAGAGAAGGAAGCACCCTGCTCCATTGCTAGCCTGCTTCCCGGACTCACCCTGCTCAACTGCTAGCCTGCTTCCTGGACTCACCCTGCTCAACTGCTAGCCTGATTCCCGGACTCACCCTGCTCAACTGCTAGCCTGCGTCCCGGACGCGCCCTGCTCAACTGCTAGCCTGCGTCCCTCGCTCTGAGTCTATTGAACTGCCTGCGTCCCGGCGCACCTGTACCCTTCTGCGCCTGCGTCCCGGCGCCCCCGAACCCTTCTGCGCCTGCGTCCCGGCGCACCTGAACCCTTCTGCGGCTGCGTCCCGGCGCACCTGAACCCTTCTGTGACTACGTCCCGGTGCACCTGAACCCTTACTGCACCTGCGTCTCGGGCTTTCAAGACTTCAGAAGCAAACCCAGATAGTCAGATCTACAGATCTGAACATGCGCCGAAGAGATCTTGGTCCATCAGTAGATTCGCCTTCTTTAGATCTAGACCAAATCTAGCCCTCATAAGATATTCAACCAAAAACCATGCCTAAACCAAATGATCTCCTATGATTTATATAGGCAAGCTCCTCCTCAAATCATGGAACAATACCACGAGCCGACACCATAATAACACAATACCGTCGGCTAGATACCAAGAGTAAAACACAAGAAACCCCCACGTGAGCTTTTCTCTGCCTTGAAATGTGTGCACTGGGTGGACGCACCTCCTGAATGGCTGGCCTGCGTCTCTGGACGCAGTCCTTGCATGGTGTACCTGCGGGTACGCACCTTCTGAACTGCTTTCCTGTGTCCTTCTTAATTTTCAACAAATTGAGAGCCTTGCCACGGGAGTTGCCATCAAGTACAACATCTGTAACATATATAGCCATACCTGAAACATAATGCCAACAATCTCCCCCTTTGGACTTGATGGCAACCTCACAATCTTTGCTTCATTCTCCCCCTTTGACATCAAGGGCAAAGGGTATGCTCCCCCTAAGATCATGCTCCCCCTGAACCAGGTCTGCAAACAAAGAACCATAATCCTCCATGAAAGAGATAGAGACATATTGCAGCTATTTCCAAGATCTCCTTCTGACCATCCTCCATAATGCCAACAATGCATTATATGCTCCCCCTGAACCTGTACCATCAATCAGAAAAGGTTCAACAATAAGATGATGCATCAACAACCCCCAGCTTTTGCCTGAGGTATTCAAAAGTGTCCCTGGGCAATGGTCTGGTGAAAATATCAGCAACTTGTTCCTTAGAAGGAACATACTCCAACTTGACCTTCTGTTCAAGTACTTGTTCTCGGAGAAAATGGTACTTGATTGGTATGTGCTTGGTTTTTGAATGCATAACAGGATTCTTTGAGATGCTGATTGCACTTGTGTTGTCACATAAGATGGGGATTGGTGGTGTACAAGTGATTTGAAAATCCTGCAAAGTCTGCATCATCCAAAGGATTTGGGTGCAACAAGATGCAGCAGCAACATATTCCGCTTCAGCTGTAGACAAGGCAATTGAACTCTGTTTCTTGCTGAACCAAGATACCAGTCTGGAACCCATAAAGAACGCACCACCACTTGTGCTTTTCCTGTCATCCACGCTTCCGGCCCAATCTGCATCTGTATAAGCATGAAGTGTAAGATCTGTATCTCTAGGATACCATAAGCCATAATTTTGAGTCCCTTGAAGATATTTGAAAATTCTCTTCACTGCCTGAAGATGAGTCTCTTTCGGATTTGCCTGAAATCTTCCAACTATTCCAACTGTATGCATGATGTCTGGTCGGGTACCTGTCAAATAAAGTAAACTTCCAATCATAGATCTGTAGGTTGGTTGATGTACTGCTGCAGATTCATCATTTGCACTGAGGCTACATCCTGTGACCATGGGTGTACATACTGGTTTTGCATCTTCCATACCATATTTCTTCAAAATCTGTTTGAGATACTTGGTTTGAGATAAAAAGATTCCTCCTTCTTTTTGTTGGATTTGCAAACCAAGGAAATATGTCAGTTCTCCTAGCAGGGACATTTCAAATTCTTTCTGCATGGCAGAGGCAAAGTTTTGACTCATAGCTTCTTCATTGCTCCCAAAAATAATGTCATCTACATATACAACAAGTATTAGCAATTTGTCATTTTCAACTTTTATATAAAGATTGCTATCTGCTGATCCTTTTGAAAAGCCTTGTTGATCAAGATATTTGTCCAAACGGTAGTACCAAGCCCTTGGAGCTTGTTTGAGACCATAGAGAGCCTTTTTCAATCTGCATACAAGATTTGGATCATTTCCAAGAATGAACCCATCTGGCTGTTCAATGTACACTTCTTCTTCCAAGTCTCCATTCAGAAAGGTTGATTTCACGTCCATTTGAAATACTTTGAAGTTTTGAAAACTTGAGAGAGCAAGGAACATTCGGATGGCCTCAAGTCTTGCAACAGGAGCAAAGGTTTCTTCAAAGTCTATTCCTTCTTGCTGCGCATACCCTTTACAAACAAGTCTGGCTTTGTTTCTAATTACTTCTCCATTTTCATTCAATTTATTTTTGAAGACCCATTTTGTTCCGATAACATTCTTATCTTTTGGTCTAGGAACCAGCTCCCAAGTGTTGTTCTTTTCGATCTGCTCAAGTTCTTCATCCATTGCTTTCACCCAACATTCATCTTTGCATGCCTCTTTCACATTTTGTGGTTCAGTAGAGGAGAGTAATGCCAAATAGCTTGAAGCTTCTGCAACTGTTCTTCTTGTTTGTACACCTGCTTCTTTCTGCCCCATAATCTGAGATTCTGGATGATTCTTCTGAACATATCT
Organism: Pinus tabuliformis; assembly: GCA_031772625.1. NCBI lineage: Eukaryota > Viridiplantae > Streptophyta > Pinopsida > Pinales > Pinaceae > Pinus > Pinus tabuliformis. Next base: position 724,455,927 of record CM062816.1, read on the forward strand.
GGATGGAGTCTTTTCTTCTATTCTTGTTTGCTCCTTTGGTTCTTCTTCTTGAGGTTCTTCTTCTTCATCATTCTGTCGTTGGGGGTAGCCTTCATCTTCTTCGATGTCTTCATGATGTACTTGCCTAGGAATGTATCCCTTTTCATCAACCACTACATCAATGCTGTCAACAATTCTGCCAAGTCTTTTATTGTAGCATTTGTATGCTTTGCTATGTGGAGAGTAACCAAGAAGAATGCCTTCATCTGCTCTAGGTTCAAGTTTGCCAAGCTGCTCATCTGTATTCTTGATATAGCATTTGCTCCCAAAGATTTTGAAGTGCTTTACCGAAGGAGTCCTACCACTCCAGAGCTCATGAGGAGTTTGAGTGCTGTTCACCCGGACATTTGTTTTGTTGAGAATAACAACCGCAGCATGTGCAGCTTCACCCCAGAAGGTTGCGGGAGTTCCTGACTCATCAAGCATAGCACGAGCCATTTGTTGGATTGTTCTGTTCATCCTTTCCACAACTCCATTTTGCTGAGGAGTTCTTGCTGTAGAGAACTCTCTTCTTATCCCATGTTCTTCACAAAAATCGAAAAATTCATTTGAAGTAAATTCCCCACCTCTATCAGATCTGAGGCACTTAATTTTGTGACCTGATTGATTTTCAACCAAGGCTTTGAAGGATTTGAATTTTTCGAATGCTTCATCTTTGTGCTTCATAAGTCCTAACCAGACAAACCTGGAGAAATCGTCAATGAATAATATCAAGTATTCTTCTCCTCGAGGTGTTCTTTTCCTGAAAGGACCGCATGTATCTGTATGTACTAGCTCAAGAGGCATGCTAGCTGATCCTTCTTTCTCTGGAAAGTTAGTTCTGGTTTGTTTTCCAAACTGACATGATTTGCATATGGTGTTGTCAGGAATTTTGATATATGGAAGATCACGAACTGCCTGATATTTGCATGCTTTCCTTATTTGTGAAAAGCTTAGATGTCCCAACCTCCGATGCCATAACCAGTGCTCATCATCCTTGCTCAGATAGCATTGTTGTTGTCCTTCTTCAAATATGTACAGATTATTTGGAGTTCTTTTACCTTTGATCACTGTTTTACCTGTATCAAGATCACGAACAAGACATCCATTTGATCTGAATATAACCTCGGTTCTTTGATCACACATCTGGCTGACACTTAGAAGATTATGCTTCAATCCATCAACATACAAAACATTTCCAGCCTTGACCTTTTCTTTTAACTGAGCAATGCCCTTTCCTTTTATAGTTGCAGGAGTATCATTTCCAAAAGAGACTTTCTTTCCCTTTTCTAGAGCAGAATAAGACTCGAGTTTTTCTTTATCACCTGTCATATGCTTCGAACATCCACTGCCAATGTACCATAGATTTTCCTGTCCCTCTGCATAAAATGCTATCCCACATCTTTCTGTTTGAGGTTCCTTTATTCTCCATGTTTTGGTGCTTGAGGCTTGTTCCTTTTTCTGCTGAAACCTGCTCCTGCATTCAGAGTCTTCATGACCAAAGTTATTGCAAATAGAACATTCAACTTCATTTTCAAGAACCGAAAAGTTGTTATAGGTCCTCTTTGTAATCCCTGTCATACTTCTTTGCTTTTGAGCTTCTCTAGTCATGATCGTTTTATATGCAACACATTGAGCTGCTTTGTGACCAAAGTTATGGCAAGAAAAACATTGTCCATTGAAGAAACTTCTGCGGTTATTGAATCTACCAGCCAACTGATTGTAGTTTATATTTTCATCTATTCTTGAACCAATTTGAGAAGATTTTACCTGTGGCTGGTTGTAGCTTTTGTTCACCCTTAAGATGGATTGCCCTTGATAGTTTCTATTTGTAATTCGTTCCTGCTTTACCTGTTGATCTTCATTGTTCTTTTGCTCATTTCTTCTTGCTGCATCAAGATAACTTTTTGAGGTGGATGCTTGAGAAGTTTCTCCATTATAGCCCAGACCTGTCTTGTTCAGAGGAGACTGCTGCACATTGATAATCTCATCCAAAGTTTCAGATCCTTTAACAAACTTGAGATTAATAGCTTTTGTTTTCTCAATCTCTTTTCTAAGACCAACAATTTCACCTTCTAATTTTTCAAGATGTTTTTCCTTTTCATCAATTTGAAATTGTAGAGTATCAATGATCATGTTCTTTTCTTCTATACATCTCTTGAGTCTAGTAATTTCATCATAAAGGTTATCCACATCTACAGCATCCATATAATCATCATCTTCAAATGCCATTAACAACTTATATTCATTACCTTGTTCATCTTCATCACTGTTTGATAGACCATCACTATCTTCATGAGTGTAGTAGCTTTTCGTATTTGTGTTCTGTTTCTTGTTCCATCTAGCAAGTTCTTTTCCTTTATCTTTATAAGGACATTTTGCAGCATAATGACCTACTCTTCCACAGGAAAGCATTTAAATGGTAACTTACCTCTGAACCTTCCAGAACCCCTTTGAAGATTTCTGACAAAATTTGATTCTTCTTCCTCTTCTTCTGGAACGTGGCTTGCTTCATAATAATCTCCTTTGCCTGATGCCTTGAAAGCAGCTTCTCTTCTGTCTGAAGGACCTCCCTTTCTCATTTCATAAGCAGTTAGAATTCCATGTAGCTGAGACATAGTAAGAATTCGTAGATTTTCCTTTTCTTCTATAGCAGATACTTTAGATTCAAACTTGGGAGACAAAGATCTTAGAACCTTTTCAACCACTATAGCCTCTATTATTTCTTCACCCAAATTTTTCATACAATTAACAATCTCATCTACCCGAAGAAAATAGTTAGCCACACTTTCATAATTATACATCTTGAGAGTCTCATACTGAATCCTGAGAGTTTGAAGTTTAGCACGCTTTACCTGTTCATCTCCTTCATAGCTTGTGACAATTTTGTCCCATATTTCTTTTGCGGATTTGTAGTGCATTACCTTCATGAATTCCGTTTGGGATATACATCCTAACAGAGTACTGACTGCTTTTGCATTTGTTTCATACTTCTTTTTCTCAGCTGGATCTGTAGGAGTAGCTGAAGGAAAAGCATAGCCTGTTTCTACAATGTCCCAAACTTCTGTACCAAGAGATTGAAGATATGCAGTAACTCTTACCTTCCAATAATTGAAGTTTGTCCCATCAAAAACCGGTGGCCTGATTGATGCTTCTCTCTCGTAGTTGCTCGTGATGAACGATCTACCTTCAAGCGATCAAGCTTCTCTGAAGGACCTGCTCTGATACCAATTGTTGGAAATAATACTGAGAGGGGGGGTGAATCAGTATTATATGATACTTTTAATAAATCTTCTTTATTTGTTCTTTGAATTATCTTTGCATGTCAGTACCATAAAATAATGAGCATGAAAAAAACAAAACAGGTAGTCACACCAAAGAACACAAGATGTAAGGTGGAAACCCAATGTGGGTGAAAACCACCTGCTGCAATATGTCTCTATCTTCTTTCAAATTAGAAACTCCTTTTACAATGGTTTTGTACTGGTGCAGTCCTTTACCAGTACACAGGCTGTAACCTGCAGAGAGCTACAACTCTCTCTCGTTTTCCAGTCTCTCCTGGAAGGGAGCTACAACCCCCTACTTCTTTTCTTACAAGGACCACTTTTCATAAATTTTCAAACTGGATCCATAAGCATCAATTGATCATCAAGTATGAGAGAATCACCCAATCAACTGTAGTAACCAGATCAACAGTAATAGGACCAAACCCAGAACACAACAATGATAAACAAAGATTTTAAGAGAAGGAAGCACCCTGCTCCATTGCTAGCCTGCTTCCCGGACTCACCCTGCTCAACTGCTAGCCTGCTTCCTGGACTCACCCTGCTCAATTGCTAGCCTGCTTCCCGGACTCACCCTGCTCAACTGCTAGCCTGCGTCCCGGACGCACCCTGCTCAAATGCTAGCCTGCGTCCCTCGCTCTGAGTCTATTGAACTGCCTGCGTCCTGGCACACCTGAACCCTTCTGCGCCTGCGTCCCGGCGCACCTGAACCCTTCTGCGCCTGCGTCCCGGCGCACCTGAACCCTTCTGCGCCTGCGTCCCGGCGCACCTGAACCCTTCTGCGGCTGCGTCCTGGCGCACCTGAACCCTTCTGTGACTGCGTCCCGGCGCACCTGAACCCTTACTGCACCTGCGTCTCCGGGCTTTCAAGACTTCAGAAGCAATCCCAGACAGTCAGATCTACAGATCTGAACATGCGCCGAAGAGATCTTGGTCCATCAGTAGATTCGCCTTGTTTAGATCTAGACCAAATCTAGCCCTCATAAGATATTCAACCAAAAACCATGCTTAAACCAAATGATCTCCTTTGCTTTATATAGGCAAGCTCCTCCTCAAATCATGGAACAATACCACGAGCCGACACCATAATAACACAATACCGTCGGCTAGATACCAAGAGTAAAACACAAGAAACCCCCACGTGAGCTTTTCTCTGCCTTGAAATGTGTGCACTGGGTGGACGCACCTCCTGAATGGCTGGCCTGCGTCTCTGGACGCAGTCCTTGCATGGTGTACCTGCGGGTACGCACCTTCTGAACTGCTTTCCTGCGTCCTTCTTAATTTTCAACAAATTGAGAGCCTTGCCACGGGAGTTGCCATCAAGTACAACATCTGTAACATATATAGCCATACCTGAAACATAATGCCAACAAATAGGTGGAAATCATTAAAGGGAGCATTCTCCACCTATTCATATCTTTCTCCTCTTAGCTGGTACCTTAGATCCTGATAAACCTTTGAATTGGCTACAGAAACATAAATTAGCTACAAAATTGAATGAATTCAGTAGCTAATACAAACATTAATTCGATAATAAGGAACATTATGAAATATGAAAGATAAGACAATTAAATACCTTACCATGGAATAACCTTGTAGTTTGATGCCTTTTAAGTTGATGATGATGGTCAAAGAGAGGAAAAATTGGTAAGAGAGAGTGTCAAAATGAAGCATTCATGAGGCTCTACATTCCCGCACACGGAGGCCATTGCATGTTGATCCGGATCTTGAGGGGAGGCCCCCAAGATCTAGAAGATTGAAATGGATCTTGGGAGGAGAGACCCCCAAGATCTGAAAACTTGAATTGCCAGAAGAAAAAGAGGAGAATGCCCAATAAACAAAACCACAAAGAAACTTTTTATTAAAACCGATAATAACTGTAAAGGCAACATTGTGGCGAACAATATGTCCTTTTAAAAAATGTGACTTGTTACCTATAGTATTTTTCAGTTACAATACCACGGGTCAATTCCATTGGTGAATGAATACCATGGGTGGATTTCACAATACCATAGGCCAATTCCATGGGTGAATGAATACCATGGGTGGATGTCACTTATAATACCATGGGTGGATGCCATTTACAATACCATGGGTCGATGAATAATATGGGTGGATAAGTACCATGGGTTGATGCCATTTTCCATTCGGATCATTCCTCCCTCCTTAAGAAGCAATGGTCCCCATTGCGTAAAGTTCCCTCCTGTGAAGCCTTTGTTGAATATGAAGAGCCATTGAAGATAAAGATTTTATGTGGTTAACCCATAACCATGATGAAAGAAGATCTGAGGATAGAGATACCCTGTAATGCTTGTGACCAGTTGTGATGATGACAGTGTGCGGCCTAGCAAATGGACTTCGATGAAGTGTGAGTTTGTGGATGACCCATAACCATGAAGATCCGAGGATAGAGATACCCTGTAATGCTTGTGACCAACTGTGATACTGACAGTGTGCAGCCTAGAAAATGGACTTCGATGTTTGTGGATGACCCATAATTGTGATGTTGGTTGCTGATGAAGTAGCAAGTGCCTACATAGCCCGAGGTGGGAGGGCACGTCTCCAAATAACCCAAGTTGAATGCTGCTATGTTGAAACTGATGAATGTGAAGCAGGTTCCTACTAAAGCGGGGTGGGAGGGCACGTCTCCAATGGAACCTGCTCCGAATGCTGCTCCATAATTAAAATGGACATAACTCGACCAATAGAGATAACTGATTCGGATTTAAACAAGAACGCAATAAAATACAGAGATAATCATAAAGGCAGATATGCAGTGGAAATAATACTTCATTTCATTACTGTAAAATACTGAAATAAGCTTACAAACAGAAATGGAAATAAACCAGCTAGGGCGATGGTAGCTTATCTCTGAGAAGAGATGTGGTGGCTACATGCCTTTGAACTGTGTTACAATGAGGCTTGAAGGCCTATTTATTGTTGAGAAACAATGGAAAACCATTCACATTCCAAAACCTAACCTTAGAAGATGAAACGCCAAATTGTGGGCCCCGTTTCTGGGTAAGTTGGTACATCAACTTCCTAGGGTCGCGAATTGGTCATATTATCTCTGTTTGACAAGCATGATAGCCCATTGGAAAGATCTCTCCGAGGACTATGACAAAAAGGAATATTTTTTGACAGAAAAATCGTTGGTAGATTTCCCAAAAAACGTCGTTTAGGGCCTCAAAACGGCTCCGGAAGTTTAGGACCCAAAAAACTTCTAAAAATAGTAAATTGTGCTACAATTTAGGAAACTGAAAACACTGAAAGAGACAGTTGTGGGGGTCCAAATGGGATAGGTGGGTGGCCACCAACATCCACCTGGATCACATGTCCTCATGCAAAAATTCAAAACTGGAAGTCTTTCTTTGTCACTACTCTCTCTCAGAAACTTGGGCCAGAACATCCAAGTATATCCTTCTTACCTTTTTTCTTGAAACTGTCATTCTGGGTTTCTTCATCAAAATCCTGCATTTTAGACTCATGACCTTCCTTTTTAGAGATTCATTTTTTTCTTTAACTTCTTGTTATTTTCATACCATAAACCCATATGTAAAACAATGTAATCATTTTCAATCCTTTATATCTCATTCTAGATCTTTAGTGTCTCATGTTCCTTCTTCAGATGTTTATTAAGTGTCTCCAACTCAAATACTTTTTGTTTTAGAGTTTTAACGAGTGGACGTTCTTGTGGATTGTTAGACTCGATTTCGTTTTCATGGATTGTAGAACAATATGCATCTTTTAGAGCTCTCTCCTCCACAGACTCAATGTAGTCATAGATTTCTTAGACTGTTGAGATGGTTTTTGATTAAGCCTAATGCTTCTTCTTACATTTGATGGAAGATGGTTTTTAGTTTTAGTTCTTTTCTTCTTTTTTTTTAGCTTCCTATGTTTTATTGGATGTGCTTTCTTTCTTTTTGCTAAATTATTTTCTTCTAACAAGTTTCCTTCTAACGCTTCCTAAAATTTTTGCAATAGGAGTTTCATCCTCTGACTATTCTTGTAGTTGTTGTTGAGGTATCTTTTTAATAGGATTCTCAAATATTCTCTTCCTTACGCTTTTTTCTTTCGTGATGCTAGGTGGCTCTTGATCCTCCCCTTTAAAATTATTTCTAACTAGGGAGCAATCTCAATTATCTCCTAGTATTTCAAGATGAAATTCAATGATTATTTGTATAAGGCCATGGTGATACATGGTGCTTTCTATGAATTGGATCCTTTTCTGAACATTCCTAGACATTTTCCTTAAGTTATTTAATAGAAAATTAGGAAGTTTGATTTCATCCCCTTCAAGAAAACACATCATCAAACGAATGTGGTAAAATAACATACAACCAAATCTTGCTTCACAAGTGACAAATTTATGAATTACTAGCAACAAATTCCTCCATTTACCCTTAAGTGTTGCAATGCAAATTCCTTTCTTAAAAATAGTGATATCCATACCTTGGTTTTTCAAGAAAGTCTTCCATTCTTCTTCTTCATCACCCCTGTCCTTAAACAATCTTTCTCTAATTCTTAATAGTCTGGTGGCTTCAACAATAAGATATTCTGTCACTGCAAACTTGATGTCTCTAATTTCATCCTCTACTCCATCAAAATCTCTAGAAAATGATTTGGTTAATTCCTTGTTACACTACAACAAAACCAGCGATTAGCGTCCCTTTTTACTTCTTTTTTTGCATCTAGAGCCCATTTTTGGTGCTATTTGCATCCATTTATCAAATATGGTGCAAAACTTGACACAAAATTTGCATCAAGTTTTGCACCAAATCTTACATCCAGTTTAGCACCAGGTATTGCAATAGGTTTTGCACCACGTTTTGCACCAAATTTTATGCCAAGTTTTGTGTCATCCTTTACACCAGGTTTTGTTCCAGGTTTTGCATCAAGTTTGGCACCTAATTTTGTTTGACATACTTTTGCATCCTCATTTGCATCCACTTTTTGCACCTACACTTGCATCAACTTTTGCATCGACTTTTGCATCCTTTTTTACATCCTTTTTTAAATCATTTTTTGCATCCATTTTTTCATCCATTTGTGCATCCCTTTTGCGCCAAGTTTTACATCGAGTTTTGTGTCTAGTTTTGCATAAAATTTTGCATCAACTTTTCCCTCTTGTTTGGCATCCATATTTACATCCTCTTTTGCATCTATTATTGTACCCACTATTGCATCTAATATTTTTGTGCCACAATTAGCGCCGAGTTTGGCACCTCCTTTTGCACCCACTTTTGATTATAATTTTGCATCCACGTTTGCATCCTCATTTGCGTCGAGGTTTTCATCAACTACTACATCTATTTTTGCATCCCTTTTTGTATCCAATTTTGGACCAGGATTTGCATCGGGTTTTGTGTATCGTTTTGCATCTACTTTTGCATCGACTTCTATTGCATCCACTTTTGCACACAATTTTGCATCCACTGTTGCACCCATTTTAAATTACACTTTTTGCATCCCTTTTTACATCTTCATTTGCATCATACTTTGATTCTTTTTTTGCATCTATCATTACATCCACTTTTGTTATGCCACAATTTGCACCATGTTTTGCACTCACTGTTGTATCCACGTTTGCTTCCAATTTTGCAACCATGTTCACATCCTCTTTTGCATCAAATATTGCATCTATTTTTGCATCCACTTTTATGTCAGGTTTATGCATTGGGTTTTGCATCTCGTTTTGTATCTACTTTTGCATCTACTTACATTATATCCATTTTTTGCATCCAATTTTGTTTTGCCTGTTGCATCAATGTTTGCTTCCACTTTTACATCCATTTTTGCATCTTATTTTGCATATTTTTTGTCTATTGTTACATCCACTTTTGTTGCACCATATCTTGCGCCTACCATTGCAACCACATTTGCTTCCATGTTTGCATCCCCTATTGCATCCACTTTTGTTTCATCCATTTTTGCATATACTTTTGTTTCCGTTGTTGCATCCACATTTGTTTCACCACAATTTGTGCCAAGTTTTACACCTACCATTGGACCCATGTTTGCTTCCACTTTTGCCTTCATGTTTGCATCCAAGTTTGCATTGACAACTGCATCTACTTTTGCATCCACTTTTGTGTCAGGTTTTTCATGTTGTTGTGCATCTACTTATGTTGTATCCACTTTTCATCCAATTTTACTTCTATTGTTGCCCCCATTTCTATGTTCGCTTTTGCATCCCTTTTCCAACACTCATCATATTCTGCATTGATGATATTCCTTATGGCATTGACAATTATGAACAATTGATGACAATGTCAATAATATTGACAATGATGAAAATGAAGATGATGGCGATGACATGAATTGTGATTATGATGATAAAGACGATAGTGGTTACAATGACAATGATGATGATGGCAATGATTATGATGATGACGATGCTAATGACGTTGGCGAATCTTCCCAATTTTAGATGTTGTCATTGTCATAATCATAAGCATTATCTTTGGTGTCATGATCATCATTTTCATCTAGGTCATCATCAAAAACAATAATGGCATGAATGATGATGATGCATGATTACAACAATGTCGATAGAAATTACATTAATGATGATGATGGGGATGATAAAAATGACAATGACGATGATAATGGTGGTGATGATGATCATCATCGATCATCTGTCAAATATAGAGTTGTTATTTCTCTTACGTATATCAATGTGTCCTAAACAACCCTTTTCTAGCACTGATCACATTTTTTGGGTTGATGATATTTCTTACAACATCTACAATTATGAACAATTGCAAACAATGTCCATAATGATGATGATGATGGCATGAATGGTGATTATGATGATAATGTAATGATGGCAATAACAATGACAAGGATGATGGTGATGATGATGACAATGATTATGATAATGAGAATGACCTTACAATCTTATGGATTCGTGAACAATTACTAGTTTCAATACCATCTTCTAGATACGTATTACTATCATACTTCTAAAATTTTCTGTCTCTCTTGAGGTATCTTACTATAATGGTGTTGTCAACACTAGAAAGATATCTTGTTGTAATGGTGGTTCTAATGTTAGCACTAGCAAAGTTTTTGTTAAATTTTGGTTAAAAAAAACCGATTTATGCAATTATTTTGACAATCTATGTAAAAAAGTAAATAACATCCAATTATTTTGACTGTAGTCCCATTGATTATCATGAATTCACCAGTCTGAAGACCATCTTCTACATACATATTATTATTAAACTTTTTGCATTATTTCCCTCTTATATCTTGTGGTAATGGCAATATTAGCACTAGAAAAATATCTTGTTGTAATGGTGATGTTAGTATTAGCACTAAAAAAATCACTAAATTTTGGTAAAAAAAGTTTATCATTTATTTATTTTTAATTTGGGAAATTTTTGTTTTTATATTTTTTGTTTTTAATTCTATTTTTATGAAGTAATATTTTTTTTGGTTGAATTTTGGTAGTAACTAGTTTTTGGTCTAATCATATGTATTAACCATGTTCTTTATGCTACAAGTATAATTGTTGGGACAAAATTGCTCTTTCAAATAAGTTGCAAAAAGCATATAAATGGAAGAATAGCGATGACAACTATTTTCATTGTCCAATTGTTCAGTATATCATGTATGAAAATATTCAACATTTTTATAAACAATGGATTAGAGGTGAGTCTGTAATTGTACATAATGTTTGGATGATACATAAAAACAAAGTTTGTTTCATTGATGTGGTTAGGATCTACTTTGGATACGAAACCCTAGGTTTGGAAGTATGCAAATAATGAATTTGGTTTACCTTTGATAACAAATGAAATTTTATTTCTTTTTCCTCGTAAAACCAAGGAAGATATGGCAATAATTCTCGTTAGAAAACTACTTCTTGTTGAAGGTTTATAATTGGTTGCAAAAGTTCAACAACTGGGTATAGAAGTTTTTAGTTGCTATTAAGGAAACAATGTGATTATAGGTTTTAGCAGACATAGATCATTCTTGGTATTTGATTCACTTTGACGATGGCCTCTTCTGACTAATATATGAGATTGTGAATTTGTTGATATTTTTTAGATTACCAAGTAGATATAGTTGTTTATAGGAATTTTGTAAAACCTGAAGTATTGACAAATGGTTTTTCACTGTTAAGCAAATTTAAGTCAAATTGGGTTGCAAAACTTAAGGAGAAAGCAAAAACAATTGTTAGTAGTTGTGAATTGATATAGTCATTAAATAATTCCCAACCATTTTCTTTGTGCTACAAGTCTAATTTTCAAGACAAAATTAATAATTTTGTTCAGTTACAAAGAGCATATAAGTAGAATAATATCAACCGTACTGGAAACTATTTGTAGTGTCCATTAACTATTCAGTATATCATGCGTGAAAATATTTAACATTTTAAAAAACAATGAAAATGACAAGTGAACTTGTAAATATACAGAATGCTTGGATGATACATCCAAGACAAAGTTGCATTCATCAATGTGTTCAAGATCTACCTTGGAATAGAAACCATATGTTTTGGAAGTGTGCAAAAAAATAATTTGATCTACCTTTAAAGATAGTCTAGACGTATGGTAACCTTTTATGACCAATGATTTTTTTTTTTTCTCATCATCATCATATACATATATATATTAGAAACCAAGGAAGATATGATGATAATCGTTATCAAAAATGACCTATGATAGTGGTGGCGATGGTGAATATGATGACGATGACAATGGCAATGAGGATGATGATTAAATGATGATAACGATGACAACAATACAATGATAGGGACCCTATGCCATTAGGGATTCCCTATATGGGGAAAATATTACCTGCGTGTGGGAAAGTTATTATTGATCACAAAAATGAATAAACTCAGTAGAAAATTTGAATCACCTTCATTACCCATCCAAATATCCTTAATAATTCGAATTTTTATTTAGTGTAGTTTAATATATTTGTGTTAATTAATTCCATAAATTCAACTTAACAAGTTATATTTGTGTGTTAAGCTATATTTGTTTATATTCACAATATGTGACAATTTATATACACATAAATTATTTTCATTTTGTCTCAGTCATAACTTCATATTATTTCTAACCATTTTCAACTAATAGATGAAACTAACCATAGTAACTCTTATCTAACTAACTGAGCTTGTTATTTCCAACCAACAAACCATATTAACTAACATACATTTTAATGACATTAATTGCATCAAGTAATGAGTATACCTATAAGAATATTCAAAACACCAATTTAGATTATGAGTTCTAAACATGGTAATTAAATGACTATTACAACCAAATAACAATGAATCATTTGAAAATGGGACATAATAATTGTCCTTATTTAAACATGAATGACATACCCTGTAAATTATCTAGAAGTCTTCATTTATGTTATCATCTGCATCTATGTCTTCCAATGCTTCCTTGTCAATGTTCATATGTTCTTGCAAGAAATTAATATTACTCTTCCTAAACCATTCTGCTAAAGTAATATTGTGATCATCCTCATCTTCACCTTCGTCATATTCTGTATCAATAAAAGTTGTTTCGTCATCAAAAATATCAGTGTTACCAGATCTATTAATTTGATCTTCATATTGTATATCATCAATATTGCCTTCTTCTATAAGATCATTTGCCTTTGGAAATTGTTGGTTGTCATGGTGAATTGCCTCATCTAATTTATCATTTTGTGAAAATACACCTCTAGCCCTGCTTGTCCATACTGCTAAAGGAATGTTGTCACCATCATCTAGTTCACAGTCCTCTGGTTGAACATCATCATCTTGAACATCATCATTGATGCCAATTTGTTCAATGTTCCCCGATTCTTGAACTATATTTGGTTGGTCATCATTACTTTTCTCTGTATTGATTGAGGCATCTTCGAATATATGCCTTAATCTTGGATCATAATGAATGACAAATATCCATTTTGGATCCAAAATATCTTCATAGAAAAAAACCTGCATGTGAAGAAGATAAATATATTAGATCTCCAGTGGTATCAAATTTTATTATCAATGAGAATGTATATATCCACAATAAAAAATGAATTACAAAATTACATACAACCGTTATTTCTTATATTTCTTATATTGTTTTAGTGAAAAAATACCTGCTCACAATGAATTGGTAGAACATAGGGCTCCTTATCCAGTGGTAGGTATTTTGATGAATCTATAGAAAACAATCCACTATGGATATCATGTCTCCGTGTCCTGTTAAATGCTTCATACCATTTACATTTAAAAATACTACATTTGAAAGAGCGGTAATCTAACTCAATAATTTCTTGTATTTTTCCAACGTATTGAAGATTCCCTTCAATAACATTTTTATCTTTTGAACTTGCTCGACTTGATTGCTTGAAATCAACCATGACACCACAATCGAAGGATCGTCTTTTTGCATCTACTCTTTCTACACGATAATGATGACTGTATGCCCACATTGCAGGATACTTCCTCACCTGTGACAAGCCATTTACTTGAGTGAAATTAAATATGATTGTGCATAGTTAAATAGTTAACAATGTGATTAATGTATTCAAGCAACATTTTGTAATAATTCAAAATTTACCTTTTTTTCACATCCTCTGCACATGTTGATCTCATCTTCTATTATGTTTGCATCTATTCCTTCCTCATCTATTTGGTTTTGAATTTGTTTAGAAACCCATTCTATTGTGCATTCTTTTCCCCATTGACCGGAAATATTAGTGGGAAGTGGGGTATTCCTTGGGTTTGATATCTTAAATTGTTTCCTTGCTTCTAACACTTCTTTCCTTTTTATATCATACATATCAATCCATTTATTCATGAATTCCATTTGGTAGAGGACAAATTTGTTGAGCACAACACTTTCATCAACACCTATTAAAAATCAACATGTATAATTCAAACTTAAAATATTATTCTTTCAATTCGGGAAGCCCAAAATGATATAGTAAATGATTCTAAAATAACTATAATAATGAATATTTTACATACCAATTACTTCTTGAACACCATTAGTTTGAGGCTTTTCTCCATCTATAATATCAGATGCACGTTCTTGATCCCAAAATTGTGCACCATCTTCAAAATCTTTACCAAGGAATTCACATAGGAAGAAAAATGCTTCATTTAGTACATACCCTTCAGCCATGCAACCCTCTGGATGTGCCTTCTATCGGACATATCTTTTTAGGTTTTTCATGTATCTCTCAAAGAAAAACATCCATCTTGTTGAAATGATACCTGCCATTTCAATGTCATCAACTAGATGTATAAGTAAATGGACCTGTAGGTCCATGAAACTTGTAGAGAGCTCCTTTTCAAATACACATACAATTTCTGTGATTTCTTTCTTCCATCTTGGCACTTCAGACTCATGGATCTCTTTAGAGGTCACCCACCTAATTAGATATTGTCATTAAGTTAGTATGAATTTTTAGTGACATTTAGAATGAGATATAATATATCATTGTATCATATAGAGGAACATTTCATACCATGTAAAACCTTGTAAATATCAAGCGACCACATACCTCGTAAAGGCTGACAATTGACATATGGCATTCCTTAAGTCAGTTGTAAGGCATGAATCCCCTCTTATTGCTAGTGGCATGATATGCTATCAAACCAAATTATTATAGTTCATTAGTATTGATTTATCATAATATATCAAAATAAGTTTTAGTAAGTAAATGATAAGAATAACAATTAATTGATGTTAATACCGTCATAAAATTGTGATAATCATGTGTTTTGAATCCTGTGATATGTCCCTCTACTGTAAAAGCTTTATTCAATGATGATCCATATCCAGTGGGTGTTCTTATTGAACGAATCACATTTTTTAGTTGATCTAACTCTTTCCTTTTTAGTATCCATGGAGCTTCTGCATATGATTCATTTTCCTTACTTGGCCACAAATGTCTTCTATCAAATTTGGTACGTGAAAGAGCAATATCCCTCCTTGATGACAAAGTGTCTTTATCTTTGCTAGATATATGTCGAAAAATAGAATCAGGGACATTTTTGAAAACATGCATAGGATCTATTAAATGAGATATTAATAGATCCTTCCAGTAAGGGAGATCATAAAATATGGATTTCCTTTTCATTCCTTTTGGCATTTCAACCATAACTTGTTCTGGTTCCTCAATTGAATGATCATGACGAAAAAAATGGTTCCAAGCTTTTGATTCAGCATCTCCATACATTTTAAGCCAATCAGCTGGACCCATAACCTTGGGAGGAGGTTTATTTTCAATTTTTCCATCAAATTGATTCTTTAGGCGGCTTCTGAACTTATGGTCAGGTGGTAGAAAAACCCTGTTGTTTGCATATATAACTTTGTGTAGATCTTTAGAATATCGCCCCTCAAATTGTTCTGCACATCTTGGACATGCAAAAATCCCTTTTGTTTGTAGCCCTATAATCAATAACTAGCTTACATAAGAAAACAATAATAATGTAATACTTATATACAACTTGAATTGAAAATAAATTATGATGTACTACGAATATGCAAATTATTTGATCTCTTACCAGAACAAACACCAAGTCCTGGGAAATCATGAATTGTCCAACATAGTATGCCATAAAACATGAAGGACCTATTTGATGGAGGACGTGATATGTCATACATTCTTATGCCTTTCCATAACAATTGCATCTCATCAATAAAAGGTGCAATGTAAACATCAATTTTTTTCACTTGATGTTTTCCTGGAACGATGAGAGTTAGCATAAGGTGTTCCTTTCTAACACTCATCCATGGGGGAATATTGTATACTATCAGTCCAACTGGCCAAACACTATAATTTGAGCTTAGGAAAGAGAAAGGGCACACTCCATCCATTGCAAGTCCTAACCTAATACTGCGAGGTTCATCCTTGAATTTTCTTGGCCATTTTTCCTCTATATGTTTCATTGCTTTGGAGTCCATAGGAATTCGCATGAATCCATCTTTACTCCTATTCTTTGCATGCCAATCCATCAATTGTGCAAGAGATTTACAACGAAACATCCGTTGTAGTCTAGGAATAATTGGCATGTGTCGTAAAACCTTATTTGGAACCTAATTTTGACTTTCACCTCTTCATAAAGTCTATGGACAACGACTCTATAATGCAAAGGAATTTCAAGTTCTCCCATTCTATGGG
Organism: Pinus tabuliformis; assembly: GCA_031772625.1. Classification (NCBI taxonomy): domain Eukaryota; kingdom Viridiplantae; phylum Streptophyta; class Pinopsida; order Pinales; family Pinaceae; genus Pinus; species Pinus tabuliformis. The sequence goes on from CM062816.1 coordinate 724,472,372, forward strand.
AATGTACGAACAACATGCAATTCAACATGTAGTTCACGGGCACTCATGGATAATGTTACTTATAAAGAACAACATATAATCAAAGGTTAGATTCCATAATGTATAAAGCAAGTGTAACATATTACTTATTTTTATTTTTATTTTTAAAGAGTGAGAAAATCTACATAACTCAATTATAAAACCAACAGTGAGGATAACCATCACTAACTGTTATCTGCTAGGCTAATATAGGTTGACTCATTATTATTATTAAAGAAAAACTATACCACTTATAATTACTTGCTAGTAATTTCACTCTTGCAAGATATTTTGAATCTTCAGTAATTAATCTATTTCTTTACCTTCAAAAAAGGCAAATTCTTAACCAAATAAAAACAATTTTTCATTAAAAAAAGTTGATTAAATTTAACTTTACAACATTGATAAAGCATTACACCGTATAAAGAACTTAAAACTCAAAATGAAAAATAAGGTTCAAATAATAATATCAAATCAATTAAACAACATGAAGGGATCTTAATGAAACTAGAAGAGATACCCAATTCCTTGCCTTAATTTTAATGTTATTTTAGAAAAGGTATTTTATTTTCCAATATTTTTCCATTACAAATCTAGGTAACGGGGAGACTTGAACCTCAATAAACTCATGAGATAATTTCATTATGCCAAATTATTTTACGCACCACCACTAAACTTACTCACCGCCGAAAACACAAGGGGAGAAAATCGATGGGATAAATCTTTGAAGGATTTATTTAAATTTCAACGAGCCGGCTGCCGACCAACAAATTCACATTGTAACCTGCATGGTCCCGTATAAGTATTTTGACAGCTTACCGCAGAGAGGGTTTCATTTTTTCGATCAGGGTTTGGTGCTGCTCTCCGATGTTCAACTGCAGAGCTTCGAAGAGAATTTGAAATTCTTCGAACGGCGCGCCGATTCTTCATTCCACGGGTAAAAATATAAATAAAACCCTCAAATTATTCTCTCTGCAGAAGCGCCAGGTTTCATTTTGAAGCTCTTTTTGGACTAGGTTTCAATTGTATTATCTGTTCTTCTGTGTTCAGTGCTTAGTCCGTTTTCGAAGATGGCAGGATCACTACTTGGGAGCCTTCCAGCTCCCAAGGTAAACAACGGGCCACAGTATGATTTTGCTTCGGATCCATGGTTCAGGGATCGGGTAGATCAACACCAGCCCAATTCGGTCGTAAAGGTTAAGCAAATACCCCCTTACGGGAAGCGGGCAGGATTTGTCCCTCGCAAGATCGAAGACTTCGGCGATGGGGGCGCCTTCCCAGAGATTCACATTGCCCAATATCCACTGGACATGGGGCGCAAGGAAGAAAGGAAAGACACCAAGATTCTGCCCGTGAGCGTTGATGCCCAAGGATCCTCTTGAGCCTCCCAAGTTCAAACATAAGAGGGTACCAAAAGCTTCCGGATCACCCCCCGTTCCTGTTATGCATTCACCTCCGAGGCCTGTGACTGTCAAGGATCAGCAAGACTGGAAAATCCCACCTTGCATCTCCAATTGGAAGAATCCCAAAGGGTATACAATTCCGCTCGACAAGCGTCTTGCGGCTGATGGAAGAGGGCTCCAGGAGGTCCAGATTAATGACAACTTTGCGAAGCTTTCAGAGGCATTGTATGTAGCTGAACAGAAGGCCAGAGAGGCGGTTGAGATGAGATCCAAGATCCAGAAGGAGTTGATGCTCAAGGAGAAGGAGAAGAAAGAACAGGAACTGCGTGCTCTGGCTCAACGAGCTAGGATGGAGAGAAGTGGAGCAGGTGCAGGTGCAGGTGCCGGAGCCGGTGCTGGTGGTGGTGATAAGGTCGCTATTGGAGTACCTGAAAGGGCAACTGTCACGCCCTTTGCAGGTGGCAGTGAAAGGAAGACGGAGTCTGATCGTGATGCCCCCAAGGAGAACATAAGAGAGAATAAAGAGGAAAGAGAGGAACGGCTTAAGCGTGAAGCGCTTCGCGATGAGAGGAGAAGGGAGAGAGAAAGGGAAAGAAGGTTGGAGGCTAAAGAAGGGCACGTTGGGAAGAAAAGCAAGATTACCAGAGACAGAGACCGTGATGTTAGTGAGAAAAGGCCAATACCACTGCAGGTAAAGGTGAAGTTGCCTACGATCAGAGACTATTCAACCAGGAGAAGGGCATGGAGTCTGGATTTGCAACTGATGATCAGTACAATATTTATGATAAAGGTCTATTTACTGCTCATAACACACTGTCCACTCTTTATAGACCCAAGAAGGATGCAGATAATGAAATGTACGGAGGGGCAGATGAACAGCTTGATAAGGTGCTTAAGACTGACCGTTTCAGAGCTGATAAAGGATTTGCTGGTGCTACTGAAAGGGGTGGACCTAGGGACAGACCTGTTGAGTTTGAAAAGGATGCAGAAGAAGCTGATCCATTTGGTTGGATTAGTTCTTGACAGAAGTGAAGAAAGGGAAGAAAGCAATGGACAAGATTGGAGGTGGAGGAACCATGAAGGCAAGTGCTGGGTCTGCAATGAAGGAAAGTTATGAAGGAGGCTCCAGTAGGACTCGTGTTGACTTTGAGAGAGGGCGCTAAATTTGACTATTGCCAAAAACTGGTAAGCGCTTCTTTTGTGAGAGGTTGGTCGTTGTTAATGCCTCGAGAGAAATTTTATTGGGTGATTTTATACTTGATATGAATGTGAACAACCAAATTAAAATTCTTCTCTTTAGTTACAGAAACGACTTGTTGCCACAACTCTTTCAAGTTTCATGGGTATGTACTTAGCCATGAAATCCAGGGCAAAGCATGTCACAATGCATTTAGTTGTGTCATGCATACAATAGTATTCTCTTAAAATTTGTAATTTTAAAACAATCTTATTGTTGTAATTTCTGTTTTATGTAATGACTAAAACTGCAAAAGGGTTGAGTGTATTACTGCCCACTTTAATTTCCAAAGTGTTTTAAAAAAAAACACGATTTCAGTTTGGTGCATTTTAGTTCAAAGATTTCCAAATCGTTATCCTTATTATTGGTTGGATGCAAATTTGTTTTGGTAGATATGCTTTTAATGGTTAAATTACTGTATTTATTATATATTTGCTTAAAATTGTATAAATTTTAACTCAGGAGAAGTATTTATATCATAGGTAGGCTAGTGAGCTGGCACTATGTCATCAGAACAATAAAATTAAGATTGTCTAGTGCATCTTAACATATTATGGGGGCTTTAGCAGAAAATTATCTCTCTCTTGAAACTTTGTCGAAATGTTACGAAGTATGCAAAGTTGCTCTCTATACATATATGGAATCCCAGTTTTATCATTTAGGCCAGCATTATGCTTGTGGGTTCATTCTTGCTAGATGCAAATAAATTGAGTATGCGTGCTGTTGATTAAGAATTGGTTAAACACTGTAGTAGGAGAAGCAGTTTGCATTTGACATACTTATAATGCCCAATTGTAATGATATTAGTTTTTTGATCCCATATCAGTAGAAGACAAAATCAATTATCTTCTTGGTCACAATTATTTGTGTAGGTGTGTAAAAGGAGAGAATTTTAATCTTACTGTTATTGCCTCATAACTGCTGAACTTCTTTGCTTGTATTTCAGTGATACTAAGATGTTGAATAAGAAACTGGTTCATTTTGGAATTTAATCTCAACAGAAAAATGAATTTAATCTCAACAGAATCAAAATATTGTACATTTCCCCCAGCTATACATTTGAGTTACATAATCAGCTAATTCCCCAACTGAGATCTGGTTTGCGGGCTTTTAAAGATATCTCAGAATATATAGAAATGGCTGAGTAACTAGCTATTGTTTACATGTTCTATTTTTCCCGTGGGCTGAAAGAGAGACTGATGCCTACTTGTAAAATTTCATCGGACAATGAAGAAGGTCCTATGGGACACTCTCACCCTAAGTCATCTCATTGGGGAACTAACATTTTCCACCCTATGTTGAGCAATAGGCATGATACAATATCTCATCCATCCTATTGCTTCTTGATCTTCCAAACAATAACCCTCAAGAGTCATGTGGTAGAACACATTGCATCATATGTTTGGGTGAGATTCCTGACTTACCAAAGACAAGGATCAAACACCATAGCATCCTTCCAACTTGTTCTTTCACAGCTTCTTCAAGGGTGTGAGGGTCAACTTGAATAAACCTGTGAATACTTCTTCAGGAGTCTTGTTGTCCAATGATTGATGGGGTACCTGTTTTGAACATATACAACTGCATTAGTTGCTTCCCCCAAAGGAACTTCAACAACTTTTGATCATGGAGCATGGCATGGGCAACTTCTACAATAGACCCGTTCTTCCTTTTGGCTATTCCATTTTGTTTGAGATTATAGGGCACAATCATCTCTTTCGTGATGCCTTCTTGCAAATATTTATGAATTCATTGGAAATGTACTCTCCACCAATGTCAGACCTGAAGATCTTAATTTTCTTTCCAGTTTGATTTTTGACCAAGGCTTTGAAATTCTTGAACAAATCGAAGGCCTCATCCTTATGCTTCATGTAATATATCCATGTCTTCTTTAAAATATCATCAATGAAGATAATGTAGTAGAGATGACCACCAATGTACGGGCATCAGACCACATATCTCGTAATGACTGAGATGGAGGATGTCTTTTGTATTTTTGTCTTGTTCTCACTAGAGGGAAATGGACCCCTTCTCTTCTTTCCACTAGCACATCCAGGACATACTCCATCGTGTTGGGCTTGAACATCAGGAATTCCAGAAACCAATTTCTTCAATTTCGTGAGGACTGATCATCCAATTTAACTGATGGAATCATATATTATTTTGGCCTGCTAGATTTGTTTGGGTTTGAAAATAGGCTTCTAGGCTAAATTTCACACGTCTAACTTCTCTCTGCTAATCATCTGCTGGAACATCATCACATCATGGATAAGTTTTGCATGTGTTAATTTTAGGTATGATCTATGCTTAGAGCAATTTACTTCAATTTTTCATATTAGCCCAATGACAATATTCAGATTAGCAATCGCATCAACATGATAGTAAAGTGCAGATAGAACATAAACATAAACAGTAGAAGACAAGCCAAGAGAAGAGGACACAAGATGTGGCACCAGCCAGGGACAAACCCCAATGTGGGGAACCCTTGATCAATTCTTCTTATAATCTTCAATAGTTCAGCAGAGAGAGAGATAGTACAAATACATAAATCTGAGAGAGAGAGATCGTACAAATACATAAATCTGAGATTTTATGACAGCAGAAGAAGGTACATCATTATGACAGTCTTCAATCATCAAGAGTGCTGAAGCATATCCTGATGCAGCATTCTTCAAATCGCTAGCTGCTCCAGCAATTCTGGTTGCAGGCCAAAACTCCCTTGACTGTGATGAATGGCTAATCTGATCAGTCTCCGAACAGTCCTAAGACAGCAGCCCCAAGGTAACCCTTGCTATGGTGCTATGGCCCGTGGCCTAGCACATAGCAACACTGAAGAAAATGTCTTCAAAACATCGCCAACCGAATGCTCAAAGCATCTCTTAAAAGTGTTGTAGACTTCTTGCTGCACTGCTGCAATTCTGGGACTGTTTAGGGCACCAATCACAGTCCCTAACAGTTCATCAAACTAGCCCAGAATTGCTTTCCCTTTCTGCGGCTCTCCTCCAATAAGATGCTGCCCTCCATGCTGCTTTTTTAGAGCAGATTCAAGCCTAACATAAGGACTGTCCACCCTCCAGCAAGTCCTAATCTTGGCCTTCAAGATCAGGGCCTTGGCCTTCCAATCAGCAACTCGGACCCTTATGAAATTTTGAGATCAGGCCTTGTCATTCACTGTAACTTCAAGATCACAACATGACTTAAGTCGCTGAATATGATTGACAACTTCTGGTAAAGTAGATTTATTTGATTCTTTATTTTTGTGTTTAATATGGAACCTATTAGTTCCTTTACCAAAACACCACATCCCCGCAATAGCTCTCAACATAGATATTTTATTACTTCCATTTTGGCTCATTATCAATGAGTAATCTCCTTTAGTGTTCCCTAATGACAATCCTTCAATAAGAGTCATAATGCACTATGGTGTATGCATTATGGTAGGTTTGCAACCAAATTTCCTTAGTGGAGCAACAACTGCATTACTCCCATCTACAGTACTGTAAGAGACAGCCCTGTCAGGAACAGAGTATCGAAGAACTTCTTCTCTACAGAAATAGGCTTTCATATCAGCAGAACTTGGGGTGATAGTGATTGAACTTTTTTGAGCTCTAAAGTCCTGAAATATTTCCTTTTCATATATACTTGTTGGCATTTATGGTGGTGGTGGGGTAGGAAGAAGAACAATCTGCTGAAGAGTTTCATTCCAATTTTTCATCCAATGATGGGAATCAATGGAAGGAGCGTGGTGTAGGAACAGTAAAGTTTCTTAAGCACAAGGATACTACAAAGGTTCGGCTGGTCATGAGGCAATCCAAGACATTGAAAATATGTGCAAACCATTTAAGTATGTAAATTTGTTTGTTTGTTTTTTTTTTTGTGTAATTTCCCCCCTGAGATTGTAATAGCTTATCTTACGTCCAAGTTTTAAGAGGCTTTCTGTGCCGAGAATTTGTGTTGATCCTTATTATCTGGATTATATTGTTTTTTTTTTTTTGCCTTGCAGTTCATTCCCCAATGTCACTTCAAGAGCACGCAGGTAGTGATAAAACTTGGGTCTGGCATGCAACTGATTTCTCAGATGGGGAACTGAAGGAAGAACTCTTCTGCATTCGTCTTGGCTCTGTAGACAGTGAGCACTGTTCTTAGACTCTTCTAATCCTTGTTATGATCTTTTCTTTCTGTCTTGTATTTTTCTTTGATAAAATCAATGTTTGAGTACCTATATTCTTGGATCATTTCATTGAAGGGTTGATTTTGCATATGTTCTTAGGATGCTTTTGTGCAGATTATAGTGGGTTGGTAAGGGATCCCCCTCCCCAAACACCCTATCAGCATAGTTAAGACTTGAGTTTAGGGTGGCTTTAATTATCTCTGGTAATAGCAAATGATACGGAGGATTGTGCATAACCCACCCCCTTTTTGATTCCAATAAGCAGAGGTGGTCACTATGGTAATCCGATTTCAATTTGTAGTTAGAAAATGGGGTCACAACTTTCCATATTTTTTGTTTTGTTTTGTCTTTTTACATCAAACAATAGTATATTTATTAGAACCATAGTCAACTAAACAAACAGGAAACAATTTATTTGACAGGTGGAAGAAGTGATAGGCTTAGAGCAATTGAATTGTAGGCCATGCTTCTTGACAAATTGATGAACAGATGTCTCCTTACTTGAGATTTAGGTTGGCACCATGGCACCATCTTGTCCATCATTATACACTAATCTTGTCATTATCTTCTTCACTGTGAATGACTGGCCTGTTCCCTGCAAATAAATCTGGGCATAGAGGAGCCAATCCAAGAACAGTAATCTCTAGCACAAGACAATATTAATGATCTAAATACCTAATCCTGAAGCTTGAGTTTGATTTTTCTCTACTGGTTCTGAATCTCTGATTGAGAATCTCCCACTCGTCATTATCAAACCTTCTCCTTCATCATTGGCATCAGCTGCACTGCTGAGGTACTTTGGTTGGTTTTCATTGGACTTGGGAGCTTGAAGTTTCAAATGATTATAGTAACAGACAGCGAGAAAAGCCAGTCCACACCCACTCAAGTTTATGACTGTAACCTTTTCATTTATTACAGACAAAGATTATGTTATGAGCAGCCAGTCCTTGACAAGACCAGCAACATTCATAGTCAAGGCTGAAGTCTTTCCTATCAGAAGAAACACTGCAAGATTAAGAGCCAAGGCACAAGAAGAAATGTCATGTAATCCAAATCAAAGGAAGAGACCCTGATTATCAGAAATGGGTATTCTACTAAGGCCCAGGGGGTGCTGAGAAAAACAAGGCAACAAGGAGCAACAAAGATGTGATGGGATTCAACTTAATCCCTTTTGATGTTCGTGGAATTTGTATGAGAACCAATTGGGTAGTCTCACATGCAACTGCACTTAACTGGAGAATCACCTCCCATGCATTCATCTTGGCCTCCCCATAAGCTGAAATAGTAACTCCAATGGATATGGCCAACATATTGGCCTCGGGCTCACCTTTATAAGCTTCTTTCTTTAGGGAAACCACAATCAAATACACAGCAATGGGAATTAGAGCTTTCAGCATTTGAAATAATGATACTGAGAGGAAAACATAGGCAGAATTTGAAAACCAGAGACCCAAAGAATACACTTATCAATACTATGGGTTCAACGAGCTTGAAGACTCTTACAATAGCAACAGCCAGTGTTGAGTAGAAGCCCATGTGAATCATGGTGGGACTGATCACACTAAAGTTGTCAATCAATGGCAACTCCAATGGATATGGCTAACATATTGGCCATGGCCTCACCTTTATAAGATTCTTTCTTCAGGGGAACTGCAATCGAATGCATATCAAATGGGCACAAGAGCTTTCAACATTTGAAATATCGATACTTTGAGAGACATGCACCAAGGGCTGCATCATTTAGGATTTGTACTCAGTTTAGGTGTCATATTCAAGGGGAAGTTGTTATGCTTTCCACCACTTCATAGATTGTTAGAGTGATGAAACAAAAGAGGCTCCCTCTTGAGGCTAGATTATGTCATTCATATCAGCTGTGTTGTTGATGTCCTAGCTCAGCCAGGTCTTGCCAAAACTCTGTTGAGGTGCAAAATTTATTATAAACTGAAATGTCTTCACAAGAATTGACCTCATAAAATGCCATAATTACAAGATATGCCATACATGGCTGTGATTATGGCTCGCAAGACCCTTAGACTTTGAGCAATGAGGCTCGCAACATCACTTACGATTATGCACTCTACAATTCTGTGACCAGCTGAATGTCAAGCAATTGAACTGCGATTTAAATCCTATTTTGTCAGCAATAAGTACTATACTTTGTCTTTATTTAGTGTAGAGAACCAAGCACTTATTCTGCTCATCTATAGAAGGGACAATGGTTGTTTGCCTATGAGGTATAAGGAAATCCTATCAGATGTTTTGTATTTTCGTATGGAATTGAATCATACTCCTGCACACTGTAACATTCATATATATCAACCTGTAGAGGCTTTAATAACACCTGGTATTTTGGTTAGTGATTTTATTGGACTTCATGTGCATATCCTACATGCACAGGATGGACTATTCATATGTTACAGGGTATTATTCTTATTATTTAGGGTGCACATCTTCAGGTGCTCAAGAACGATTACTAGAACAGTCAGTTAATTCTGCAATTTAAAGGATGAAAAAGGAGGTTATAGGAGTCTAGTTTTGGTTCTCATCCACAATGTCACACTAGTCTGCCTGGGCATGGTTCTCATGGTTTAATAGTGACTTGAGGAGTCATAATACCATAGATCACTAAACAAGAACAGCTAAGGTAGCCCAAGGACAATAGCCATCTTTACACATTAATTAACAGGTCTTACATTAATTATCCTAGGGGGTTTTAATACTTCCAAATGCTTAAAAAATAGTTAGCAGAGCATTCACATTACACATTCCAGCAATCTTTTCTATAAACCAACCAAATGCAGTCAGGAGAGCCCTCCTTTTAAACTATACAACCTTATTGTTAGTATGATCAACCTTATTTTAATATATAGTGTGACAAACCGTATGTGACAGGCCAGTGGAAAACTTTTCTCGCAATTGACTAAGCGACGTCCTGCGAGCCAGACTTGAGACGGAAACCCTCGTCAGAAGTATATGCTTGGCTCTTTTCCAAACAAATGAAGAGTCAATGAGGTTTTGTGTAATCACTTCTGGTATCGTATTGGGTTATTGTTAGAAGCGATAATTGGATTCGGATTCTCATCGAGTGAGTTGTTCTGCTTTCTCAATTTGAGAGGGTTTGTTTGGAGGGAAAAACGAAAGAGGACATACAAGAATAGTGAGGGGAAAGATGCAGAGGAAGAGGATTGAGAACATCGCCAACAGGCAGGCTAATTTTTCAAACGTAGGTGGATTGCTGAAGAAAGCTTACGAGCTCTCGGTGCTCTGCACTGCAGAAGTTGAACTTGTGATTTTCTCCCCAGCAGGAAAGCTCTATGAACTGTTTTTTAGTGCAAATCCTACTATTTTGATTCTAATAATCATGGCTATGCAAACCTCATGAGATTCTTACTAATAACCCTGGTGGTGCAAGCCCTAGTAAGCTCGATGTTGAAAAACTTAGTGTAAAACCTCCAAATCGCTGGTTTTGTTGTAGTGCTTATTGGAGAGTATATAAAAAATTTCACACCTTTTTATGAGATATGGGAGGAAAACATGTTAAAGATTTTTAATAAATATAAAATTTCCAAAATGATGCTAGTTACGTGTGATTCTTTTTTCATTGTTTGTGATTATGAAAAATGAAACTCAATGTTTGCTCATTAGTGCACGCATATTTCATTATATAATTGCATATAGAAAAATCATTCCAGAGCCGATAACAATAAAAGTGAAGAATTTATGGTCCAATATTATATTTAAGGGAGATGTTTAAGGATGATGTTTGAATTTTGTTTTTCATTTTAAGACATTTGGAGCAAATATTAGGAAGGACTTTGAGAAAGGATTGTCCTTGATTTTCGAAAATGGAGTTGTTCCTTTCCAGCCATATGCCCAAGTGACCATCAAAGGGAGAGCTCATATGTTTTTTGGATGTTTTCTTTATAGCCATTTTTTTACACATATCCATAGAGTCCCCATGCCATTGATGTGAATTACTTGTTCGGTTTTTTTTAACCAAAATTTTTAACCAAACAAGAAAAATTAAAAAAATGCCTCAAGATCAAAGACTGAAACAAAGACCTATTGACATACCTTTTAAAGTATGGAAAGAACTTGTAAAATCATATGAGAAGTTGGATGCACAAAGAAAAGTCGGCAATGAGAGCATTCAGGTATTGAATTTTTCATTAAACATTATTTAGAATGTATTAATACTTATAAGTATCTTAGACATGTATTTGTGTGAAAATAAATTGAATTGGTTTATGTTTAAGGACAAGGCATCCAAGGCGAGGTTAACCAAGACAAAAGTCACTCATCGTAGTGGCCAGAAAGGTTTAAAAGCACTGATAACAACCTTTGTAAGTATATTAAACATGCGATATTTTTTTAATAAATTTTGTACTAGAAGAAAGTCATTGTTATCTAATTTCTCCCTATTTACTGATTGATAGGAACTAAAATATGGAAGACCTCCAAATCATTTGGAAAAGGAGGTGCTGCAGCAAAAGAGATGGGTTGAATTTGTTGTTTGGATGGACTCTATGGTATGTAATCTTAGTTGGATTTCCAATATACTTTTAAACCATATTTTCATTTTATTTTTTAGTACTATTAGATATTATATCTTACCTCATTTTATGGTTAACATTGTATAACAAAAACATGCGTTGTGTTATGTAATTAATACTAACATGTAATATTGATTTTTTTTGTCAGAATGCTATAGGTAATGGTCGCCAAGATGATGATCCAAATTATGTTCAACATATATTAGGAGATGATGAGGATGAGGATGAGGATGATGGTGGTGAAGGAGGAGATGATGATCATAGTTGCGGTGTTGGTGATGATGTGGATCAGAGTAATGAGGATGGTCAAGATGATCATGAGGATGATCTTGGTGGTGGTAGCTAGGCATGCACATGCATTGTTTTTTATGAAGAAATTATTGTGTAGAATGACATTGTTATGTTTAGATGGGTGTTGTGAATTTACCCTATATCAATGAGACATTTTGATTTTGTAATCATACGATGAGTTTGATTTATGTATGTTGTTAATTTATCGTAGAATAACGATATTCATGAAATATTTTGATTTGTTAATCATATTTGAATTTTAGTTGTTTTGATTAAAAATAATACTGATTTTATTAGTATTATGTTGCTATTTTATACATGTTTTAAAAATTGTTAATGACACATTGTTATTTTTTTAGATGGATGTTGTCAATTTCTCTTAAATTTCTTTACAAATGATTTTGAATTGTGATATATGCTTTAATGATATTTAGAAACTATCATATATTTCACTATGAATCTATAAAGGGGGTCATATATGTAAAGAAAAATATACTCTATATAAGAAGTCAAATGCGGATGTAACCATGGATGCAAAATTGAAAGTAAAATTGGATGTTAAACTAGGAATTAATACAAAATGCAAACAATTGACATACAAAGTGTTTTAAATTAGAAGTGAAAAATTGTGCAATAGTTGACACAAAGAAGGGAACAAAACATGGCATACAAAAGGATATCAAATTGGGCAAAAACAAGGACACATAAATGGGCACCAAATTAGATGCAAAAAAAGACAACAAATAGATGTAAAATAAGATGCAAAGTTGAGTGTTAAAAAGAAGCAAAAAATGTTACAAATTAATATGCCAAATGATGATGCAAATAATGGTGTAAATTTGGGATGCAAACTTGGGTGCAAAAAAGGAAAAAAAAAAAGATGTAAGAAAAGACATAAAACATGATGCAAAATGGGGCTGAAAAAAAAGTGAAACCAAGGATGCCATATTGGATGTAAAAAATGATTCCTAATCTCATGCAAATTTAGGCTCGAACTCAGACACAAAATTATATGCAAATGTGGACACAAAATGAGGCAAAAAAAGATGCAAATTTGGATGGTGAAAACGATGTAAAACTAGACACCAAAAAAATGCAAAATTGGATGAAAATGTCTGTGTAAATAATGGTGCAACATTGGACACAAGTAGACACAAAAAAATGGTGCAAAAAGGGGCATAACATATCTTAAAATTGGATGCAAAACTTGGTGCAAAAACAAATACAAAATTAGACGTAAAAAATGGCTCTACATTGAATGTACCATTAGACACAAAATAAGATGCAAAGGTGGACACAACACATGACTCAACATAAGATGCAAATATAAATTCAAATTTGGATGCTCAAAATGATGTAACATTACATGTAAGAGATGGTGTTAAAAATGATGCAAAATTGGATGAAACAAATGACGCAAAATATGGTGCAAAATGAGATGGGGAAAATGGAGACAAATCAAACGTAAATGTGGATGTAAAAAATGGTCCAAAAAAAGATGCAAAAATGGGCACAAAAATGGATGCAAAATTTGGTGCTAAATCAAATTCAACACATGGTGCAAAGATAGGCACCAAAGCTGGTGCAAAAATAGAAGCAAAAACTAGTGTAAGACTAGATACAAAACCTGGCGTAAGACTAGATGCAAAAACTGATACAAAATGGATGCATAAAAAGACGTTAAATTGGATTCAAAATACAGTGTAAACTTGATGCAAATGATGGTGCAAAAATGGGAGCAAAGAATGACACAAAATAGGAAGCAAAAGAGAATGAAAAATAGATGCAAAAAATGACACAAAACTAGAAGCAAAACCTGTCATAAAATAAGATGTAAATCTTGGTTCAAAATTTGACGCAAAAAATGATGCATAGTTTGGTGTAAAAAATGATGCAAAATCTAGCGTGAAAAAGGATGCAAAATCAGGTGCAAAAAAGGACGCTTTAAAAATTGTACAATAGAGCCAGATTTAGCGCCAGGTTGCTCATCACAATTACAAAAAAAATGCACTAAAATCTGGCGCTAAATCTGGCGCAAATCACTGGTTTTGTTGTAGTGTTAAAACCATCAAAATTTTCCACGAACTCTAGCCACTGTGCTTTCTGCAGCATTTCCTTCACCTGCGGATATGCTTCCATGAATTTTATTCCATTTGGTTATGTTCTCACTATGACAACCATGGTTAAGAAGTTTTGCCTCAAAATTCGCTTCTTAAAAGGGTATGAGTCAGGGTTTCGGGATAATGGCTTAGGTGAATGTATGAACGAGAGAGAGAGGAAAAACAAGTGAAGTGACTATCAGGGTATGAATGAATGTAGGTTGGGCGATTTCAACAATGAATTTGGAATTTGAGATGAGTGTTGTGTAATGATGAGGGATGATTGGGAAATTTACGACTTTTTATTTGATATGACAAGATATTTTCATATCACTTTCGGCAATGATGAACTAGCGATATATCATCCATATCATTCATATACTAATGATTTTACCCTTATTATTAATTTAAATATTCTCATACCTTTTGAATTGTTGATTCTAACATTTTATTGCTCCTTTTTGCATTGCCTTCAGGTGCTTCAAAGGGTGGATTTCATCATTTCTTCAATTGCTCCAATTAGTGGCTCCTGTCAAACAGTAGCTGTAGAATTCTATCAAAGCTGCAAAATCTCATTAGTTTTGTAGCTAATTATTATAAAAATAAGAAGAGGGATAAAAAGAAAATAGGAATGTGAAAGAAAATTTAGGATGCCAAAATTACTTGGTTTTCACTCTTAATTTTCTGTATAAACATGCCAACAATGTTGGTTTCCATGTTTATATATATATAGAAAAAGGTTTGCGAGTCAAGTTAGAGGAGAAGGAAAATCCTTCTTAACCAACTAGAAATCAATGTTGTCTTCCAAATGTTTGATAACATCCTCCTTTGTCAATGGCTTATGATAGATTCTCAATCAATGACCATTCAAAAGAAAGGTGATCCTTTCTCCATCAATAGTTATGGTCGTAACTGCACCATTATTAAATACTATTTCAATCTCATAGGGCCCAAGCCAGTGAGTTTGAAATTTCCCTTGGAGATCTTTGAACTTTGAGTCAAAAAGTAATGCCCAATCTCTTAGATGAAATTTTCTTTCTATTATGTATTTGCCATGCCACCTAGATCTTTGTTGTTGAACTATGTTGGTTCTTTAGATAACATCTTGTCTTACCTCATCAAGTTCATTTACCTACTCCATTCATTGTTTTTGTGCCTCTGAAAGATCAAGGCCCAATTTAACTATTGTCTTAGAATTTTGTACTTGAAATTCAATAGGAAAAATCATTTTCTTCCCATAAATGAGCTCATAGGGAGCATGCCCTGTAGTGCTTCTTCATGTGGTATGATATGCCCATAAAGCTTCTGGAAGCTTTTCTACCCAATCTCTTCTATGCAAATGCACAGTTTTGGCGAGAATTTCTTCATTTACTTTATTGGTGGACTCCACTTGTCCATTTGCTTGTGGATGTTATGGAGTGGAATTCCAATGTTTGATTTTGTATTCTTCCATTATCTTTTGTACCAACTTGGATGTGAATTGAGTACCTTTATCTATTACAATTTCCCTTGGGACACCAAAATGAGTAAAACTATCCTGGAAAAGAAATGAAACTACAACATTTTTAGTAGCAAAAGGAATGCTTTAGCGTCTACCGGTTTTTTAACATAATTAGTGCAAACAAGGATGTACTTGTTCTGCCTTGATGGTGGATTGATTGGACCAACAAAATCTAGAGCCTATTTTTCAAAAGGCTCAATTAGTACATGAGGCTGTAGACACATTTAATCAGATGGAACAAGTTTTCACATTGTTTGGAAACTATCACATCCCTTAACATATTCTTTGGCATCATTAAAAGGGGAAGGCCAATAATATCCTAAGAGAAGGACTTTGTAAGAAATTATTATATCAGCAAAGTGTCCTCCACCTGGCTCATCATGACAATCTTTCAATCTTTCTGGTACTTCATCCTCTCTTACACACCTTCAAATGATTAGATCTGGTCTTGTTTTATACAATTCTTCATTTATCCATTAGTAATATGCACTAATTTTGATTACCTTTCTTTTTCTCGAGGAGAAAAACATGATGGTAACTTCCTTGTAGCCAAATAGTTAGCAATATCTGCAAACCATGGAGATTTAATAGATACTGCAAATTTATATTCATCAGGGAAATTCTCTTCTACAGGAACATCATTATTATCATTTTGAATCCTAGAAAAAAAGTTAGCAATTGTATTTTGTTTCCCAGGTTGATCCAAAATAGTGATGTTAAACTCTTGCAACAACATCAACCATCTTGTAATTATGCCATTAGTGATAAGTTTATTCATTAAGTACATAATTACAGAATGATCTGTATGTACAAAAGTTTCGTAGCTAGTAATGTAATGTTTGAATTTATTGATGGCATGGAAAACAACTAAAAACTCCTTTTCTATTACATTGTAATTTAACTCTGCATGAGTCAATTTTTTACTAGTGTAATAAATGGAATAAGGAATTAAATCCTTTTGTCCTAGTACAACTCTTAAAACTGTGTCTCAAGCATAAATTTAAATGTTAAAATTTAGTTTCCCGTTTGGTCCTCTAAGAATGGGTGCTTCAAAGATTTTATCCTTTAATATTTCAAAGGCCTTTTGGCAATCATAATTCTAATTGAATTCACAGTCTTTTGTGAACAGTTTGAAAAGCGGGGATGAAATTTATGTAAAGTTTTCTATGAAGCTTCTATAGTAACCAGTGAAACTAGGAAAGCTTCTAACATCTCGCTGAGAAGTTGGAATTGATAATTTAGAAATAAATTGTACATTAGATGTGTCCACTCTATTTCCATTTCCTGAAATATGGCATCCTAAAATAATTCCCTCAGTAAACATCATAAAAAAGTTTTTCATCACTTAATGAGAGATTTGCCTCTTTACATCTAATAAGAACTGTTTCCAAATTTTTAAAAGCTTCTTCAAAAGAATTTCCATAAACTGTAAAATTGTCCATATATACTTCCACACAATCATGAATTAGATCAGAAACAATACATAATACTTCTCTTTGTAATGTTTCATGTGCATTACATAATCCTAAAGGAAGTACTCGATAAGCATAATTTCCCCATTGGTAGACAAAAGTAGTTTTATATTGGTCATCTAGGGCTACTTGGATTTGATTATACCCGCTAAAACCATCCAAGAATGAAAAAAAATTCTTTCCTGCCAGTGTATCTAAAACTTGATCTATAAAAGGAAGTGGAAAATGATATTTTAAAGTGACTTTATTCAATTCCCTATAATCAATGCATACTCTCCATTTTCCATTCTTCTTAGGAACAATTACTAAAGGTGAAACCCACTAATTGTATGATATTGGATAGATGAAATTTACATTCAATAGTTTTTGTAGTTCCTCTTAAACAATTTCCCTTAGATTTTGATTCATTCTCCTTTGAGGTTTTCGAACTGGTTTGGCATTTTCTTCCGTATAAATATGATGTATACAAGTACTAGGATCAATTCCCTTCATGTCAGTATATTCCCATGCATAAGCAGAGGAATGTTCTTGTAACATCTTTATTAGTTCTTTCTTTTCAAATTCTTCCAAATTATTATTGATATTCAAAGTTTTTCCTGGAAAGATTTCAATTGTGGAATTGCCAAATTTTTCCATAGAATGCAAGGATAGTTGACAAAATGATAAATATTCAATATTGCATTATCCTTGAAAACTCTAACTAGATTCATAATATGATGACGATTCATTATTTTCCATTAAATTCAAAATTTGATCTTCTTCATTTATTTGTGAAGTAGCAAAGATTGGTCTTATATAAATATCACCATCTATCGATTCTTCATTTTCAACGTCTATTGTTGTTTTTGCAGGTGAATACAATGTAAATTTGTTTGTTACCATCATAAATAAACATATCACTAGATCTACAACTTATAAAAGCATCAGGTGTAGCTAGCCATGGTCTTCCCAAAACCAATGGATGTCCTCCTAAGTTAATCTTGGGTGTTAAGATCATAAAATTGACAGGGTATTCCCAAGAATATAAGGATACATATATATCTTCTAATACACCATCGAGTTTGATTACGGATCTATCTGCCAATTGTAATAGTGTAGGTGTTGTAGGTTTTAACCCTGTATAGAAATTACCTGAATACAAATTCTAAAACATAGAAAATAAACAATGCGAGAGCATAACACATAAAACACATATACATAGAGATTTTCCCCTAGATCCCAAAACTGGGACTACCAGCTTGATTTTTCATTATGTTCCTTTCAATGTTATAATACATATTTATTCATGTCGAAACATCCAATACCATGGACTGTAAAGCATCGCGTCCAAAAAACATGTGCAAAAATCATGCACAAAAACATAGGTGGGTCCGCCCAACCTAACATAGGTTCCAAAACCAAAATTTTCTGGGGCGCTGCCCTGAACCCCATAAAGTGGGGTTACCTGCACCCCTCAAACCCCTTGTGACCCCCCTGCTATGCAATCAGCACAACGAAGGGGGGCCTTCACCCCCCACTCTAACTCCCTGGTTAAGTACGTGGGCTAGTCGTGGAAAGAATATAACACAACCCAATAGGTGTATATTGAAGATTAGAAAATTTTAATTGATTCATAGTTTGTTTAATTGGGATGTTTATAGATGTTCTTAATTAAATTAACGTATTTGGGATCTCTACACCATTGACGTGTGTTTTCACAATGGGACTTCCTGGATCAAGATATTTCTGAATTGTTGTTTTACCCATCATGATGATTGCAATTTTTCCAACTAGTTCGATTCTTTTGACTTCTTTTCTTTTTCTTCCTAGTCCTTTTATGCTCAATTCCTTAAATGTCTTTCCAAAAAATGGTATTTCCTTAATGGCTTGTAGCAGAGAAATTTTTATGCAAATGTTGTTTAGTTCATCTAACATGTCACAATCAGGCAATAAAATTTGTTTTTATACCACTTCATCTATTTTTAATATCTTAGGAAAATGTGGTTTTGAAATAGACACTAAAGGTTGTTTCATAATAGTAGTTGAGTTATTTGAATGTGTTGGAGTAACTTGCTTTTAAGTTTTTTTATTTTTTATTAAGAAACTTCTCTTCCTTAAAGATATTTTCTTTTTCACTTTCTCGAATAACAATTGAAGGGGACTTTTTCTCTAATATTCTACCATATCTAAGTTGAACATTGTTTAGATCCAATTGATTTATCATGTAAGTTTGGAATTTTTGTCCTTCCATATTGTAAATAGGTTGTGAATTTTTATTATTATTTCGATTTGGAAGTGGTTGGGCATGCAATTGGTTTGATCTTTGAGGAAATGGTAATGAAAGTTGTGTATTCAAATTGTGGGGTTGAGTTTGTTGAACAGGCCAAGGATAATATTATGGAGTGAAAGTAGGATATGATTGTTGAAATTGTGGATATTGAGGATATTGAGGATATTGAGGGTACTTTCCATAAGACTTTTTCCATCCTTGTGACCAAGGTTGTGGCGAGGATTGCCAAGGCATTGGGGAAGTTCAATTTCATTGTGATGATTGTACCAATGGTTGAGTGTTAAAACCTTGAGTTGTATTTGGTTGTGGATTTTGCCATGGTCTCTTAGGAATAAAACAAAGAGTGTCTACCTGATTTGATATTTCTTCTTCTTGATAGAAAACTTTAAGACCTGCTATTGAGGGAAACTATTTTGTAAAATGTTCTTTTCCACATATAACACTAGTTTCTACACTCTTTTAATCAAGAGGACATTCTCTCAAGGCATGTTTCTTTCTACACATAGGGCAAAAAATGGGCAATGCAACATTTTTAGCTTTTTTCTTATTTTTTATTTTAAGGGTGTCAATTTTTTCACTAAGACTCACTAAAATATTTGTTTTGAAGCTTTCAAGAAAATTACCTAATTCTACTTTACTTACTGTTCCAACTGGAGATTTATTAATCCTTGATAAAGGAGGATCTCTTGGATTTTTCCCAATTGTTTCTTTGCCTCTTGAAATGTGTATGAATAACTCACAAATTTCTCCAAGTGACAATTGAGAAATGTCTCGCTTACCCATTATATTGATAAGGTCAATCAACTCATATCTAATGGATTTCAATAAGATATATTTCAAAGTTTCCTCATCTAGATTATTCATTTTTTCCCTTTTAACATTATAAACAAATCTTTCAATGAAGTCTTCAAGATTTTGATCTTCTTTCTGTACCATTTTAAAGACATCATCCTTAATATTATGGGGCATACAGTAGTCCTTATATTTCTCTAAGAATTTAGTTTTCATTTGTTCCCATGTTCTTATGGAATTTATTTGTAAACCCATAAGACATTTTACATTCTTAAATTGCTACATAAATTATTGACCGAAGTTGGTAAACTTCTGAAGTGAAAGTGCACTATATATGCTAGAAGCCTTTAGATTATTAATGTGTATGATTGAGTTATTGGAAAATTATTTCTAAGGATGTTTTGTGTTCCTATTACTCTTCAAAGAAAATAAAAGTAACATATTCAATCTCAATTACATTCTTTCTCACTTCTTGCTCATGAAATAAAAGATGCTCTTCACACTTGAAAAATGAAACTAAAGCAAACTCACACTATGTCATTAAATTAATAAAACTTAACCAATCTATTGCAACACAAATTTAATCTCTAAAAGTATAACTATTCATCTAATATTCGAGCAATCCTTTGCATAAAAACCAAAATGAATTTGATTTCTAGTTAAAATGAAAACTACACATTTTCTCATTATCAATCACTCATGCTTTGAAATGAAACTATAACGAAATCTATGAAAATATATTACACTATCATTATAATCAACTTGAAAATAATGATTAGTGAAATATTGATATCGCTATCTAATCAAAATCAACAATGCAAAATGAGATTCTAAACCATGTAAATAACTGTAACAAATGAAAAAAAAAAGATATGAAAATGCAGAACCTTCATTGTTTGCAGGGGATCTCCACAAACAGGTGGTCTGAGAATTTTAATCGAACAGTCAGTTATGCATCAAAACTTTATTCTTCATTAATAGGTAAAAACATAGTTTAAAACAATACTCTCTCATATATAAATTAACCTCTTGTTCATGTTTGTTGCACATATTTATAAAATCCCATGTCAATAAATATTTGAGGCTTTTATGCCTACCCTAGCTAACAAAGTTCTAATTTAAGCTTCTAATAGATATCAAAATATCTTTTGATTATGATTTTCTATTTGGAAAAGAAAATCATGAAGCACAAGGATTTTAGACTCTCGCTCACCTATTCAGCAACATGTTGACTTTAACCCTTTGACCACAAAATCAAATAATCCTTTGATGATCTGGTTTAGGTGAATAGGTGCAAATCATTAAAGGGATCATTCTCAACCTGTTCATATCTCTCTCCTCTTAGCTGGCACCTCAGATCTTGGTAAACCTTGGAATTGGCTATAGAAACATAGATTAGCTACAGAATTGCATGAATTCGGTAGGTAATACAAACAATAATTCAATAATAAGGAGCATTATTAAATATGAAAGATAAGAAAATTAAATACCTTACCATGCAAAAACCTTCTAGTTTGATGTCATTTAAGTTGATGATGATGGTCAAAGAGAGGAAAAAATGGTAAGGGAGAGTGTCAAAATGAAGCATTAATGAGGCTCTACAAGAGGTTTAATCAAAATTGGATAGTTTTAAATATGTTTCATGAATGTATCTCATGAATTTTGTGTGGAGAATGAATGGTCAGAGGAATGAATAGTGAATACTAAACTATTGACACTTATGATCATAATTCCTTGTGCTATTGTAGACATTGTTCTAATATCCATGTAATAATAAGAATCATGAGATGGTTAAGAATGTTTTATGTTAAGATACTTCCATGAATTGCCTATGTAAAATTCTCTGTAAAACTCTTTCAGCTTAGGATTAGCCAAAAGTGAGTAATATTTAATGAAAGTATCAAGTTCGCACAACCCCTCCCTTGAATTGGTATTCAAGAATGATCCTTCCACATGTGCTAGGTTATGCACGATTTTGAAAACCTTGAAATGAAGACATTCTACTAACTTTTCTTGATTTTAGTTCTACTATATTTTCCTCTTCATCTCATAAAGTCATTTAAGACAATCATAATACTCCTATAAATGTTCCATTAAATTAAGTTTCTAGAGTATATTTCTCAAGAAACATACTTTGGCTAGTACAACAATCAGTTAACAAAGTAATTTTATTCAATTTATGCTCTAGCTGCATGATCTAGGTGGATATTGGTGGCAAGCTGCCTATTCCACTTGGACCCCCACCATTGTTTCTTTTAGTTTTTTGAGTTTAGTTATTTGTAGCACAATTTACTATTTTTGGCAATTTTTCGGGTCCTGAACTTCCGAAGCCATTTTGAGGCCCTAAACAATGATTTTTGGGAAAACTGGGACCAACATGGGGTGTTAAATAATGTTTGTGATTCAAAATTTGTAGTCCTTCGATAGATCTTTCAAATGAGGTATTGTCCGCGTCAAACAGAGATTTTATGCCAAAGTTACAACCCCAAAAAGTTGATTTACCAATTTACCCAAACGGGGCCCATAGTTTGGTGCTTTGTCATCTAGGGTTAGGTGTTTTGATGTTTAGGGTTTTCAATTATTTCTTAATAATAAATAGGCCTTTGAGCCTCATTGTAACATAGTTCAGAGTAATGTAGCTACCACATATCTTCTCAGAGATAAGCTACCATTGCCCGAGCTAGTCTTATTTCCATTCCGTTTGTAAGAATATTTTAGTATTTGATATTAATGAAATGAAGTGTTGTTTCTACTGCATCTTTGTATTTATGGTTATATCTGTAATTTGTTGTGTTCCTGTTTAAATCCAGATCAGTGGTATCAAAGCGGTCTGCTCTTTCTCTATTTCTATTTTCATGTCCCCAACGAGGTGGGGATATAAGGAGTTAGGGCTCAATCTGGTTAAACCTTTGCAAGATCAGCCCCACAAAGCCCGATGGCCCCCATGGGGTAAGAAAAGAAAGACAAGGGGTAGGAGATCCTATCAAAATATTTCTCGAGGAGGCCCTCAAGAAACAAAGGAACGTGATGATGTATAACTTTGCCCATATCCTTCAATGGTTTCGCACCAACGGTGCATCCACATCCTGCAGCCACTCTAGAGGATCAACTCCTTTTAAGGTACAAGTAAACTTTGACATTCCCATATTTGAGGGACAAATAGATGAAGACACCGTAGATAAATGGTTAAATCTTCTAGAAGGATATTTGTTTGTTCATGATTTTTCCATTCGAGAAACTATTACTTTTTCTCTTCTCAAAGTCACCCCCTACGTCAAGGACTGGTGGAAAACCTACTGCGAGCAGAAGGATGAAAGTACGACCTCATTTTTTTCAGCCACACCCACTTGGAATTTGTTTCGGGATGCCATAAACAAGAAGTACTACCCTATCAACAGCTATGAGGATAAATACATAAAGTGGACAATGCTACAACAAGAAAGGGACCAAGATGTGCCAGAGTTGACCAATGTTTTTCATACACTTTGCACGAAGTTGGTATCAAGGATTCTGAGAAAAATTTGGTACTCAAGTACTGTGGCTGCCTACATAGGTACATATAGGATGAGATGGAGTTCCTGGACATCTCCTCAGTCAACATGGTGTACCGATATGTCATCATGATTGAGCAGAAGTTTAAACAAAAGAAGCGAGACTTTAGATCTGTGAATCTGAAGTAGGTGAAAGGTGACTCCAAGCCGCATAACGAAGGGCAAAGATTTTATGAAAACAACTCATAAAAAGATAGAGAAGATAGATCAACGCCTTAGAAATCAGCCTCTTCGAGGGGGAAACCTCCTTTACATTACACAAATGAACAATTCCTCAATGATACAAATGACCAGGCCTCCTTTCTATAAATAGGAGTCTAAGAGGTCATAATATAATCAAAGCCGACACAACAATAATAATGTAAGGGCACAACAATATAATAAGGGGGTTGCACTAATAACAATAAGGGGTTACACTAGTAGTATAGGGACCTAACATGCCCCTCTCCTTCAAAAAGTGTTGTCATCAACACTTGAGTAGTTCTAGATGCTTCTATATAAAATTCTCATCCTCCTATGTGGAATCTTCAGTGGGTAAGATCTTCCACTTGATGAGATACTCTGGAATTCATCGATTTTGTAGCTTTCGGGTTCTTGTTTCTGTGACTACTTCAGGTTACAATATGATTTTTCTTTCCTCGTCAAGTTACGAAAATATTGTTTGAAATAGGAGCTTGTCACCTATAACCTTCTTTAAGCATGAAACATGGAAAACTTGGGGTTCTTTGGAAGATGCAGGAATCTCCAATTTGTATGCCATAGTACCAATCTTTTTGGAGAACCTTGTAAGGACCATAGTACTTTGGTGATAATTTATTATCCCTTTTAGCTTTCTTGATGGACATTTGTTTGTATGGTTGTATTCGTAAAATACACAATTGCCTATATCAAAACATGTTGATCTGCCTGTTGTCTCATTCGATTCTACACCAAAGTGGCGTCATCCTTTAAAAGTTGGAGAACTTGTTGTTGATGCTCGATGTGATATTTCAGTGTTTGAACCTTTTTCTTTTTTATATGTCATTCTATCTTGAGAGTTTGAGGATGGTAATTCTTGCCAATGCATTACAAGATATGGTCGGATTCATCTCTTGATGATCAATGTGATCTTTCACTTCTTGAACCTTTTTCTTCTTCATATGTCCTTCTATCTTCAGAGTTTGAGGAGTGGTAATTCTTGCCAATGCTTTACAAGATATGGTTGGATTCATTTATTCTTTCTCTAGTGTTAGTTCCTAGTGTATATCCTCTTCTTTTGACTTTTCTTGATCCTTTTCTTCATCCTCTTCACAATATATGTAAAATAATTTCTTCTCAGCACACTTATGACCTTTAGTGTATTTGTTATCACAACTGTAACAAAGCCCTTTTTCTCTTTTTTCTTTCAATTGTTTTGGTGTAAAACTTGTGGGTTGTGGAAGTCTAGGAGCAAAAACACTTCCATATTTATAGTTGTGAGTGGTAGGATTCCATGTTTCCATAATTCCTCTTTCAATTTTTCTTGCCAACCTGAATGCCTTCTCTAATGAATCAGGTTCCCAAAGATGAACTTCATGTTGAATGTTATCCTTTAAAGTCCCTATTAAGACATCAATCATTTACTTCTCTAGAATATCATTTACACTTATATTCAATTTTTGGAAGTCCTTAATGTGCTCTTCCATTGAACCCTTTTGTTTGGGATTTATATTTTGGCTAAAGAAGGTGTTTCTCTTTGTATCCTCATAATGTGCTATCATTTCCTCCATGAAAATTGACCAGGTGACAAGTGCATTACCAAAACAAATCCCTTTATACCATACAAACTAATTTGGTTCTAAATATAAAGATGCAATATGTATCTTTTGTAATAGCTTCACATCATGTAGATCAAAATGTTGATCCATCTCTTGTATCCATGTTACCAGATCCTTGCCATTAAACTTCCTCATATCTCTTTTTCTTGATTTTAGGAGATCGATCTTGAAACAAAGTTAACTCTATAGTTTCAAATCTCCAAATTCTAAAATTTTGACCTAAAATATCCCTCTACATTCTCTTCCCAATTCCACCAGTCTGATCGAAATTGGATTCTCCAAGAAATAGTTATGCCCAATCTCCCAAGATGACCTAATTATATACTTTTTATGTAGAGAAAACTTGTTCGCTATGCCACATGCCACAGTTTTGACCTTCAAACCTAAACATGATGTACCGAAAACTAAAGTCCATCCTATTTCTATAACTTCTTTTGAAATTTCAATATGATACTCAGAGAGAAAGTTATGACAATTTTCCCAAGGTCACCTGTTTTGGATGTAATTTGGGAGCCTGCACAAATCCTAACTTCCTTGGATCATATCTCCGAAAATATAGCACGACAAGATCTGAAATTCAGACCCTACCTTCAGCAAGATTTTGGCTCAAATGGGTTTTAATTGCAGAGTCTGAGCCTTTGTAGAAACAAATGTATAGTAAACATTCCACGATGACCTGTTTGAGATGGAAATTTGGAGCTTTCATAAACCCTAAATCCCTCAGATCATATCTCTGAAACTATAGTGAGACAAGATTTGAAATTCAGATCTAAGGTTCAGAATGAGTTTGACTCAAATGGGTTTTTGTTTTAGCTTTTGAACCTTCGTAGAGAAAACGTTATAGCAAAAATTCCACGATGCCTTTTTTGGAGTCCCGAAACCCTAGAATCCTCGACTATGATACCAAATGTTATGAAATTAACTCAAGAAAAGATAGAAAAGAAAGATAAACGCCTTATAAATCAGCCTCTTCAAGGGGGAACCTCCTTTGCATTACACAAATGAAAAATTCCTCGATGATACAAATGAAAAGACCTCCTTTTGATATATAGGAGTCTAAGGGGTCATAATGTAATCATAGCCGACATAAAAATAATAATGTAAGGGCACGAAAATAACAATAGTGGGCTTCTATGGGGCACAATAATAACAATATGGGGACTACACGGGCACAACAATATAATAAGGGGGTTGCACTAATAATAATAAGGGGTTACACTAGTAGTATAGGGACCTAACAAAAGCCAAGGCAGGGTAGCCTAGGACAACCCACCAAAGCCACAAGTAAATAACAACACCACGAAGCTGAAGAAGGAAACATAAAAGTGGTGTGAGTTCCATAAGAGCTCCACTCACAACACAAGTGAGTGTCGGGCCAAGCAGTCACTGGTGGCCAAGCTGAAGGCTTCAGAATCAGATGGATGTTCCAACATTGAGTCAGAACCTGACATGTGGAATGATAAAGGGAAGAAAATTATCCATGCGGAGACCAATGCTATCGTTGCCACCACAAAGATGCAAAAGGAGGAACATGAAGATCTAGAGGAGGAGGAATGCCTCTTCCACTTCCATATCTGGGTAAAGGGCTTCCCGCTATAGTTCATGGTCGACAATGGGAGCCAAAAGAACCTCATTTTGGCAAAGGTCATGAAGCGGCTGGGCTTACTGACCACAGCACACCCAAAACCATACACCATCGGGTGGCTTCATCAAGGATGAGATCTTCGCGTGAGCCAACAGTGCCACCTCCCATACAACATCAAGCCCTTCACAGATGAGGTAATGTGTGACATTGCTCCCCTTGATGTTTGTGATGTATTATTAGGCGAACCATACTTGTGGAAGTGACATGTTGTGTATGAGTCAAGGCCTTGCACTATTATTGTTACTTTGGGAAATAAGTTGTACAAGATACCGAAGGTAGCACCACTTACTACCATCTATTTGGTTACTACAAAACAATGCAGTAAGCTCATTTCCAAAACCAGGAAATTTGTTTTCCTGATGATACACCCTTGGGGAAAGAAGAAGATGCTGGCCTCGACCTCTAGACAGGGCCCCTCTGCACAAAAACAATAGATGGAAAAGGTCGTGGAGGAGTACGAAGAAATCTACACCTCCCCTGGAGGGGTGCCTCCTCATTGTTAGGTCAAGAACTCCATCGATTTGACCCTAGGTGTACCATTGCCCAATGGACCAATCTACGAATGCTCCGTTCTAGAGAATGAAGAGATCAAGAGGCAGATTCAGGAGCTGCTGCAGAAAGGTCACATTCGTCTGAGTTCATCGCCCTACGGGAGCCCGATCATGTTGGTAGAGAAGAAGTATAGGACTTGGAGACTCTATATTGACTATCGGGCACTCAACAAGATAACTATCCAGAATAGGTACCCAATCCCACAGATTGATGACCTTCTAGACCAACTCAAAGGAGAAATTTTCTTCAGCAAGATCGTTGAAGTTTGGATATCACCAGGTACCAATCGAACCCTCTGATGTGTGGAAGGCTGCCCTCCAAGCCAAGGAGGGCCTTTTTGAATGGTTGGTTATGCTTTTCGGGTTGGAGAATGCTCCTGAAACCTTCATGAGGCTGTTAGATGACATCTTACGACCATTCACCAACTCATTTGTAGTCGTATACTTGGATGACATCCTGATCTTCATCCAGAGTTGGGAAGAGCAGCTCCACCACATCCAGCAGGTTCTCCCAACACTGTGCCAACACAAGCTGTGTGCCAATTTGGAGAAATGCACTTTTGGCATGACCGAGGTTCAGTATCTAGGATACATTATTGATGAGTTGGGGGTGCATGTGGATCCAGCCAAGACCCAAGTCATTCGGTATTGACTAGCCCCAATAACTCTGACAGAGCTCCGCAGCTTTCTAGGCCTTGCCATTTTCTACTGTAGGTTCGTGTTGAGATTTTCTCATATCACTTGGTCCTTGAGTCAAGTCACCAAGGGAGGAGTGAAAGAAAAATATTTTGGTCTAAATCTCAATAGAAGGCATTCTCAGAGTTGAAACATCGCCTTTGCTTTGCACCAGTGCTCACTTTACTAGACGTGCAACAACTATTTGAGATCGAGATAGATGCCTCTGACTATGCTATTGGGGCAGTCCTTACTCAACAGGGGCTTCAAGTCGCATATCACAGTGAGACACTTTCAGACACATTTTAGAAGTATCCCACTTATGAAACAGATATGTATTCCATTATCCAAGCACGCCGACAATTGAAGCATTACATTTTTGGGAATGAAACGGTCATTCACACATACCGCCAACCCCTGTAGTTCATACAAATGCAAGGGAAGTTGCAAATTGATCACCATTATAAGTGGTCTAAATGCTTGCAATATTTCAAATTGAATACCAAGTATAAAAAGGGAAACACCAATAATGTTGTAGACTGCCTTAGCTGACCATCGATCATGGCGCTAACCAATGTGCTCAACTCTTGTGTGCACGAGACTCGTGATTGGCTACCTCTCTACAAAAGTGACCCAGAATTTGGCCACACATACCAGACAAATTGGGAGGGTCAGCAAGTTCTAGAATTTCACCTCCAAGATGTCCTGTTATGCAACTTGGGACACATTTGT
Source organism: Pinus tabuliformis (assembly GCA_031772625.1). Lineage (NCBI taxonomy): Eukaryota > Viridiplantae > Streptophyta > Pinopsida > Pinales > Pinaceae > Pinus > Pinus tabuliformis. The sequence goes on from CM062816.1 coordinate 724,501,125, forward strand.
GTTCCTTCAAGCGAGCATGCCAAGATTATTTTGAAAGTGCACTGCAGTCGGGCCATTGAACATTTAGGGGTCAAGAAAATGGTGGTAGTACTACAGAAGTATTTCTATTGGCCAAATCTTTGATAGGATGTCTAGAAGTACATCAGATCTTGTACTTCCTACATCATTGCCAAACTGACCATTAAGAAGCAAGGCGTCTATACTCCACTACATACCCCTAGTCAACCTTTGGAAACCATCTCCATGGATTACATGTCAGCCCTTCCTTCTACTAAGCATGGCAACGACTGTGTTTTTGTGGTCGTCAACAAATTCTCGAAGATGGCCATTATATTGGCCTACAAGAAGAATATCACAACAGAGGCCACTGCTAAACTCTTCTTTGAATGAGTGTGGGTACACTTTGGGATCCCACAGTCTATCATCTTAAATTAGGACAACAGGTTCCTTAGTACATTTTGGTCCAGTCTTTGGTCAATGGTAGACACCAAGATCACTAAGTCCACAACTTTCTATCACCAAATTGATGGCTAGATAGAGGTCATCAATAAGATGATCATCGACATTCTAAGCATGTAGAACTCAAAGAATCCATTCACATGGGATCAGAGCCTCCCCTGTGTCCAGCACAACTATAACTGGGCTCTCCACAACTCAACTGGCCACATCCCTTTTCATGTGGGCTTAGGATTCTAGCCACTATGCCCCATTGATGTGGCCATGCCATTTGTAGCTATTCAGGCAGATTTGGCTCATGTCTAGTCTGAAGCCAATAAGGAAAAAAAATTCATTGAGCACATCCAACATATCCACCAATAGTTCCACGACATCATGGAGAAAACAAATGCCAAGTACAATCAAAGACACGATCAACATTGGGTGCCACAAAAGTTTTAAGTGGGCGATAAAGTATGGTTGCATTTATGGATAAAATGCCTTACCGGAGCCTATCGGAAACTCAGACCACTCCAATATGTTCCTTACACCATTAAATAGGTCGTGGGAGAGAATGCATTTGAGCTCAGCATTCCCCCATTCCTTGGCCTACACCCAGTGTTCAATGTAGATCATCTTTGATCATACTTCCCACCATTGATGTACACATCAGACATTGTAGAATATCTGACACCTACAGAGTTAAATCCCAATTGCATGGAACATGCCACAACTGATCAGATCATGGACACACATACCAAGAACACCTATAAACAAAGGATCCAACTATATCGAGTTTTCAAAGCAGGTCAACTCTTTCACCAGGGCAAGCGGCTCACCGTGGACCAAGTTTAGCAGAAGCTTCCTCATCTCATCGAGGAACTCAACACAATGGGGACCATTGCTTCCTAAAGGGGGAGGAATGATCTAGGTGGATATTGGTGGCCACCCGCCTATTCCACTTGGACCCCCACCATTGTTTTCTTCAATTTTTTGGTTTACTTATTTGTAGAAAATTTTACTATTTTTGGCAATTTTTCGGTTCCTGAACTTCTGGAGCCGTTTTGAGGCCCAAAATGAAGCTATTTTGGAAAAAATGAAACCAACATGGGTCATACATTAATGTTGGTTGTTGAAAATTTTTAGTCCTCGGATAGATATTTCTAACGAGGTATTGTGCACGTCAAACGAAGATCGTATGCCAAAGTTACGACCCCAAGAACTTAATGTACTAATTTACCCAACGAGGCCCAAAGTTTGGCGCTTCATCTCCGAGGGTTAGGTTTTTGGATGTTTATGGTTTTCCATTATTTCTCAATAGTAATTAGGCCTTTGAGCCTCATTGTAACGCAGTTAAGAGGCATGTAGCCGCCACATCTCTTCCTAGAGATAAGTTATCATTGCTCGAGCTGGTCTTATTTCCATTATGTTTGTAATCATATTTCAGTATTTGATATTAATGAAATGAGGTGTTGTTTCTACTGCCTTTTTGTATTTATGGTTATATATGTAATTTGTTGTGTTTCCGTTTAAATACGGATCATTGCAAATAATAAAATGTGCTCGAGTTTAGTCTAGATTCACAACCTCATACATTTCCATGAGTGTTCCTAAAGATGCATAACATAACTTTTCACAGTTATTCAAGAGATGGTAGCCAAAGAATATATTGGAAAGTGCATTCCAAGCATGGCACCAATTGTAGCCAATGGGAGAGGGAATCTTTCAGATATATCAAACATATGTATACTTCCTCCATTAATGGAAGAAAAGGAGAATAGTTTTTTAGAACAATTGAAAAAATGCGAGGAAAGTCATTTGCATGAGGTATGAAACTTTGTTGGATCTGAGTTTCATTATAAATATTTTCTTCCTAGTAATTTTATACAAAATCATAATCATATGGTGGATAGAAGCATCCTTTATTTTCTTGGGAAGAATGTGTGGTCGGAATTAATAACTTATGTTTATCGAACATGCCTACGTGAACCTGTTTGTACTAATGACTTATTGGTCAAACAATGATTTCATTTTGATTTTCTCTGTCTTAAGAAATAAGTTCACTAAAGAAACAACTTGTTGCAATTGAGTATCCTTGATGCTTAAAAGATAGCTAATAGACGAGGAGTTATAGTTCCTTCAAATGAGTTAGTTGAGAACATGATTCCAGATAATGTCAAGTTTAATTTATGTTTAATTGTATTCCATTGTTAACAGATGAATTCTATATTTGATATTTGAAATTCCTTGATAAACAAGTTGTGAGAGCAACTATTGTCTCACAAAATAATGAAAAAGACAACATGTGGTTTAATTTTTGCTTCACATCTCAATAAAATTGGGAGCTTGTCCAAAATAATGCGAAATTGGTCAAGGTCTGCAAATTGTTAGCCTTATGTGCGAAATTTATTTACTTCAAATGGTGGGTTGTCTTAGACAAAATTTGAGTCCATAGATGTTTAACAAGGTACTTGTCCTTTTATAGGAATTGTTGATTGATAGAGAAAAGGTAAGGTTTGTGGCCAAGACTTTTAACTAAATGGCATTTTTTGTGTTCCTATTTCGACAAATGCACACATTTTAATTTGTAATCTTCCAACTTGGATCCTTAGAGGGAAAACAATCTTCTCAAATGTTTTATTATAGTGATGTTTCCTCTTGAGATTTGAAGTTGTTTATGCATGATCACCAGCAAATGTATGCTATGTACATAGATAAGATAATGGAACTTGAGGTAAGTGTTGATAAATATACCCTAATAGTTTTTTTATGGCATTGTTAATGCTGGTTAAGTTTTCTTAAGGGATTATATTTCTGTGCAGCAAAAAGTTACCAAATTGTCACAGGAATTAGAAACCATGCAAGAAACAATAAATAAGGTACATCAAATTTTGATTCTTAGAATCTAGATGATGTATCGATTAGTTTACCTATCATGTGCATAAACGTAACAAGAAAATACTTTCATGTGATCCTATAGAAAATCAAGATATATGGTAGGGACTACCAAAACACACATCATCTAGGGAAAGGATAGATTTATTTAGCTATGGTTCTCATACTACTTTACAACTATGTTATATTGGTTGTCTTTCCTCTAGTGTAAGCATTTACAAATGAAAATGCCATGATAGATGACATTTTCAAGGAACTAGATAATTTTGTTAAGAACAATGAATCTGCAAATGAATGAGATACATATGGGAAGAAGTAATTTTTAACTACAACTTGATTGTTTTTATGAAAAAATTCTCTTTTTATTTTTCATAATGAAACTATTTGCGGAATCCCAAAGACTCGCTTTCCTTATCGGATATGATGGCCTTTTATAAAAATGTACTTTTGTTATGTAACAAACTCATAATGAATGACTTAGATTATCAAGTAACTACCCTTCCATAAATAGAACCAAATATGAAAATAAAATAAAATCTACTTTCTATAAAATATATTCCAAAGTTGATATTAACTGATTTATGTTGCATTTAAAAAATACATTGAAGTTTCCAATGGAAATGACAATAACAAGTGCCCTTGATCAAGCGTTGCCTTCTTTGTCTTTCTTACCCACATTCACATTAACCTATTTTCATAATTGATCTTCAGTAGTGTATGTTAAACGAGTTTTCTAAGTTAGGTCTCATAGAAATGGAGTAACTTGCCATTGATTCTCATGCTTTTGAACCTTTGTCTTTAGTAATTCAATGTTAAATAGGTTTACCAGTTTCAAAGTTGCAAACTCTACCAACCCTATAGGATTCCCTCTACCTTCTTTGGCCCTCACAATTATTTCACTTCCATACTCTGTTTCCATTGTAAGTAGTGGGATGTTATTCATTTGCATTGTAATAGGCTCCACAGGTGGTGTTGTGTTTGGGTTCATAACTTTGTCAACAAATTGTCCATAATGTAGATGAGTGTCTTTTAGAATTCTTTAACTTTTATACATGAAACCTAACCCCAATGTACATATGAGGGCCTGCAATTGAACCTTACTTTATGTATTAGGCACTACAACCCAACCTTGCAACACCTCTTTATCTTGAAAAATGAACGATCCCACAACTTAACTGGATGTTTCTTTCAAGGGACCACAACCTCGACCTTGAATTTTTCACGTAATATGCACAACTTTTCTAAATTACATTTCTTTTGAATCTTAAAATTTCTTTAATTTCAATTTATCTACTTTACAACTAATCCTTGTGGTCTATATCTATCTTCAAGATGAAATCAAAAAGGTTTTTTTTTTAAAGTTTCGAAAGAAATTTGAAAAGACAAAGTCATTCTAAATAAACATATAATTTTTTACGTTTTAAACATTTAAGTTTAAACTACAAGATTTGTATGCTATGGCATACATCCCAAAATTTCACTAAAGAAAATAGTTATTAGTGAGTATGGATAATTTTGTTTTCTAGTCATTTAAAATTGTAGGAAATATTCTAATAAAGGGTTATTTTTTTCAATTGTAAATTTACAAGCAAATATAAACAACACAAATCCATGGTATGTGGGTCTATATGTCTTATTTGCAGCACTCAAAGTGTTGTGATAGAGGTTTCCACATCCTTATATGATCTTGACCTTTATATGATCCTTAAATGTCGGCTTGGCTTAAGCTTACAAATGATTTTACAATGCCATGCTTTCTACTTATTACATGCATGATACATTTCCATATTTGAGTTGTGTATTTGGTGCAATTTCACAATGGAAGAATTTGCAAACCATTGCTTTGGGAACTATGATGATTATGCCTAAAATGCTTCATAGATATACGAAACTAAGTAGTTAAGCTAAGATGATTGAATGCATTTAAGTTGAGTTGTTAATGTGTGTTTTTAACACTACAACTAATATTTGATTCAAGAATTTGCATTCGGATTTCAAGATAGCATTCATTGTGTGTTATATTAAAAAAAACAACATACATTATCTTTACAAAGTAGTATCTTAAAATAATACACTTAATGGAAGAGACAGTCTAATCCAACACACTAGTCTAAGAAAGAAAATTTTGAAAAATGAATAAACTGGGCAATTACCTAGATCTGATAGAAAGGTCTTGCTACCAACTTGGAGACTTGAAGAAATGCAAGATATGAAATTTTTATTTCCCGCTGCAAAGATCAATAAAAGCATATTTCCCACATAGGATAGATATCTTTTCTTGTAGCATGAATTGAAAGAATGGCGCATTAAGTAGGGCTATATATTCTATGTCATGTTGTAAAGAAGGCTTCATTATTTTATGCAGTATGTTATGTTTTTTAGTGAAAATGTTATTTTGGGGAGCTAATTTATATCAAATTGAGCCATATATTTGGTTGTACATAGAGGATCAGGAGGATCTAGTCTATCTCCAATGAACTACACCCGCCTCTCGATTTTTATATTTGGGTTGAGGTATAACTATAATAAATAAGATCTCAAGCTACTCGCCATACAAAGTAGTGTTATTTAGTGCATCCATCATCACACAAGATAACCATTCATTCAGAAAAGAAAGAATAAGTGTTTTTCCACATCAAACATAATCTATACAACAATCATCCCAATAAATATTGTCATACCACATTGTGTTTGTTAATAATCTAGTAATGCTTCCACAACTTGCTATACTTTTCTTCAAGCCCTACTCAAAACAAAGACTTGTTTCCCTACAAATTCCCTTATTAGTCCCTGCCATCTGGCATCCGGCAGGGACTATAGTAACCGTTCGGAGGGCACTTAGCATTAATTTGCAAGGTTTTTTAGCGTTATTTGCAGTTATATTCTAAAGTTTGGAGTTCAACTTGCGTTCGCCATCTTATTTGGCCTCTTCCCGAGGCGGAAGAGGCCGGACCATAGCCTAAACTGGTATTTACGCACAATGAACTGGCCCTGACCGTGAGCAGTTTCCTCTTAATGCTAACATTAATTCGTTAATGTTTAATGTTAATTCGTATTATGTGCGAACAGGCATACATATGCTAAGGTTTGCTTGCTGTTTTGCAGGTGTCGGCCGTATGCTAAAGGGTTGCATGGCGGGAGGTGTCCGCCTACCGGCTCAGGAGAGTCCCCAATATCAACAGCTCCGTGCCCAAAACCCCGTTCGGTTCGCTCGTCTCCTACACAAGTCACACAGGGCACCAGTTTCATTCGCAGTTTCATTCTTCTGGTTTCTCTGTGAAGGGGTCAGGTCTCATGGCATGCTTTCATGTGGAGGATTTCTGGAAAAGGGCTATTCTGGAGCTGCAAGAAAAATTCATACAATGTGACATAAATTCAATCAAAAGATTGAGTTTTTTGAATCGGAATCTGTTCATATTTGTTCTTAAACTCAGGCTCTACAAACTCCTGCCTGCCTTTCTGTATTTGCAAATTCTTCTTGTTCTAATGAGCAAAACTTGTTGGTTGATTTCAGAGATGATTTTCTCTAATCGCTACATGCGGAGGCTTCTCATGGGTCGGGCTTCTCATGAGTTTTCAGTGCTCTATAATCTGTACAGCAACGGTCAAGTCAGAGGGCCTGCGATTCCCAAAGAGTTCGTGAAATATTTGGAGGATTCGATGCAGATGCCGGGGGAAAATCCAGCAGGAGGGTGGATAGCAAATCGAAAACCCATTCAAAAAATGAAGGCGCGACTGAAAGACAGCGAATCCGATGGCAAGAATTGCAAGGCACTGATTTCCTTTCTAGAAAAAAAGACCACCCAGGACTTGAGGTTTGCAGTTCCGTTTGGAATCTCATTTCCAAAACTACCGGTCGAAAGGGATTTCAACGTGGGGAAAAGCTCTGCAAAAATGACTGCAGTTTCGCTGGTCGCCATTAATTTCGAACTGTCTAGATTCTATGAAGCATATGACGGGTTCCCTGCTACCGATGACTGTATAAAGGCCTGCTGGGAAGCATGGGAAATCATGGAGCTCGTGGAAAATTCAGACACAGAAGCGGCTTTCGTGAAGGGTTCTCTTTCTGTTTCTCCATTGCCATCTCCATTGCCATCGCAAAATCGAACACAGGGCACCCCTAAAAGCTAGAATTCTCTGTCACATCTAAGCCCAGAAGAAGACGCCTTTCTGAGCGGGAGCCGGCAGTCTGAGATACTAATTATTTCTGGAAAATGAAGGCAGAAAGACGCGCAGGAAAGTTCTCTGGCTTTTCTGTACCGTCAGGATCAACACAGAGGCTGAAACATCCCAGGTATTCCTATACGGCATGTCGCTCCATCATGTCGCTCCATGGGCTGAGGTGTGCTTGACTCTAGCAATTTGTTACTTAGCATGTAAGCAATTGCTGTAGGATAATTTCTCTACGTTGAGCAAGTTCCTTGGGTTAATTTCAGTGCATACTTTGAACTTTAACTTGATGGAATTTGTTATTGTGCCTTATACCGTTCTGAATTTTTTTTGAAAGCATTACTGTAGCATTTCTATTGACCGAAATTTGACTAAACTTCTGTTTTGCAATTGTGGCTGGCAGGCTTACATGTTTAAGTATGATTCAACTCATGGGGTATACAGAGGGAGCTTGAATATTGTTGATGATACGACTGTTGAAATTGATGGTCACAGTATTACTGTCAATTCTAAAAGGTATGCCCCTTAACATTAACCAATGTGTAAATAAACACTGATAATTATGATTTAGAGAATAATGATGCTATGACCTCTTGGAAACCACTGCTACAGGGATCCTTCAGAGATTCCCTGGGGTAACTATGGAGCTGAGTATGTTGTAGAATCATCTGGAGCTTTTACAACAACCGAGAAGGCTTCTGCACATCTTAAGGTATATTTTTTGTGGTAATTTTTGTATTTTTTCTGTTTGCATCTATAGTTTTCCATAAATGTACTTAAGATTGTTTAAGTCTCCTTCATTCTAAGATGGTTCACCTTGGTGGGAAACAGCATAGCTCCAATTGCTATTTTGATTTATTTGATGTCTTTTGGTGGCAGGGTGGAGCTAAGAAGGTTGTAATTTCTGCTCCATCAGCGGATGCACCCATGTTTGTGGTTGGAGTAAACGAAGGATCATATAAGCCTGAAATGTCTATTGTTTCAAATGCAAGGTGCACAACTAATCGCCTTGCTCTTCTTGCAAAGGTATATAATACTATTCTTACAAATCGCATTGAATGATATTTCTTTTAGGCAAAACATGTTTCTTTGGGGCAGATACTTTAAGCTTCTTCCTGCAAACATTGTCATTGAGTCATAACTATGTGTCAAAATTAGCTCACCGTAAAAACTGAAACGAATACTCATGCACTGGCTACAGGTGGTGAATGAAGAATTCGGTATTGCTGAGGCCCTCATGACCACTGTTCATGCAACAACAGGTAGGCATGGGCCTCTTTGTTTTAAGTCCTGAATTTAAAATGATAATAAAGTTGTTATGAATTTCTTATGTTATTATCTGATGTGGGTCTGCTAATGGGTTGTGCTTTGGCATTCAAAAAGCTGGAACGGCTCCAAAAACTAGGGTCTGGAACTAGCCTAGTAATTTAAGCTTTTATATAAGCCTGATATATGTAGCTGTTTATATTATTTTTTTGGGATAGAAACGGACTTGCTATTATACCTATAAAGAAAGGCAAGTATAAAGAGGGGTTATGCTCTAAATGGCTTTTGAACACTTTTTTGAATGCCAAGATGCATAAGATTATATAAGTTTGTTTGGAAAACCAATAAGACCAATAAATTATAATGGAAAGATCCTATTTTCAAAGTTTATGGACGATAGCAGAAATAGCA